>JAHTLZ010000023.1:5591389-5607416 GCA_023846285.1 Phrynocephalus versicolor | reverse complement strand
ACATACATACATACATACATACATACATACATACATACATACATACAGGGCTTGGATAGTGAGTGCCCAAAGCATGGAGAACAGCAAGTTGAGTTTCTGCACAAATAAAACATCTAAATGGGTAACAGGCTGAGGCAGGTGGGTGGTGCTAGAAGAGGTAGATGAGTTGAGGATGCAGCAATGAATAACAAATGCCAGTAGTCCTGGGCTGGGTGAATTAGCCTACCCAGCATGGCCCTGTGTAAACTCTACAAATTACATTAGGCAGGCAGCTAAAAAAGAAGAAGATACATCTGCCAGGAAGGCAGAGCCCCTTATTAAGTTGTGTGTACACAATGCCACAGCATAAAAAGGCAGCAAACAAAAGGGGAGTAAGCCCATTGGCCAGGTGAAGTCGAAGACACTGTGCTTGGATGGTGTGTTTCTAAGTTCAGAATAAACTTGACGCACTGGAGAAAAACCACAGGGGAAAGTCATCATCACTATTTAGATATTGCAGTGGAGGGGAGGGAGATTGCCAATAAAAATTAAACTGGAAGAAAATGGAAAAGAGAAGTGAACTTGATCTTGTCAAGGCACTATTGTTATTTATTTTATTATTTTAGAGAATTTTACCCCGCCTTTCTCCTGGGAAAAGGACCCAAGGAGGCTTACAGTAATGTTTGAGAACAAGGAATTGAGAGACATCTTACAGCATCAATAGACAACACTACATTAAAGCTACAAGGTTATAAGTAGTTATAAACTCAAAGTCTATGTGAACCTATAAAAGGTAAAGGTTCCCCCCGCTCATGCGTGCTAGTCGTGTCTGACTCTAGGGTCGGTGCTCATCTCCGTATTCAAGCCGGAAGAGCCAGTGTTGTGCAAGTCCATGGCCATGTGGCCAGCATGGTTGCAAGGAAACACTGTTTTTTTTATAGATTCATATAAAATACACATGGTAGTCCATCATTCAGGAAACGCTACCTGAAGAGAAAAGTCTTTGCTTGTTTCCGGAAGGACAACAAAGATGAAGCAGTTCTGGCCTCTAGTGGGAGGGAGTTCAAATAGAAAACTCTTCCGCCACACTGTTTGCTATGAGCTTTAAACCCCCCCCCACTAAATTCAGTTTTAAAGAAATCTCTGGTTTATGAATATGGTTTATTGGTTTTCTGTCCATGATTTACAATGCTGGGAAATGTTCCAGTATCATTTTGCAGTTCTGCCAGTCACAAAAAATATGTTAGCCTTTATAGAGGAAAGGCCAGCCTGAATGTTGATGACGGCACCGTCAACAGTCAAGACTAGAGTCTACCAATTCCCTTTTTGTGCCTTTTAGGATTTGCAGAAAGGCAGCAAGTAAAGGAAAATCCCAAAATCTGTCTTCCCCGCTTCACAAAACTGTCATGGTTGCTTCCCCTCCCTGTGTCTTCTCTCTTTCTCTCTCAGTTTGCGGGTACTCTTTCTCCCATCTCCTCTCCTTTTTCTTCTTCTGCCTCTCTATTTGCAGCTGTCCCCCATGGGCACAGAAAAAAATTCTCTGTCTCTCTTTCTGTGTGGATCTGTATTCCGCAGCAGTGCTGTCATCTTATATGTACCGTCTTGTCCAGAGGAAAGCCCCAGTCTAAAAGACTTGGTTTTTTTCAAGCAGAAGCAAGAGTTTGGGCAGTTGTTGTGGAATACTTCCAATAACTACATGTGGTCTGGATTTATGAAAGATTTCTGATGTAAAATAAGCATTTTTCAGGTCATATGTTTTCCAAACGATAGGATGGATCAACTCCAAATTTTAAAAAGCAGATTGTGGGAATCATTTTCTTTTTAGGAAACAGTAGTAGGCATGTGAAAAATAATAACAGAGTTGGTTCTGTGTCATCAAAAGATGATGGTAAAACATGTTTGTGGGGGGTGAGGTGGGGTAAAAAGTCATAATGTAAAAAAAAAATATATGTCAGAACTTTTCCAAATTTATCACAGAGCAAGCCTGTGCTGTCTACTACCCCTTGGCCACATATGGTCCAGATTCAGGAACAAGTTCAAAAGCTAAACCTTGTTATTTCAACTACCTTGTCCTATTGATAATGGCATATGGAATGCTATATTCATGCAACTTAGACATGCACTCCAGGGTACCTCTATTATATCTGTAGTACTGCGTTAGGTAATTGCTTTATGTATATATTTCCATTGATTCAGACACATTTAAAAAAAGAGATTGTGGCTTTGCTTGTTGATCCTAGTAATATCTCATTTTTAAAGGGTCACAGTAGCACTTAATAACTATGTGGTGTGGTGGATAGGATGATAGACTAGGACTCAGGAGACATAAGTCCAAACCCCTCTCTGTGGAAATGCACAGGGTTGGGTGTCAGGTGGCAGTGGTAAATCAATTCTATAAACATACTCTTGAATACCTTTGACAGCACATAACATATTCATGGTGGCCCATTTCACTGGGTCAAATGAATTGCATTCCATGGTTATAAACAGAAATCCTGAGGGGAAAATTAATTATCCGTAGCTTATCCTCAGTGTTTCTGCAGTTTATCATCAGTGGATCTCTGGGATACTTGATGTAGTGGCAGTGTCAGGCAAGCAGGAATGACAATGGCCCCTAACGTGCAGCTGGAAAGAGAGGAAATTGCTTGTTTTGTAGCAGTTTAAAATTTGACCAGTGACTTCCAGTGGT
Organism: Phrynocephalus versicolor; assembly: GCA_023846285.1. Classification (NCBI taxonomy): domain Eukaryota; kingdom Metazoa; phylum Chordata; class Lepidosauria; order Squamata; family Agamidae; genus Phrynocephalus; species Phrynocephalus versicolor. Next base: position 5,604,748 of record JAHTLZ010000023.1, on the reverse strand, counting down.
TTGACAAGCATTCTGTGTTTCCTTTCAAACATTTTAAAGGTTAAATTTGCAACTGATTTTTATGTTTGCACCATGTCTTTGGGGAATGGTTGGTTGTGGTCGATCAGGAAAAACCTCTAACATGCCCTATTCCCTGCTAGTATAGCTTTATTTTAAAAATTATTTTCGTTTATTACATTTACACTCTGTCTTTTTACTAAAGATAGTGCTCAAGGAAGCTCAAGGATAAAAACAAATAAAACCACATGTAGCTGAAAAAACCATATAATTACAGACGTTGCATGTTCTATCCTGCAAGTGCTTCGTTTGTGTTGCCTGTCTATTGAGTCTCTGTAGAGAAGATGGAGCGGGAGTGGGGGAGCATTAGATTAGGAATCAGTATGTAAGGTAAGCTTTCATGAAACATGGACCACTTCCTTAGACATGTGAGTTAGAATAAAGGGAGGCATGGTAAGGTATTCACTAAGAGACGTTGGTCTGTGTTTGCTTTTCATACCTAGGAATGGTTTGTGATCACTGTTTGATCTTCATTTCTTTTGAAACATAAGTTCTGTAAATAGCAACATTGACTAAAAGAAACAACTGAGGTACAGTATGTGTTAATGTAAAGAATGACAATTTCATTTTAAGCATTATTTGGAAAGAGGAGTGTAGTAATTGTAAAGGAAAATAACAATAGGTAACAACATAGGCATTACATTTGATAATGACTTAATCCCCCCCACACCCATGCACAAGGCTTTTCCTGTCCCATGCCCCCATCATGACCAGTTTTCTTTAGGTTTTGACAGAACTGGCGTGTGTGCGTGGGGGGGGAGGAGTTGTGCACATATGCTCACTGCACACACACGTGTCTGAGAAAAAGCCCCGCAAGCATACACACATACACACACACACAAGAAGTCCACCAGAAGGACAAAACCGGTCCCACATCCTTAAAAGGTTGGGGATCACCGATGTAGCTCATTGTGTGTTAATAGTTTCTTGAGATTACAGGTTTTCTGTATGCTGGTATAGGCATGCTGCCAAGTGTTTGGGAGAGTGAACTATTTTTGTCAAAGATGGTTTGGTGAATGTTTTAGCATTCAGTCTCTGTATTCTTCTGACTCATACATCTGAAGAAGCAAGTCATGCACCAGAAAAGCGCACATGAAAATATAGCAGGTAGTCTTATAGTGCCACCACACCTTTTTCTTTTCTTTTCTTTTCTTTTCTTGTTGAAATGTTTGCACAGACTAAAATGGCTATAAGTCCAAAAAACCCCAGAAGTATGCTCAATTTTAGGGGTGGCCGGAATATGTAAGCCTAACTCCTAACCCAAACTTTACCCTGCCTCCCAAAGAAATACTATAATCTTATTTTAAGAAAAGCTGAATAATGGGATTCTCTGCTACGTGAGAAGCACTTTGGCAAAATATACAGCAGTTTCCAAAGAGGTATTAGGACATCTGTATAAGGCAGTGGTTCTCAACTTTCCTAATGCTGTGGCCCTTTAATACAGTACTTTATGTTGTGGTGACCCCCCAACCATAAAATTATTTTTGTTGCTTCTTCATAACTGTAATTTTGCTACTGTTATGAATCGTAATGTAAATATCTGATACACAGGATGTATTTTCATTGTTACAAATCGAACGTAATTAAAGCATAGTGATTAATCACAAAACAATGTGTGATTATATATTGTGAAATATGTACAGTATTTCTAATTACAAATAAATGAAATTTTGTCTTGAAGCATGATGTAGCATGGGGTAACAATCTTAACATAACAACAACAATGAACTACATTGCTACATTTTGCGAGAGCATGCGTAAAAAGCCAACGTCAGTGCGAAGGGTGAGGTTGCTTCTTTCTCACCATATCAGAAATTCTTGGGGCAGTCTTTGCAAGACCACAACGAAGATCATCTTTGACAAGTATAGTTCTGTATTTAGACTTGATAACCAACAAGCTGGAAAACCCTGTTTCACAAAGATATGTTGTTGGAAATGGAAGAAGAAGCCGCAACACAGTTTCAGACAGAAGAGGATATGATTGCAAATACTTGATCCAGAATTTTGTAACTGGCATTGTACAAAGAAATCAGTTCTCGCTGCATCACTGTTAAAAAATTCCATGAACATCTTCAAATTTTTCTGCAAATGGACTTCTGGCAAGTGCAAATGGGGTGTCAGGTAGATTTGGAAAGCACAATGAAATTTTGTCTGCAAGCATGTGCAAGTGTGCTTTCACAGAAATTATCATCATAATCCTTTTGTCTGGTTCAATGTTATGTTCTTCAAAGAAAGCAGATAAGGTAGGCAACATGTAAATTTTATTTTCATCCCTTTTTATTTTTGCCAAAGCTGAAGTTTCATTTCGAATGATCGGATCTTTTCAGACAAATCAAGGCACGTTGCATGTTGCATTTGGTCCTTGCAGTAATAAATTAAAGTCATTCAAGATGGCAAAGACGTCAACCAAGTAAGCTATTTTCTGTAGTTCATTTTTATTGCTGAAAAGTGCTTTGAATTTTGGTTTTGCTTTCTGATTAAAAACGTTTTGATTACATCATGAAGCTCAAAAACATGTTTTAAAACTTTCCCTCTCGACAACCATCTCACTTCAGTGTGAAATAGCAGAGCCTTGTTTGGTGCATCCAACTCATTGCACAGTTGTGAAAACAGTTGACTGTTTAAAGCGCTCGATTTTACAAAATTGACAGAACTTATGATGCTTTTCATTATTTCTTGTAATGCTTGTGGCGGTGTCCTCGTTGCTAATATTTGCCGATACCATCATACAGTGAGTTCCGATGACTTTTGCTGACTCATTCAGTACCAAAAGTTGAAATCCAGATCAACATCCTAGCATAGCTGGATTACCATCTGTGCAAACACCACAAACCTTTTCCCAAGTGATCTTCTGCTCGTTCAGAAATGAATCAAGTATGTCGAATACATCATGTGCAGTAGTTGTCGTTTCAAGAGGGTAGAAAAAAAGAAACTCATCTTTAAAGTCGCCATCATCAATATACCTCACGTAAACCCGTAACTGTGAACAGTTTGCAACGTCTGTAGATTCATCTAGAATAACAGTAGGCATCACATCTGTTCTTCTGTGGACAGTATTGTTAGATAAGGAAATTGCTCTCAATTTTGTAACAAATTTGTCTCCAATCATAACTCGAACAATGTCTTTGGCCAAAAGCAACACTAAATCCTCAGCAATGGTGTGAGGTTTCATAGCTCTGGGGATTCTGAGTGCCACCAAATATGAAGCTTCAACGGCTGCTATGTTTTGTTTGTGGAACTTGCCACCAGTATGCTTTAAATGTTTATGTAGCATTCTTTGTTTTCTTTGAACAGACGAAAACCACTCTGATCCACAACATTAAAAGGTAAATTTGTAAGGACAAACCTCCAGCCGAGGTTTGAGTAGATGCAGGAGGCTCCGGTTTCTAAGCTCAACCCCAAATAAAACATTTTAAAAATCGTGTAAAATGTTGGAACAATTTTTGTGTTACATCCTTTCACACTCTTATTCGCCTGTTGGGCCCCTCCATCATTTTATGGCGGCTTCCTCTCTCACCAGGCATCCATTTAGAAGGGCTCCACCTGTTGAATGCCAACTTATCAGGCTCCTCCCAGACCACAGGCACTCGGAAGTGGAGTCAGGCAGTGACAACATCGCTGTTCTCTCTCTCTCTCTCTCTCTCTCTCTCTAAATGAGTGATGTATAGAGTGTGGGATGTGGTGGACAGCCAGGAACCTTACTTCTTTTGCCCAGCCTCAGGTTGCTCTGGCAAGAACTGTACCAACGGTACCTCCTAGGCCCTTTAAACTGCATTTTTGTAAAAACAAAAATTATCCCAGTTGAGCACAGCAGTGCTCAACTGAAGATGCTGCCATCCACACGTTTGCCATCTCTTATCTGTTCGTTCATGCAGTTGGCACTTAATGAAGTACAAAACAGCAAGAAGGGCTGTGAATGGCATTGGCAGGGGGGGACAGTGGCAGGGAAGAGTGAGGGGGATAAGGGAGGCGGTGCAACATCTAGACCCTCGTAACACACCTTCCCGGACTAAGGAAATGTTTCTGTGTTCTGCAAACACAATGCACAGCCGGCAGAAGTCCCTATCAAGCGGGACCCCTCCTCCTCGGCAGTTGTGCCCAGAGAGGAGACACAAAGGCAGTCTCCAGGGACTCAAGTTTCTTCGGGAGAGGGGATGAAGGAGAACATGTAAGCGCAGGAGAGTCTTCTGTGGGTGCTGCTTCTCCCTCTCCTGACCTGCACACGTGCCTCCTTGCCCCTTTGGCTGGAGAGTCCCTGCAGAGGAAGGTGAGGGTGCTGCCTGTCATCCAGGAGCAGCTGCAGCATCGCCCAGGCTGGCTGATGTGGAGCTCTTTGGGGATTATGTCGCCCAGTTTGGTGATGGCAGTGGTGGCGGCAGTGGTGGGGAGAACTGGACATGGAACCTCAGTGAGAAGTGGGGGAAATAAAAAAGGGGCCTTCCTTGCCTCCAAGCCCAAGGTAAAGGAGCCAAGAGCGCTTGCCCATGTTCTCCGAGAGAGCCAAGTCTTGTTGCAGAGTTTTCAAGAGTGGAATGCCTGGCCTTTCTGTCTCTCTTAAGAGTGGACCGAGTGAGTTGGGTTCACGGTGACCCCTGTGAAAGGGCAGTTAGACCCCCAACGGGGTTACAACTCCCAGGTTGTGAATCACTGGCATAAGGTATACATTGCATTTATTTAATTTATTTATTTATTTATTTATTTAATTTATTTATTTATTTATTTATTTTATGAGTGTTTTTACCACACCTTTCTCCTTGGAAAAGGACCCAAGGCAGTTTCATATACTTTCAGGAATTTTATGAACTATTTTCAGCGCTTTTCAGTTATGCCACTCTTTTGGCTTTACAGCTGTTTTTTATGCTATGCTGGTTTTGTTCTTGCTGTAGTTTTTTCTTGATGTTATTGCTTGTCTGTGTTCATTGTTTCTTTGACTATACTCTCTCTCTCTCTCTTTATAAATATTCTGCATTGCACAGAGCCCTCTGTGTGGTCAAAAACAGTAATCAGGAATCCAGGTAGCACAGATCGCTTAGTCCTGCTAGCCCCCATTAGGGTGTCCTCTTGATGGACAGCCGTATCACTGCTGGGTCACCATTGGCTCCTTGATAAGAGAACCGTGAAAAAAGAATGAAGCAGATTGGAGAAGGCAGTACTTGTGGGCGTATGGGCATGTGGACGTGCCCGTATGTGGGTGCAATGGCAAGAAAAAAGTGCCAGGGCAAGAACTGCTGCACACACACATAAATACCAAGGCAGGATGGTAGCACAATCCAAGGCACAATGATGCGGGATGTGGTGGGAAAAGGAGGAGGAATGTCTCACCCACTACCTTTCCCCCTCCTCCTTTCCCCTCTCCCCTAACTTGCAATCCAGTGAGACCTTGTACACTTCTGTGTGCATGATTCCCCCCCCAATGATCTGTGAGCTTTACTCACAGAGAAGTGCGTAAAGGTTGGGAGCAACTTCTTTATTCCCCTTTCCTTCTGCCAATAATAGTATTTCCTTCTGCCTTCCCTGACCCCATGCCCTTATCACATCAACATGCCTAGGATTGCAGATTTTGAGATAAAAGACATGAGTGAGTGGGTGGGAGGTATATCTCCAATCTCTGCAAAACTCCTCCTCAGATCTGGAAGTGTGTTGTGTAGATTGACAATGTGCAACCAAAAGCACAACACTCCTCATCAACTAATCTAGATCTAAAGGTATTCATACACTCAGTGCTATCCATCCAACCCCAACCATTTAATCTGAGAGGACAGTCTATTTGGAGATGTGGTGTTGTAACCCTTTTGGCTGCTCCTGATTGAACTCTGCAATCTTTGGAAAGATGGGTAGATGGATGGATGGATGGATGGATGGATGTCCCAGAACCTTAGCCTCATGTTCTTTCCTATGCTTATAATGTACATCTCACCCATATATGTGCCTCTCTGCCACCCTCTTCCCATGACCAATTTTTAAAGGGCATTAAAATTGGCAATCAGATGTTCAGAATTCTCTGTGGATGTGATGGGCAGTCAGTCATGCAGAATACTCTATAGATGTGGGCAACTGCTTAAATGTTATTTTGCCTTGACTTGTTTTAGGCCAAAAGTGGTTTTTTAAAAAAAGAAAGGGAGAAAGTGACATGGATGTGCTGAAAGTTTTTTTTTTTTTTTTTTGAAAAAGGGATAAATGCAACTCACTGAGGTCAAGGGAAAGGGAAATATTGTCTACTATGGGTTTACTGAATCCAGGTATGAGGTTGTCTTGTTAATTATATCTGCATTTGTAAATTTGTAAATTTTGTGTGCAAAAGACTAACATATACATACAGTAACTGAGAAATATGTAAAGTTCTGATTTGTTGTGTTTTTGGAGGAAGCGCAAATAAATCAAAAGAATGTTTCTTTTGAACTGGTCTTGGTTAGATCAGCAAAATAATGAAAAATAGTTACTTAGACTTAGATGGTACCTTAAAAGTGCCATCAAAATATAAATATAGAATTACTGTAGAAATCACACTTCTTTTGTGCCATTAGTATGTGCTGCATCTAATCATTTTTTAAAAATTCCTTCTTCCCCACAGCAGAGGCAAAAAACACAGTATAATTCTACGTACCCAGCTTTCTGTCCGAGTCCATGCCTGCATCGGTAAGTGAACTTTCAGATATCTAAATGCAAAAAGTGCAAATAAGTGAAACGTAAGAGGGTAGAACTTTGTAGTGTGTGTGTTTATATATATATTATTCTGCCCTTTCTTCTGAAAGGTTTGAGCTGCCACACAGCTATGAAACATATTAAGGGGGGTGGGGATGCTTCTTACCTGATTCATGAATAGGTGAAAATAGTTTTAGCTTCTGTATTTCAGCAAATAGTCTGAGATCAGTAATCACATCGGATCTTTGTCTCATTCATTTTTCAAGAAATAAGCTTTGAATCATACCGCTGCATTTTGCTCCACATGTTCTGAAGTTTCATTGCATGTGGAACAGACCTGGGAGTTCTGCGTGCACAAAATTGTGGATTACAGTTACAATTGTTGGATAAAATGAAGGTATTTGTCATCCATCAGTTTCTTCCCAGCAATGGCCTGTTGATCAGATACCTTTTGGCTGTTCCAAGGAGGGCAAGAAAAGGGTAGCTGCTGTCAAACCCGAGAGGGGGAGTATTGCCCTTGGAAATGTCCTTTAAAGCAAAGCTGCTCATAGTTGCTGATAGGGTTATAGTCCCTCTCTCATTTAATGTGTTTAACTCTGGTTGTGGTTTTTTATTAAAATCCCTTAGCTGTTGGCTGTCACTAGGTCAGATGAATGAACACAGTAAATCATGCACTGATCTTTCCATACATTTAATTCCTAATGTGGTGGAACTTGTCAAATTTTGATATTTTAGATCAAAGGAGTTCGCATTTTCCTTCTAGGTCCTAGTTCAGGGTTGTTCAGATTTTAACTCATGAATTTGGAAAGTGCAGTAAAGATACTGTTGCTTTTGAGAGACGGGAGCCTGTTTTCCTTTTGCAGGTGTTCAAGACCATTGCAAGCATTTTGGTAGGAAACTCTGCTAGCTGTCGAGCTGAAGTGTTTGCATCTGCCTCCTTAGATCTGGTGTGCTGATTTGAGTTGAAGAAACTGTAGAACTGCTGACCAGCAGCAAACTACTGTACTTTAAAAGCAGATAATATTTATTGCTTTAAATTGTGCAGCCCTTGGCCAGGCAAACTGTCATTACTGCTGTGTCAGTGACTGGAAATACTCTGAGTATAATATTGCTGTCAAAAAGGGAAGCCAAGTGAAACCAGTGTGTAGAAGGCTGCTCATGTGTATCAAATCCTGCTAGCTCAGCATGACTGGTTCTTGCCTGTATTGCAGTGCTCTGTGAGTTGCTGCACTGGGTGTCTTTTTAATTCTCTCTGGAATCATTTAGCCAGGGCTGAATCTGGAATTGCTCTGCGTAAAGAGGTACATTGTTAGTTACGTAGTGGTAAAAATCAAGTTGCCATAGTCTTAAATACTATGAAGACTAACACATTTATTATGGTTTTCTGAAGGGGATTCCTATTTGGAGGAGAGACTGTCTCCTTAAGCCTAACACAGGCAACTGTGTGACCCACAAAGTGGCAGGACTGAAGATACATTGACTAAGGAGGTAGAATAAGATTCTGTCTCATCTCGGGTGCAGAGCTTCCAACTGTTTTCAGTTTCATATCTCTTGGTATGGACTAGACTGAGGCTTATGATGTGGAAACCCAAGTCCCAATGAAAAGGAAGGCTTCCTGAGAGTGTGAGGGAGAAAGGCAATAGCTTACTCTTTGCACCCCCTGCTTTACTCTCCTATATATCTGTGCCAGGGATTGCTCACACAGTTCCTTTCTGCCTTACTCCTTGCAAGGGGGTCCCCAGTATGAGCGGAGAGTGCATCATTGTCTTTTGAGCAGTGGACATTCCCTTCCTTAATCACACAGAAGAAGTTAGACTCCCACCACATAAAATTCTCATATTGCATTATATACGTTAGTTTGTAGAACATGCTGTGTCTTAAAATAATTAATACGGTATCTTTTTAAACATGGGGGGGGGATATTCTGGGTTTGACTGGAGAGAATGCAATAAGGAAGTCTTCACAGTAGGAATATTTGGCTAAACTAGTTCTGTCTCCCAAGTGTAATTTGTGAATTCCTAGTGTGCCTCACTAATCCAGTAACATTAATTTTGTATTTGGGTTTCCCTGTTGTATGATTTAATTATAAATCACCAGTTGCAGGGATTTAAGTGTGAAGGCAAACAGTGTTCCATGCGCAGAGATGCATTTGGCCATGCCGGCCACATGACCACAGACTTGCACAACACTGGCTCTATGGTTTAAAAACCAGAGATGAGCACTGACCCTATAGTCGGACACCACTAGCACACATTTTTTTTTGTGGGGGGGATTTACCTTCACCATATTATGAATGAATAGGGGGTTTGTAATGAAGGGTTAAAATGGTTTCAACATAGTTTGGCTTGGTTGATTGAAATGTGGGTATCATGGGGACGTACACATTAGGAGAATGCTTAATGCTCATTCCCAGAAGAAGAATCCATTAATAAACTTGTTGAAAACATTGCACATTTCAGAATGACGAATAGAGTTTTTTCAGTCAAGCTGGAGAAGTTGATTTTAAAAAAAAAGTTTTTGGTGTATTTTGATTTTAGTGATAGATAGATGAATTTGTTTTCCCCATACTCCATCAATTTCCGGTCTCTACTAGAGTAGAGATTTATTTCAAGAGATTAATAATGACTTCTACCTGTGCTCACATTTCAGGTGTTAATGACCTGAATCTCAGAGTGCAATTCTAAGTCTACTTGGATTTAAGCCCTATAGAGTACAACAGAGTGTTGTTGTTATGAGCTCTCAAGTCATTTCTGACTCACAGTGACCATTCCTCAAAATCCACTCCACAAAATCAGGGAAGCACTCCCTTCCTTTCAACATAGGGAATTGTTCTCTCTTTCTGGGGATCACTACCTATCTCACAACTCTCAGCCATATGACCAACAGCTTTCATGCACAAGATTCTATTGTTCCCATACAAGGTTCCCACAGTTTTGGTCTCCATACCATTCACCACCACTGGATGTGAGATATGAAACAGGCCAAGCTGATGCATCATTCTCTCCCCCCCTCCCCAAATCCAGATATTTTACAAAAACATGGGCTGGAAATCACCATTGTCTTAGAGACGCATGATATTACTCGCTGGACACTTCCCCTCGATAGTGAGATCACGCAATTCCTCCACAACACCAAAATACCAAAAGCGCCACACAACTCTACTAAATCAACCCATTTGAGGTCTAAATCAAGATCTCAGTCCAAACACACCAGATATCCATCTCGCCATGCTTTCTTGCCATCTGCTGAGAGGCAGCCCCCTCAGAAAAATAAAAAGAAGACTCACAATCTAACTGAAGAACCTAATCAATGAATGATGACTTGGAACGTCATTCCCCTACCACCACCAGACCTGAATTTTGTGCTTACCTCTCAACTGATAGCATTTTTGATGACATCAAAGCAGAATGCAGCTCCATTGGCAAATGAGTGTGAAACCTAAGATAAATACTGTATACTATATAGTGATTCTTCTGGATTGGACACCTGTTTTACCCTCCCAGACTCTGTGGTGCAGGAAAATGCCCCTCTCCAACATAGGATTTTGCATTGTATGATGATCTAAAGGAGAGGTTGGCTAAATCTTCACAACTTCAAATTGTTAATCTGCAATATATAAACCAATTAAACTATATAATTGAAAGCAGGAGATGGGGAAATTGTATTCTTCCGGCCAGAATAAGAGCAGGAGCAGGTTGTGGTAATAATAATGATCTGTTAATATCAAAGTTGAAAGAAAAGCTGGAAAATAATAGTTAAAGAATTGTAGTGTCAAAATATAATTTAAACAACATTCTTGATGGATTTAAAGGACCCATAAGGGTTTTCATGGATAAAAGTTTCCCCTCCAAAAAATTTAAAAGATTTTTGTTCTTCAGCATCTTTAATTGGACCATAGATTTGAATGATGTTATGCTGATAGGCTTTCCATGGAGTCCAGTCTTTTAACCAATCAGATGTATTTGAACACATAATTAATTGTACTACATAGCACCTCTCTATTAGAACTTTCATTCACTTGCATCAGGTATTGTGATCTTTGTATGTTCTATTTCTTTCTTAAAATTTTGAGCTCACATTTGCTCCTATTTTTAACATTCCATGTTCCAATTATGTGCACCATGCAGCTTCCCTTTTGCATCTCTTGGCTTTCTTTTCACATCTCTTGGCATCAGCAGCTGAACATTCTTGCAGCTTTAATTGAATTTCTTTATTAGAAACAGCACCACTTGTACTTATCCTCTGTTCTAGGCCAGGAGTTGATTGAGTGGTTTCCTACCAAGGAAAACCCATCTAGGTCTTGTTTGGTTTGTGACTGTCTCATCGTAATCTTTTCTAAATACAGCAATAGTTTTGTTTACAAGCATAATCTGTTCCAGAAACATGCTTGCAAACCAAAGCATTCGTACATCAAAACAAATTTCTCCATAAGAAATAATGGAAACTCAGATGATTCGTTCTGGGGCCACTGTCCCCACCTCTTCCATGGGGCCTCTCACTTACTCAGACGCAGACAGAGGGCTTGCGTTCTGGATGTGCGTGGAAATGAATGAATAAGTGGGTGAGCAGCCAGCGGTGCTCAACAGGCAACCTCAGTGGGTAGCTCTGGGGCTCTGTCTGAGCTGGTTCTTGCCTCTTGGTGTGTGTGAGAAGAAGGCTATGCAGAAGAAGTGCAGCCCAGAGATTGTACCCCCTACCCCCACACAGCCCCCGCCTCACCCTCTTCTCTCCTCCCTTCCTCTTGCGTGCCTGTTTGCCTGGCCTGCTGCCTCTTCCTCCTGTTCCTTCTCCTCCTCCACCTCACTGCCACCACTGTTGTTTTGTTGGCAGTGCTGGAGGAGAGATGGAGCTCCAGCTCCTTATCAGATCTTGCGTCCACCAAAGCAGTTTAAGCCCTACTGAACTCAACGAGACAGGATCCGGTAGCTAATCAGTCAGCCTCTGAGGCTGGGCTTTACTTGGGTGACCTTAATCACACACCCCTCTCCATCCAGCTCCTGCGGAAGTTGTTTCCAAGGAAATGAATGGCAAGCAGGGCTTGCAGGGGTGCCACATCATGGAAAAGAAAGAAGAAAGGGTGGTGGTGGATGAAGTGCGCAGATACACACCTTGACTGTGTGTGTGTGTGCACCTTGCCCCTGTGCCAAATTTTGATGTGCATATCAGAGGTGTGTGGGTGGGGAGAGAGATATTTTTACCTGGTGCCCACTTGGACTGACAGCCACTTGGCTCCAGCTCCTCCCTGGTTGCCCTGATCCAAGGCATCTGGATGAGCAACCACCACCCATTGAGTGGAAGGATAATCCTGGGTGACAACAAGTGTATTCCCAACAAGAAGTTCCTGGACATACAGAGCGAAGAGAGGATGGTTTTGCTGCTTTCTCTGGGTGGTGGTAGGGATGGATGATGGTGGAGGAAAAGTGTGCTTTGGGAGGTGGGGGGAAAGGAGGCATAATCCTATCTCAAGAGCAAGGCAGCCCTTACAACAGTCACATATGGTGCCCGCTCCCTCCAGTGAGACTCGTATGGCAGCGGCAGCGAGAGGCCCTGTGGAGGAGGCCACATTGGAGAGGGGTTTGACGACAACTCCATTGCTCATATAGCAAGACATTGATCACTGAGCGAGTTTGCTTGTCTTGCGGAACAATCGTAAACCAAGTTTCTTGTAACAAGGCATTAATGTATTAATGTATAAAGTATCCAGAAGTTGTTTATTGTGGCCTTTTTCTGCATAGTACTAATGAGACTTTTCTGAGTGGCTATGCCATTGCCTGTGAAAAATTATGTGGCAGTGTCATCTTCCAAGGAGAAAAGCAGGGTAAAAATACCCTAAAATAAATAAATAAATAAATTCTAATACTGTTCCCTCTCATTAAGTGACCTCTTGGAGTTTATCTACTCCCATTGCTGCTTCTGCTGGTATGACTGTTAATTTCTTAATAGAAATTGAGTTTATGCCCCTCCACCAATAAATGGATGTAGAATTGTAGATGAACTGGACACTTCTATCTGGAAATCTACTTATTGCAGTGATACTACTTTTGTTGGAGAGTTAAAAATTGTCATGATTAACCATCTATCTTGAATATCAATTTTGGTCCCATGTACCAAGGCATTTCCACACAAAAATTTTATAGCGAGAACTAAGTGTTCTTATCCCAGAGTCTCATTGTGCCCAAATTCACTCTAATCTACACAATACTGTCAGATCCTGCCATGTTACAGCTTCCAGAATGGCAACAAACAAACAAACAAACAAACAAACAAGTTTTATAATAAAAATTAAAACCTTTCTTTCAATTTTTGAATTTCAAAATAAAAATTAGAAAATCAGTTTACTGACTGAAATGATATGGCTTTATTATACATGCAGAATGCAAATGGAATAACAGAAACAAATTGGCAATTAACATGTTATAGCTGGGAGTCACAGGGTCCCATGTGCCTCTCAGCTTGGAACATGCTCAATAATCCTGTGGAAACTTGCTAGCTGCCAGCTGTAAACAACTGAATCTTACACAGTTTGTCATTTTCATGTGTAGCAAATAGTGACGATGCCCAACCCCCGTGGCCAGCAGGCCCACTCACCATCATTGGCATGCCACCAGTGTCCTCCTTTGCTGGCAGCATGTCAGTGCTCCTCATTGGATTGGCCAGTTG
>JAHTLZ010000023.1:5567430-5582446 GCA_023846285.1 Phrynocephalus versicolor | reverse complement strand
CATTCATTCATTCATTCATTCATTCATTCATTCATTCATTCATTCATTCATTCATTTTTCATTGTATTTGTATGCTGTCCATCTGGACAAATGGCCACTCTGGGTGGCTAACAGCACTTAAGGCCTAATTTTATATCCAGCTTTGCTGAACTAGACTCTGCTTTGTTTGGTGCTTCTGTTCTGGAGCAGTGTGCATGTATGTCATGCCAGAATCAACTTATAGGGATTTTGATAGGGCTTCCAAGGTAAATGAGATAAGATATAAACCCGACTTTGTTGATTTGGACAAGTCTTGCTTGCCAATGAGGAAATTCTGGCCAAAAAGGATCTCATCCTGCAGATCAGCAGATCCTAACTGAGGGGACGACCAACCAAACCGCTAAATGAACACACTCTTGACAGTGGCATGAAGTTGTCCCAGGTTCACACGAACCTACCCCGAGACCATGCCAGGTGGAAGGCAAAAATCAGAATAGCGAATCCCACCAACAAGTGGAACAAATAATAATAATAATAATAATAATAATAATAATAATAATAATAATAATAATAATAATAATAATAATAATAATAATAATAATAATAATATAGAACGTGGAACGTGGAAGGATTTCAGCTCCGTTTAAGCAAATACAATTTTATTAAACATTTGTAAAAGAACTTGTGATACTTATTTTAATCTTTCTTACTCTCTTAAAAATAGCCCAGAAGGAATATACTTCCATTTAGCTAAAAGGTTTAACCACCAAATTAATTTTTACTGGTTTGGGGGGGAGGGGAAAGTTATAGCTACAAATTGTTAATTTTATTCCTTTCAAACTGTTTGCGTGTAGAAGAAGCTCATTCTTTTAAAAAAACATTGTTTTTCTCTCTCTGAAAACATGAGAAGTAGTAAAACCATACTGAACTTGTTTATATGTAAAACTAAGCTAAAATTAGGTTAACAGTATACAAAAGAAAAGAACTGAAATCATGTCGTAACTCTAGTTGATCTGATTTCTTGTTTAGACTTTTGATGAGGAGCAGGGGAAAGAGAGACGTGTGTTTGTTCCTTCATGACCCTAATGTTAAGTTAGTATGATCAGTTTGGACTGTAGAAAACGTGATTTGACTGGGCATGGGAGGAGGCCTTAAGGTCAGCCTTAGCAACACAGCCCTGAGCCTTGGCTTACCTCAATCCTTCTTTGAGAGGAGATTGTATTTTGCTGGCTCCGAGCTGCTCTAAGCAGATGAAGTTGAGTACAATCCGAGTAAGATGACAACCAGCTGTTCTTGCTTCCCCAGATTTGTCTTGTTGCTTGGAGTTGTAGAATATCTGCCTGTGTTTGCTTCTTCTTTTTAAAAAAACACGTGTCTGGGAGGGGTCTTTTATACATTCCCCCCCCCCCCAGTGTAGATCCAGAGTACGTGTGGCTGCTTATCAAGGAAGAGGTAAGGGACTAAAAACGTGATAGACTCAACTGTGTAGCATCCAAAAAATAAAGATGGACAAGCTTTCATTTCCCCTCAGATTAGCTTGGAAATAGCCTTCAGAACTCATGCAACCGTTAAGTTTTTCAGGCCCGCTCATCTCAGTGAGCAGTAACATGCACTCCCTGGCCCGGCCGTTGAGACCTTGTGCGCCTCTGGGATTCCAGAGGTGGAATCTGAAATCGGCACCTCTGACATGAGTCTGAACCCCCCGTTTTAAAACTTACTTTTCAAAAAGAGGCCTGACATGCATATCTGGCCATGTTCTTTGGAACTTTTTAAAGTCTCCCCCCCGCCCCCCCAGTAGTATCCACAACTGCTTAGTGCCTGTGCTGATGAAGACCTACATGAGGACAGAAGCTAATTTATGTCAGTGGTTTTTTTAGTAGTTTGATCACTACTTTATCAAACTACTTTATTTTGCCTTTACATTTTCGACTTAGGGTTTCATGACTATGTTGACATATTTTAACTTGAGATTTGGTTTTTCTTTGTGATCTTTATTTGCTTTTCTTCCATGACTTGGAGACCTTATCTCAGGTTATATATATGTATATTTATTTATTTATTGTATTTATTTATGCACTTATATACCGCCTGTATTTGGAACTCCGGACAGTTTACAACAATAATATTCTTAACATGAGAGATTAATGAGCAGATCTGTAGGGGAAAGGCTGTTTTCCCCCTACAGTGCTTTTGAATGTTCCTTAAGAAATCTATAAAGAAAGCTACAACAGTAGTGGGGGAGCTTATTATTAAGCACATGGCTGTCTGATTCTCACCTTCTTCTGCATGGATGTATTAGGGATACAAGGGAGACAGGGAACAGCTGCTTGATGTAGTAAGTTTCCACCTCACTCAAGGGAGGCCTAGAAATAGCTTCATGAGCTTAGTGAGCAGCTGTCTTAACTTCTCTTTTTGCTTTGCAGTCCGTGTGTCTCAGGAGTCAGGGAAGAAATTGAGAGGATGACAGTGGTAATTATGACAAGGAATGGGGGGGATAATGAAGACTACACAGGGTCGGGAACTCAGAACCAAGTGAGATGGTTCACGGGCAAAGGGAATCCAGTTTTTCCCCTTTCAAACAGCTTGTCTTTTATTTAACAGGAATTATATGATCTCCTTTACTCTCCAGTCCATTTACAAAGGAGATGTTCTGTACTGCTTTATGTTATGATAGTTGGAATCCCTAGCATGTACAATTTATTGAAACGGCCGGATCCCAAAAGATCTTCTATACGGAGAACTAGTGCAGGGAAAGTACCCCAGAGGGAGACCAGAGCTGCGGTATAAGGATATCTGTAAGAGGGACCTGAAGGCCTTGGGAATGGACCTCAACAGATTGGAAACCCTGACCTCTGATCGCACTGTCTGGAGGCAAGAGATACAGCATGGTCTACATAAATTTGAAGAGGCATTTGTCCAACAGGCAGAGGAAAAGAGGCAGGCATGGAAAGAACGAAACTCGAGGACCGGGCAAGAAACAGAATGCGGTAGAGACTGCCATTCCCGAATTGGTCTATTTAGTCACACTAGATGTTGTTCTTGGGATCTCTACTCCAGGCATGATACCATACTTTCAAGACTGAAGGATGCCAATGATGATCATATTTATATGTTTATGAACACCAGTTCAGGACTTTAAGGATCCCACTGGACTGAGATAAAAGAAGAGAAATTTGAATATAATTCAAGTGTTGATTACACTAAATTTGCATTCCTTTCATGGAGATGTTAAAATACTACAAAGGACACTGTGAGCAGCAGTCTGGAACTGGTTGTTCAGCAATGATATGTAAAGTGCTGTTTCCTGTCCTCTCCAAGCATTCCAGCAGGTTTTCATGGTCCATGATATTAAAGCTACTAATAGCTCTAGGAAGATAAAAGAGGACCAGTGGGAGTATAATCCCCTACCTGGCCCCTGGAAAATACATATCTTCCACCAAGGTGACAAATGCCATCTAAGTCCCTAGAATTAGGATAAAATGCATCAGTGAGATACACTACCATGTGTTCCAATACCTTGAGCCAAAATAGAGTATCAGAGAATCTGTACTTTCTCTTAACCTATATGTTGTTACATCTTGTCATCTTTCTTTTCTCAGCTCAGCCAAAATGCATTTCAGGCTTTGGCACATGTGTGGAGTGTCCTGTACCTCAGCAGAACAAAGATGGTTTTTGGAGGGACCTAAGGGAAAAGAGTTAATGAACTTGCATTTCCCTATTGGCAGAAAAAAATGGGGCATTAAGTAAAAATCACTGCTTTAACATATTTTTTTGTGGGGGATAGATATTTATTTATGTATTCTGCTTATTTACAGTTTTGTTGTTGTTCTTCCATATATTTAAATTAGACTTGGAATTCAGTTTACAGATCTGTAAAGCAAGACACGGGACCATGCTAATCTCATTTACGAGCAAGAAGAGAAGGTTATTTACAGAAGGTTCTTTGGTCTGGTTAGGATTTCAGAAATCCACATATGTAGAGAGGATTCCTCAGCCATCTTAGTTCCAAGCCATAAAAAACCCCTTTCAATTAAAAATAAATAATTTGCTTTGCTCCTAAAAGTAGGCTAGGGACCACTAAATTGGTGAAACTGTATTTGATGGCAGCTCTACCTGTGACATGCTACACTAATCCAAACAAGAGTTTACAAAGCATTGGAAACTGATGCAAAGCCAGTTTTGTCTAGGATTGTAGATGTCACACATAAGCTGACAGAAGTTCTTGGCATCATGAAAGTCACTTTTCTCTCAAATGGTAATGCTGGATCAGTGAGTATCATCAAAGTATTCTGTTGGGGAAATGTATCTTTGAAAAAAGACTGAATACGTTTCACCTATATAGATAAGTAAAGGTTCCCCCTACACAAGTATCTAGTTGTGTCTGACTCTTGGAATTGCATTCATCTCCATTTCTAAGCCCAAGAGCCAGTGTTGTGCATGCCTGTGCCCATGTAGCTGGCATGGCTGAGTGCATTTCTGTGCGCAGGACACTGTTTACCTTCCCACTTTTTTACAGCGGTACCTATTTATCTACTTGCATTTACATGCTTTTGAACTGCGAGATTGGCAGGAGCTGAGGTTAACAACGGGAACTCACTCCACTGTGTGGCACCTTGGATTTGAACCACCCAGCTGCTGATTTTACAGCCAACAGTTTCAGTACTCTATCCTGCTGAGCCACCATGCCCCTTATAGAGACAAACACCCTGTCTAATGGTAATTCCATCATTACTACCGAATTCCATCATTACTACCAGACAAACAGACTAATACCTTATTGTAATTCTGTCATGCCTCAACTGACATTTATTTTATTACTATAATCCAGCCATTCTCAACAGGAGTCATGTGACCCGGGGGGGCTGTGCACACTTGAAGTGTGGACAGTGTTCTTCTTCTTCTCTCTCTCTCTCTCTCTCTCACACACACACACACACACACACACACACACAGACACACACACAGACACACACACAGACACACACACACACACACACACAGGATGCTGTTTTTGCACACACACTACCATATAAAGTTTATTATACAGATTATACAGTCCTGATTCATATTTCATATTGTGTTTATGTCCATTGCCAAAGAAAGGTTGAGAATGGCTGACATTACCCCATTACCAGTTACCATATGTGCAACATTTATTAAATTATGTATTATGCCAATTAAAAGGTATTATATATTTTCTTTCATTCTTTTCTTTTTCGAAAATATCTTATAAGAGATAGGAAAGTCATAACTTCATTGAACATTCTTCCAGATTTACATGTTCTTGTCTTAATAGTTAAATAGGAAGGTGAAATTCTGACTAGGTCTGTATCTAAACCATTGTTGTACATGAGATGTATATTACAGAAGCAATAAGAACTGAGTAGAGACTGTACATTGCTGATATGAATGAATTTGGATAGGATTCAAGAATGACTTTGGAACCAACCTGTGTTTTGGTATCTGCTGTTATATACAAGGGTCTAATAGGACAACATTTTTGATCTAGCTAAATTGATCAAATTCTCATTTAATAATACCAGGACCAGCACAGTGTGCTCAGTATTTACCATACTTTCCCCCCAATATAAGAGATGGATCATCTGTGTAGGTGGATTGCATCTGTACAACCCAATTCCACAAGTTGCATATTTGTCTGAAAAGCCTGTTTTTGTGCCATTTCCTCCACACATCAGTTGACCTTAAGTAGTTGTTTGCTTGCACAAATAGGAACCAGCATTATTTCCCCCCCGCTAGAGCAAATGTTTACTTTTGTAGCCTGTCTCCTAAAGAGACTCACAAGCATATATTGTACAATTTACAGTATTCTAGTTGCACTTTGAAACATTGTGGTGGCTCTTGAATTGTCAACACTTTCCTTGTAAGACAGCCTTCCCAGTGGAATTTGAGAACATAACAGAGATAATACAGTGATGACTTGTGTATGATTCAATCCATGTCTGTTCCTTCCTCCATATATTTAATTAGTTATTGAAATAAGTAGCTAGTATTGGCAAACATGCTTCCAAATTAGTTGCTGAATTATCCCATATATGAAGTTATATCTGCAGCTCCCTGCTTTGCAGGGGTGCTCCACAAATATGTAATCTCTGCCTTTGAAAGCTTACTAGTGCAATTATTTTCTGTTTTAAAATGATTTTTCATGGTTTACAGATACTTTTAATATGATTTTTAGTTACGATGTAGGAGAATAGCCAATTTTGCAAGCCAAAATCTATAGTTCATCCTCTGAAAAAGAAAATCACATTGCAAGAGAAAATTCCTGCAATTTTAATGTTAATCCATCAAATTGTTGGTTATTATATTATACCTTCAGGTTAGATATGTGCAGTGTTAGCCAGTTTATCTGAAATCTCTGCTAAAGAGTAATTGGGACAGTGAAGTTGAGTAGTGACACTCTTTGTGTAGATAGCAGAGCTTTGAAACAAGGATCCCAAAAGGAGAAAAATAGCACTCAAACATTTTTTAAATAATGGAAAAGTGTCAGTAATTGGCCTAAGCCAATCTAGCATCATGTTTTTGCATCTCATACTGCAGTATGTTAAACCTCTCCATGCAATATCATTATAACTTTGTGTTCTCGAAGGCTTTCATGACCGGGATCTTATAGCTGTTGTGAGTTTTTCAGGCTGTTTGACCATGTTCTGGAAGGTTTTCTTCCTGATGTTTCACCAGTCTCTGTGGCTGGCATCTTCAGAGGGCAAGGAGCTCAGGGAGAGACTGGCAAAACGTCAGGAAGAAAAAGTTCCAGAACATGGCCAAACAGCCCAAAAAACTCACAACAGTTATTATAACTTTGTTGCACCCATTCTTGTTCATAGCAGGTGGGTGTAGTCAACAGTGCTGCAAGACAGCGATTCATAGATGCTTTTTGGCAGCATTTGGGTTGTTTTTGTGTTCTTAGTAGCTATTGTACTGTAGATTTACTTAAATCCAAACAGAGGAAGCTCAATTTCCTAAAGAGCTTGAGGGAAGTGTGGTAGATGTGAATGTTGATATTTTTGACAATTGACTTTTCAAATTTAAGCAAGAAGTAACTGCAAGGTTCAGAAGAATTTACATTAAGGGTTGTAAATAGGCTCTTCTCTGGGTATCTTTAAGCAGGCTGGGAAATAGTTTGTCTAAACAATAGTAAACATTTTTATGTTCTTGAGGTTTGATATCTAAAAAGAGGTTGTTTTATTTGACTTTGTTTTGCTGGGCAAAAGAAAACAGAAATATTGTCTTTAATTCAAAAATATTATATCAAGAAGTGTACCACTGCAGGGTGATGACTTTTGACTTGGTTCCTGAAAATATTATCTATGACAGACAGTGTAGTTGCCAGATCTCCACCCTAAACGTTGCTGAAATGCATTGTTGGGGCTTCAGATGCATCCATGCTAGCTCTTGAAAAATGAAATCTGGCATTAAAGCGGAGATGAATAAAATAGGAAAGCCCATTTAAATACTGGAATTTATGGGGATTTTATGGCAGAGAGCCTGTTGCGTATGTCATACTGTGTAAGGCTGATGATGTCATATGTCACATTTATTTTATTTTATTTTTTTGGAAAATGAAATATTTCCAGTTTCTCTCCTAAAGGTCCACAGGCTCCCATGGGATCACTTTCATTGTTGAAAAGCTAATGAGGAAAAAGAAGAGAAGGAAGAAAAATAAAAATGACATTTCAAGGATGAATTCCCTGGTGATAGCAATTAAAGAAGCCTCTCTGGCCCTCAGTGGCTACCCGATGATGAATGTGTGTCCTCCGTAGTATTTGAACCATAGCCAGAAATATTTTATTTTTGAAAAGTCACTGAATGATTGCATCAGATAAAAACACTTTATCGGAATGTTTTAACTGAATTGCTTTATTTTGCACAAAGACGGATCCAAGGTTTATATGCTTACTCACCTCCCCAGTACCCATTTAATGATCTACATTTTTAGGGCACAATACCTGAACAGGGCTTGTAAAGAGTAGGTGGGGATCAGAAAGTGTCATTTTTCATTGGTAAATGTATTTACATGTGTGAATGGCATCAAATAGGCACTTTTATGGTGCATGAAGATATATTTCACCATAGAATCATAGAGTTGGAAGAGACTTCAAGGGCCATTTAGTCCAACCCCCTGCTGTGCAGGAACCCCCACCACAGTACTTCTGACAGATGGCCATCCAGCCTCTGCTTAAAAACCTCCAAAGAAGGAGACTCCACCACCCTCCGTGGTAGCATATTCCACTGCTGGGCAGCACTAACCATCAGGAAGAGATGGAATCTCTTTTCCTGTAGTTTGAAACCATTGCTCTGAGTCCTATTCTCTGAAGCCATGGAAAACAAATTTGTTCCCTCTTCAATATGACATCCTTTCAGATATTTAAGCATGGCTATCATATCTCCTCTCAACCTTCCCAGCTCCTTATGCCACTCCTCATAAGACATTTCTTCCAGACCTTTAACCATCCTGCTCGCCCTCCTCTGGACCCGTTTGAGGTTGTCAAAATTCTTTTTAAATTATGGAGTACTGAACTGAACACACTACTCCAGGTGGGATCTGACCAAAGCAGAAAAAAGTGGTACTATCATTTCCCTTGATTTAGATACTGTACTGTGCTTCTGTTAATGCAACCAAGAATTGTATTGGCTTTCTTGGCCGCCACATCACACTGCTGAATCATGTTCAATTTGTGGTCCACCCAGACTTGCAGATCGCTTTCACATGTACTATTCTCCAGCCAGGTATCTCCCATCCTATATCTATGCAATTCATTTTTTCTGCCTAGATGCAGGACCGTACATTTCTCTTTCTTGAAACTCATTCTATTTGCTTTGGCCCAGGACTCTAATCTGTCAGGGTCATTTTGGATTTTATCATGTCCTCTAGCAAATTAGCCACCTTCTCCAATTTGGTATCATCTGCAAATTTAATCAGTCTACTCTCTATTCCTTCATCCAAGTTATTAATAAAGATATTGAATAGCACTGGACCCAGAACAGAACCCTGGGGCACTGCACTAGTCACCTCTCTCCAGGATGAAAAGAAGACATTTATGATCACCCTTTGGGTATGACCAGTCAACCAAGTACAAATCCACCTAACAGTAGCACTGGCTATCCCACATTCTACTATCCCACATTCTACTTCTTTACAAGTATATTATGAGAAACCTTATCAAAGGCCTTACTGAAATCAAGATAAGCTATATGCACAGCATTCCCCTCACCCACCAGGCCTGTAACTCTATCAAAGAAAAAGATCAAATTAGTGTGGCATGACATGTTTTTAAGAAACCTATGTTAACTTCTAGTAATGACAGCATTGCTTATTAAATAATTATAGACTGTCTGCTTGATAATCTGCTCTAGAATGTTTACAGGAATTGATGTCAAGCTCATAGGGTAGTATTGCATTTTAAAATGTATTTTTAAAAGACACATTTAAGTAAAGAATTGCTGTAAAATAGATATATATTAATAAGAAACCATGGTTTGTATTTCAGGAGATTTAGTATTTCTTTTAAAATGTCCACAATTCTGGAATTATTTTATCGCAACATTCCACTGCCATAATTCTCATAATAGGCTTATGCAGTTGTACACTGAGATAAGACTATAAGTACTTTCATATCTTTTGTACACTGTACATTTAGCAGAATAAATGTCTCCCTCCCATTCTTCCAGGATTAATGTCTCCAGTTGCTTCTGATTATTCCCTTTCCTGCAGCCAACTGTCTGCTTGGTTGACTTCAAAAGTGTTCAGAAAACCTCAGCATGAAATGACCTTATCAACTCTAGGACATGCATTTCTTGAGAGATCCTAATTCACAGGAAGATGTACTGCAATATCTTAACAGTGTCAGCAAAGAAGCATAATTTCATATAGTGTCCAAGAGAGTGGTTGTGTCAAGGGAAACTGGGAAAGCCCAATGATAAAATGTTTGAAATTTGCTTTATACCATAAATCAGTGTATCCAAACTTTTTGCAAGGAGGGCCAGATTTGGAGATGTGAAAATGTTTGGGGGCCAACCATTCAGACTGATATTCTTTGACCCATTGACATTAAATGCAAATGAACTATTTAATGAAAGACTAAACACATAACTTAACTGCACTAATGTAAAGGCTGATACTGAAATCTCAACTACATTATATAGGCCAGGTCGGGCTCAAAAACAGGAGTTTTGATGCCGCACGCACGCTCCCCCCCTTCACCTCTGAGAACTGACCTGCCAGATCACATGGACACATGCGCCATTCCATATAGCTCAGGACCTCAGGGAATTATGCTGCTTGTGCACCTTTCAAACCCCCCCCCCCGTCACCTCTGGGAACTGATCTTCCAGGTCATGCTGCTAGTGTGCCATTCCACACACCCTGGGACCTTGGGGATCTGATCTTCCAGGATGTGTCACTCGCATGTCATCTGCCAACTCGCGTCTCCGGCATGACCCAGAAGATCAGTTCCCCTGAGGTCCCGGGATATGTGCAATGCTGCACACAAGCGGCAGGACCCGGCAGATCATTTGCCTGAGCTCCTAGGGAGGGTGGAACCCGCACCTTTCAAAATTCCCTGGGACCCGGGGAGATGGCATGGTCGGGTCGTGCCGCTGGTGTATGCGATTCCACCTCCCACAGGACCCCAAGGAACTGACTTGCTGGGTCGTCCCATTCGCCCACGCCATTCCATGCACCCCAGGACCTCAGGCAACTGATGTGCCGGGTTGTGCCATTCCACATACACCAGGCCTTTAGGCAACTGACCTGGCATATCAGTTGCCTGAGGTCCTGCCGTATGTGGAATGGCAGGACCTGGCAAATCAGTTGCCTGGGATCCTGGGGTGCATGGAATGGTGTAGGCGAATGGGATGACCCAACAGATCAGTTCCCTGGTATCCTGCAGGGGTGGGGGTGGAATGGTGCTCACCAGCAGCATGACCCAGCATGTCATTTCCCCAAGTCCCAGGGAATTTAAAAAGGCACACATTCCACCCTCCACAGGATGTCAGGCAACTGATCTGCCAGGTCGTGCCATTCCACACACCCCAGCTGGGTCCTGGGGTGTGTGAAATGGCACATGTGTGCTTCTGGACTTGACAGATCAGTTGCTTGAGGTTCTGGGGTGTGGGGAATGGCACTGGCGAATGGGACGACCCAGCAGGTCTGTTCCCTGGGCCCTGTGGGGGAAGGAATGGTGTATGCTGGGGGGCGGGTAGGCTGGGGGGTGTCTGGGGGGGATGGACGGAGCCAGGGAGGGCAGGAAAACCATAAACCTGCAAGCTGAAATATCCAGCCGGCATGGAAAGGGGCCAGCCGGCAGTGATGCATGACAGACTGAGCCAGCAGGGAGACGAGGCTGTGGACCACTCAAAATTTGAAAACGGGCTGGGCTTTGGACATATCTTCTTTAAATATTATAAAATATTTGGGTTGGCATATATTGGTTTGAACCTGTTCACACCTGGCCATCGGTGACTGCCTCACAAGAGAAAATATGACAGAATTTTCAGTCATGAAACTTCCCCCCAGAATTGCATTTGGACTTAAGGGTACCAATATTATACAGAGGAGGCAGTCAACTTTGGAGGGTATTCCTTCTCAGTGTGAAGCATCTGAATAAGAGGAATCACTAAGAAGCTATAATTTAAGTACATTCACAGTGTGTACATGGAAACAGTCCAGCCCCATGTTTTGTGAATTGTGGGGACTCACTACATGAATCAGGGTTGAAAGATTGTGGGTTGGTAACAAAACTAGGGACTGACATTTGTATGGCTTCAAATGCTGCCCCCCCCCCATGTAAATCTAAAAATTATGTAGTGGAAGGTAGATGTTTTGCCCTAGTGCTGATTTTTATAGTCATTCTTTGAAATAATTTCTTGCAGCACTACCTTAAATATAAAGATGTGTATCAGGAGGAATTCACAGCTGTGACGAGAAATGCATATATTTCCAGAGGACTACATATGGAGGTTTGTAACATTGAGATTTAGCTTTCACTAATTTAGTAATTTCTGGTGAGGGGAGATACAAGAGAAGAAGGAGGGCACATTGAGAAAGTAAAAGATAAAAATAGTTGATAGGGAGTGCAGAAATATAGTGTTCAAGTCTATCAGAATATTCACCTTTGCTACATACATCTATTAAAATAGTTAAGACAGAAAATACATACAGAACCTAGGAAATAATGTCCAGTTTGTATATGATTGGGAGGGAGGTCATTACCCAAACAGATCCAGGATCATTATTAGTGGAACAGCAGTTCTGAGACCACACAGCCACCTTTTTTTGGTTTCTTTGGTATATCCTAAAACTAAGCTCATCCTGTTTTCAAACTAGATGATGTTGAACGCCAGGACTCAGTCTGCAGCAGATAAATCCAGCTGGTTTGTAGTTTCTCTAGGCCACCATCTTTGTGCACAATAATTTTTATCTAAACAATTCTAATGTTATTAGGGAATGGGAGTGATGTATATATTTGGAATTAATGTGTTCTTTGTGTGAAGGAATGATGACTGCCCCCCCCACCTTCTACAACTTCTGTTTAGATTCTTTGACTTTTCCTTGGTGGTGGGGGAGCCAGATATGGACCAGGCTGGAACCAAAATGGGAACTCTCCTAACCCCTCTGCACATCCTGTATTTATCCCCTTGGAAGAAGGATAGAAGGCAGATGGTAAAGAGTAATCATATGCAGAGGAGACCATGGCTGTTATAAATTTTTATCCCCGGCACCTGGCAGAATTCACTCTTTGAGTACAGCTGCTAAAAGCAAAGTAACTCCTCTCTCTTTTGCAACTAATCATCCCAGTTCACAGCCATGAGGAAAATTCAATGAAGACCTCAAAGTCTTGCGGCTAAGAGAGTGAGGTAAGGAAGTTTCCAGTTTAAATACTGCCTGCCATAAATTTATTATTGGGTGTCTTGGAATAAGCTTCTCCGGCTTCAGGGTCAGCTCTCTGTTGCAGTGAAGGAAGGGGGAGCTTTTCAGATGAGGAATTTGAAGGTGGGCACCTGAAACACACAGGTATTCTTTCAGGTATTCTTTATGCTGTGGGGCCCCTCTTTGAAATTTCTCACACAGCCAATTATGGGGATTTCAAAATGGCTCAGCAGAGGACAGAGGGCGGCACTGGTGTCTTTTGTTTGTTTTTTCCACTCCCACAAGTAAAAGAGGTGAGGCATTTTTGCCCCTCCTTTATTATGCATAAGTCCCCTTTTAAAGAAACATTTCCCTTTCCTCATGGTCCTTCAATGCTCTCTGTTTTTGAGTTCAAGATCCTCTGGCCCCCACCATTGCTTGTCTATTAGTTAAAATAGGTCCTCATTTCCATTTTTGGCATGCTGTTCTTTATTTGTAGACTCACCTTTTAGTAATAAGAACAAACTGAACTGTAACTATGAAAATGTTAAGACTGCAATGTAGCTATATTACACAATAAAGGGAATTTTAAAATTAAATAATAGACTGGCCAGATTTTTACAGTGTATTTGAGGGGGAATTTCTTTGAGTACTTTGGTGAGAAAGTATAGGCATTTCTTTGATGCTACAGTTATGTGTTCAAAACTAACTTTTGGTTTTACTAGACCTCTCAGCTGCTTTTGACACTGTAGACCATGACATCCTCCTGACTCGTCTCTCTGAAATGGTAATTGGGGGAACTGCATTAAAATGGCTCCAGGCCTTCCTGTTGGATAGAACACAGAAAGTGGTGTTAGGTGATTCATGTTTGACACCATGGCTCTGCTGATCTGTGGAGTTCCCCAGGGTTCTGTTCTGTCTCGTGTGTTATTTAACATCTATATGAAACCACTGGGAGAGATTACCAGGTCTTTGGGGGTTAGGTGCCACCAGTATGCCAGTGATACCCAGCTCTACCTCTCGTCAACTCTGGATTCTAAGGGAGCTACTATCTCAACTTTACATGAGTGTTTAGTTGCAGTAATGAACTGGATGAGGATGAACAAAAATGAAACTAAACCCAGACAAGACAGAGGTGCTCCAAGTCAGTCGAAAGAGAGAACAAAGGATAGGGATGCAACCTGTTCTGGATGGGGTCACCAATTGAAAAAAAAGAGGTGTACAGATTGGGGGTGCCCTTGGACTCATCCTTGAGCTTGGACGCCAAGGTCACAGCTGTGGCCAGGAGCACATTTGCACCATTAAGGCTAGTACGCAAGTTACACCCCTTTCTTGAGAAACCAGCTCTGGCCACGGTGACACATGCACTAGTGACATCCCAGATAGACTACTGTAATGCGCTGTATGTGGGGCTACTGATGAAAAATCTCAGGAAACTTCACTGGGTCTAAAATGCAGCAGCCAGATTGCTGGCTGGGGTGGGATACAGAGATCACATTACACCCCTATTAAAGCAGCTCCCCCAGCTACCAATAAGCTATTGGACACAATTCAAGGTGCTGACCTTGACCTACAAAGCACTGTATGACCTGGGTCCTTGCTACCTCAAAGATCAAATCTCACGGTATGAACCGGCTCAAAAGTTAAGGTAATCAGGAGAGACCTTTCTCTCCATCCCGCCACCATCACAGATACATTAAGCCCAGACACTGGAACTCCCTTCCACTAGAGGCCAGGACTGTCCCATCTCTGATGTCTTTCTCAGGCAAGCTTTCCCTGAATGATGGACTACCTATTATATGTCTTTCATATGAATCTATAAGATCACATAGACTTTGTGTTTATAACCAGTTATAAACTTGTGTGATTACATTGGCGCTATGGTTCAATGTTAGTTTCCATCACTCACAACTTTACATGGAATTTTACTCTCTTTAACTGCTCGCCTTCTCTTTTAGCTTTAATGTAATGTTTTTTAATGCTGTAAGATGTCCCTCAATTCCCTGTTCTCAATACTTGAATATGTCTTAATTGTACTGGACTGTATATTACCCCTCATTACTGTAAGCTGCCTGTGGTCCTTTTCCAAGGAGAAAGGCGGGGTAAAAATACTCTAAATAAATAAATAAATAAATAAATAAATAAATAAATAAATAAATAAATAAATAAATA
>JAHTLZ010000023.1:5519010-5552676 GCA_023846285.1 Phrynocephalus versicolor | reverse complement strand
GTGTGTGTGTGTGTGTGTGTGTGTGTGTGTGTGTGTGTGTGTGTGTGAGGCTCCTCAAACTCCTGGTGATTGCAAACTGAGCAGGACATTTTTTGAGCCTCTTTCTAATTCCAGTGGCTCCTGGAATCATTGGAAAAAGCAGGAGTGTTACCTCTTAATCGGCACACATGAAAGACCCAAGTTAAAAAGGAAAGGAAGATATATATTTTTTGCCCCGCAGAGTGCTTTGATATATTAAGCAAGCTTAAGTTTGGAAAAGTAGAGATGGCAGTTGACTGTGGTACTGAAAGGAGATCCCATTATTGGAAGTACAGTGGATGGATTTGAAACCACCTTTCCTGCCAGAAACAGAATTTGGTTACATCTTCTTCACTCTTATTTCAAGGGAATGGATTTCTTTACAGCCTTGTGGTATTGGTAATGTCTGTGATTTGGAGTTAAAACAATCACACTTGAAGTCCTTGCCGTGAATGTGACTGAGGCTCTCAAATAATGAATCAGGTGAAGGAAATATGGGCACTTGTCTATATGGTTATGTTTCTGTAGGAATTTTCAGGATATTTGCTCCCAGGGGGTAGGTTTCAGATGAGGTGTGAAACATGGAAGTTATAGTATGAAAATAATATACTGGGAAGAAAGGCAACCGTAAAAACACCAAGGCTCTTTCACAGCTTTCATTTGTGACTTGGCTATTTAGAGAGATGTGAACGTCTGTCGATCTTGTTATCTTGGTGCTTCACAGGATCCTGCTGGGATGTTCATTCTTCCCTACGTTAGATGACAAGTTGCAGAGGGGCTTCAGAAAGTGTCTCCCAAACTTTTTCATGGGGGCGGGGAATTAGCAAACCCCCAAATGGTTTTCTCCCAGATACAAAGTCCTAAATGTAAACATTTGGAAAAGGTAAGCAATTCCTTATACCCCCTTAGTGGAATACTTCAAAGACTCTAACCTTGGTAGTTATTAGCTGGCTGACTAAGTGAAACAGCATACTATCTCTTTAAACACCGTGGTAGTTAGAAGGCAGATTTTTATGATATTTATGATATCTGTTCCAGTACTTTCCCTGAGCGGTGCTACAAACAAGAGAAATATATACAAAATAAAAAAAATCTGTAACAAATATTGGAACTTCTCAGAGAACATATTAAAAATTAGGTGAAAGTTTTATTTTCCCACCCTATAACAGAAGGGTCAAATTTCTTGGCATTCTTGCTTTTCCCACATCCTTTTGGCTTACTAGTTTAATAGAACTTTACCCTTCATAGTCCAAGATGTCTTTGGAAAGCTTAAGTTGCATTTTATCAAATGCCAAATACCTGCCTGTAACATTCATCATAGACATCCTGAGGAAGATGGCTGAAGTTAACAGAGGAAGCATGTTGATTTATGTGTCAGTCACTCCAAGATATTACCTTGGGTCACCTATGCAAGAAATGAAGTACAAGGTCTGATTAACAACTGGTCAGAAGTTAAAAGCTGTCTTAAGGGAAAACTGTTAAGGGAAGCTTCAGATGATGTATTTATTATGCCTTCACTCTGCATCCATTCACTGAAATTTATGAGTTCATATGGATTCATTCTCCACTTGAAATTCTCCCTTGTTTTGATATTGCATATTCAGTTTGTTTTTCCATCAGGGGATATATTTTAAAGGGGGTGGGAAACAAAGTAGCTACTCAATGCCATGTAAATGCTACTAGCATAAGGACCTCTCAGTCTGCAAAACACCTGAAATATGCATCTGAAAACTAATTAGCAAAAGGAGTGGAATACAGACAAGATGGGGAAATGGTCAGTATTTGTGAGCTGAAGGTGAGTGAGAGAAGTTTAGGAGCAACAGCTGTCAAATGCCACTGCAGGGTTTACGAGGCATGTCCAAACTTCAGCCCTCCTGATGTTTTGGACCACAACTCCCAGAATTCTAAGCTTAGATTGCCAATGACTAAGGACTGTCGGAGTTGTGGTCCAAAATATCTGGAGGGCTGAAGTTTGGACATGCCTGGTTTAAGCAGAAGACCAATAGCACTTTGCTTCAAGAACTGGGCAGACAAGGAACTACTTAAACCAGAAGCTTTAGGGCAGGCATGTCCAAACTTCGGCCCTCCTGATGTTTTGGTCCACGACTCCCAGAATTCTAAGCTTAGATTACCAATGGCAAAGGACTGTGAGAGTTGTGGTCCAAAACATCTGGAGGGCCAAAGTTTGGACATGCCTGCTTTAGGGTCATACATAAGAGCAGAAGCACATCTTAGGGGCAAGGCCATGTAGTACAGCTCTAACTGACACTTTGAATATTTTGAGTCCACCATCATCATGTACGGTAAAGTCAGTTCTGAGTTATGGTAACCCTTTTCAAGATTTTCCAGGTAGAGAATTGTTGGACATAGTTTACAAATCTGTTCGTCTGGGGGCACACTGGGACTGCATAGCTTGTCCAGGGCCACACAGGCTGGTTCTACTCACAGGGGGCACAGGGGGAAATCAATCTCCCAGAGTCTGCCTCCACTGCTGGATACTTAAGCCATTGAACTAACTAGCCACCTGTGAGACCATTTGCCCATTATGTGTGGCCATTTGTCCATTATAGTGATGAGACTATTGCCTCATTCACATTATTTGTGAGGCCATTTGCCCATTATGGTGTAGTTGCTTTTAAGGGTAGTTGCTTTTAAGGAAAATGTGGAGGAAAGCAAAGACAAAAATAAAATGGAAAACAAGTTTGCTCTTACCTGTTCATCATTCACTTCCTACACTTTGGCTCATATTCTTCCACCATCCTTCCTGTCTGTATTTGCTTCGTTACAAACCGTAATTTCTGCTCAAAATTTCCATTCAAAATCTCAAATAATCCTTATTAGCATGCAAGAGTATACTGCCTATTCTGAATTACAGAAGAGGACAGTGATTAGATTTTACCAAGGTGATCCAAATTATACTTTGAGGCAGTCATGAGTGCAGAACATAACTGGTCGAAACATGGCATAGTGGACACCAGGCAGAAGGGAACATGTTCATACTGAAATAGTCATTGAATATTTTTCATCTTGCTGTTATGTATCTGACAAAAACCATTTGGGGCTCTCAAGAAAGCTCTTGCCATATTTAGCAACACTGGACATATTATTTATACATCAGCTACAGAATAAATACACATATATCATACAGTTACATACATTCAGTAAATATCTGTAAATATAAATTTTTGACAAAAGATGGGTATTTTGCTCACATTTAATGGTACACCTATTTTCCTGTACTGCAAAGTTTCTCCATCCAGGCACTGTTCTGTTCTGAATTTTATAGGTTGATTTTTGGAGCATGGCAGCCTTTCATTTTTGCTTGATAGGACATTGTTGAAGTATGCCTGGCTGTGTTCCAAACAAGTTCATGTACGTTACATACAAAGAGGTGACTCGTGCCCTAAATTTTATTTACCGTGGGGATCAAAGAGGCACTAGAATTAGGCTGTCAACCCCCCATCCCACCCACCTCCAGAAAAACCCAGAACAGTAATGTACGGAATTTGCCTGGCTTTTGTTAATTTGTTTAAAAGAAAGTTCATTTAAACAAATGAACAAGTTTCTAATGTTTACCAGGGTTTCTTTACTTGGGACAATATAATGCAAAGTACTGCACCTAGGAGGACGAAACCAAATGCACAGTTAAAAGATGGGGAACACCTGGCTCAGCAGTATGACAAGTGAAAAGAATATTGGCATTCTTGTAGATTATAAGCTGAATATGAGCCAACAGTGTGATGTGGCCACAAAAGAAAAGGAAAATGCTATTTTAGGCTTCATTTTCGGAAGTATAATTTCCAAATCTCTTAAGGTGCCCTTTTGGGGACAGAGGGGGGGAAGGGAGGAGAGGAAGCCTTGGGTGGAAGGGAGCCAAACCATGGTCAGAAGGAAACTGTGGGACTCCTGGGTGATGGAACCCCCAGGGGCACCCCCCACCCCACCCCTTGCGTGTGCAAACAGAGGAGGGAGGGACGAGGTGCTGCTGGTGGCTATACTGTGTTTTGGCTCCCTTCCACCTGAGGCTTCTTCTCCTGCCTTCCCCCCTCTGCCCCGAAAAGGACACCAACCCACCAAGCCTGCCCGGGCACTTCTCTCTTCTCCAAACCCCACCATCACCACTCCTAGCTGCTTGGCAGGCTGGTGTTGGAGGTGCTGCAATCCTGTCTCCCCTGCCACCTTTGTCACCCGCTTTTCGGGTGCCTTCAAGGGGCACCTCCATCACCCATTTCCTCCTCCTCCTCTACCCCAACTAATGCTTAGTGATTCTGCCAAGTGTAGTGAGGGCAGCCCTGATTACCTCCCTGCGTTTAAACCTTTGGAGCTCAAACCTTGCTGGGTTGGGACTGCCGGCTTCCTGCTTTTGCAGCCCTAGGACTGGAATCAACGCTCGCCCGCAACAGAGCTCCTGCTTCAGCACTGCTTTCCGGCATGCGCTGAAGGAGATAACAATGTAGCAGCAGAGCTGTCAAAATCACCTGGCTATCGGCCAGCTGACAGATAGCTGATTTTGACAGCTCGGTAGCGTTGGCTGCTGGTTGATTAAGGGGCTCTCCCACCAACCCAGCAAAGGGGCAAAGCTCTTCCCCTGCTTTGCTGGGTCAGGGTAGGCTTCCCATAGGGTTGCACTGAAAAAAATTGACTCATTCTTGGGTTTTTGCCTTTTTTTCGGACTTCCAGAATGGATTAATCAGTTTTCAGTGCATCCCTATGGGAAACCATGTTTTGAATTATGAAAATTCTGTTGGAATGGATTAATTTCATAATTCAAGGCATCACTGTACTTTCTTTTTGGAGGGTTTTACAAGACTTTGAAAGAAATTGTCAACAATAGAATTTCCGTTGTGCATAACGTAAATAGAATGCCAAAAGCTTATTCTGCAAAAGCAACAGAATAGCTAAAAGTTTTGCACAGTAAAAATCCACAAGCTCAATGTTTGCACCTGATCTAGTGCGTTACTAATGATGTGAAATCACATTGCTCTAGGGAATAAACACCAGTCATTATATTATAGATATGAATGAAATAGCAGATTGGTTGAAATCTGTCAGCATTTGTGTTGTGAATTGTCTGTATAACCTGCAGTTTCAGTCCATTTGTGTTGTTGTTGTTTTTTAGTTAGCATAGCTGAAATGCTATCTTTCAATATGAGCTGTTGGAAACAATGTGATAGGAATGGTGGATTTATGAAGATGTTTAATATGCCACCAAAGGCTGTACAAAGTAGTAGCAGATTCCGAAATTCTCCCTATCTTTACAAGTTCTAGCTTGACATTTAGTCCACTTATAGTGGGGGTGGGGTTTCATTAACACAGAGAGCAATACAGGTTAAAAGAGAGGAGGTTTTAGGACTAATCGATAAATTGAGGATTAACAAGTCACCGGGCCCAGATGGCATCCACCCAAGGGTTATTAGGGAAATGAGAAATGAAATTGCAGATCTCTTAACGGTTATATGCAACTTGTCTCTTAAAACGGCCACAGTGCCGGAGGACTGGAGGATGGCAGATGTCACACCAATTTTTAAAAAAGGAAGGAGGGGGGACCCGGGAAACTACAGGCCAGTTAGCCTTACATCTGTCCCAGGTAAGATGGTGGAAAGCCTCATCCAAGAGAAAATCTTAAAACACATAAAAGGACAAACCTTGCTGAGAGAAAATCAGCATGGCTTCTGTAAGGGTAAATCGTGTCTGACAAACCTTTTAGAATTATTTGAAAAGGTCAACAGGCACGTGGATTTGGGTGAACCAGTGGGTATAGTCTATCTGGATTTTCAAAAGGCTTTTGACACAGTCTCTCACCAAAGGCTGCTGAGAAAATTGCACAGTCAGGGGATAAGAGGACAGGTCCTCTTATGGATTGAGAACTGGTTGAGATCCAGGAAACAAAGAGTAGGTGTCAATGGGAAATTTTCACAATGGAGAGAAGTGAAAAGCGGCATGCCCCAGGGCTCTGTCCTGGGACCGGTGCTTTTCAATCTGTTCATAAATGACCTGGAGACAGGGATAAACAGTGAGATGGCCAAGTTTGCAGATGACATAAAACTTCTCCGTGTGGTGAAAACCAGAGAAGATTGTGAAGAGCTCCAGAAGGATCGCTCCAAACTGGGGGAATGGGCTGAGAAATGGTAAATGTGTTTTAATGTAACCAAATGTAAAGTAATGCATATTGGGGCAAAAAATTCAAACTTCATCTACCAACTCATGGGCTCTGAGTTATCCGTGACGGATCAGGAAAGAGATCTTGGTGTGTTGGTGGACAGCTCCATGAGGGTGTCTCCCCAATGTGTGGCAGCAGTGAAGACGGCCAATTCCATGCTAGGGATTATCAAAAAGGGGATTGAAAATAAAACAGCCAACATAATAATGCCATTATACAAAGCAATAGTAAGGCCCCACCTGGAGTATTGTGTACAATTCTGGTCACCGCATCTCAAGAAAGACATAGTGGAACTGGAAAAGGTGCAGAAGAGAACGACTAAAATGATTACTGGGCTGGGGCACCTCCCTTATGAAGAAAGGCTAAAACATTTGGGCCTCTTTAGTCTGGAAAAAAGGTGCTTGAGGGGGGATATGATTGAGACATACAAAATAATGCAGGGCATGAGTAAAGTGGATAGAGGGAAGCTCTTCTCTCTCTCCCAAAATACCAGAACTAGGGGGCATACACTCAAATTGAGGGCTGGGAGAGTAAAAACTGACAAAAGAAAATATTTTTTCACCCAGCGCGTTGTAAGTCTATGGAACTCCCTGCCACAGGATGTGGTGATGGCATCTGGCCTGGATGCCTTCAAAAGGGGATTGGACAGATTCCTGGAGGAAAAATCCATCATGGGTTACGAACCATGATGGAGAAACCAGGATACTTCAAGGGCCAGATGCAGGGGAGTGGTATCAGGAGACAGATATCTAGTCTCATGTGCTCCCAAACGCATCTGGTGGGGCCGCTGTGAGATGCAGGAAGCTGGACTAGATGGGCCTTTGGCCTGATCCAGCAGGGCTCTTCTTATGTTCTTAATATAATACAGTGGACCCTTGTATAACAAACAGCTTGTATAACATAAAATTTGTACAACATGAAAAATTCCGGAGATAGGGGAAATTTGCTTAACATAATCGCCTAGGGGGAGAATCCATACAACATAAAAATGGGATCACTCCGTTTTCAATGCATTCCTATGGGAATTTGTATGAAGGAAAATTTGCTTAACATAATTTCATTTGGAACGAATTAATTCCTTTATACAAGGTACCACTTGTACCTCTGTTTTGTGGAACAAAACCCAAGAAACTGAATTGGTTAATTTAGTAAAATTATAAGATGCAGTGCAAATTTTGGTCAGGCTCCAACTTGGAATCATCTTTGTGATAACACAAAGATAATAGATGTACTAGGAATCTAAAGATAATTAAAATATATATCAATTAAAAAAATAACATGTCTATTAGAGATAGTCCAGTTATCTATTGTTATTAGTGTGATAAAGAAGATAATGTAGTATAGATCTGTCAAGCACATGTCTAGGCACCAAACCAAATGTTCTAATTACTGTTAGTTTATTCTACATGGTTTTTCAGAGTAAATGTTCTTAAAGTGCTGATGCACACAAAGGAAAATATGATTCATACTCTGTGTAGTTTTTATGGTACGTTGAAGCCACTATGTACAAAATTCTCATGCATTTCAACAGCTCTCTACTTTGATATTTTAAATAAATTATGCTAATTAAAATGGCATAGAAATCTTCAATAATTAGGCTTCCTTTTATTTTTCCCCTTAAGGTCTATGGTTAGAAAAGAAAATTTAGAAGAGCTCCAAATTAATGAATAAATTGGGTTTTCTGAATAGCCAGTAAATGGGCTAAATTTAATTGAGATTAGATTGATGCTTGTCTCTTTTAATTGATTTAATTAGTTGTTAATTTAATTAGTGCCAGACCATTCAAGCTGCTGGGAAGATAAATCAAGTGTGCCTTGTGTATTCCTCCTGTTTTGACAGTGCTGGAGGGATAATAGGAAATTGTCAACTGAGACACAAGTGGATTTCTATTTTATTTTATTTTATTAGTGCTGAGGGTGCAATCTTACCTGATAGATCACTGCCAAAGTGAATCCGAAAGGGACAGAACGTGGAAATGGTTTTGGAGAGTTGGAAGTGGTGAAACGTATTCATTTTACCTACATTTCTGGGAAAAGATGTGGGAGGATGTCATAGTGTACAAAATCTTGTTCATGTAACCTTGATTATTACTTTAACTTTTTAGTTGTTTATTATTTTATTTTACTTTTGCTGAATTCTCCAACCCTGTAGAAATCCTTATTAGAAGAGTCTAGGCTCCCATTTCCGCTGTCAAGCAAAGACCTTTTTATTCAGGCAGGTTTTAGACAATTAAAAGAGTTGATGAGGACAAGAAATTTAACTTGATAGCTGTCGTTTCTTCTTTTTGTTAAAACATTTCTAGTGCCCTTCAAAAAATATTGATTCAGTGAACCTACTCTAGTATGGTTTAGTTAGTATGCTAAGCAACAGGATTTTGCTATTACCATTATTTTGCTATTATTTTTTTAAAAATTGCTTAGTCATGTCATCAGTCTTAGTAGTTACTGGGAAATATTTTCACAAGGCCTGCAGTCCTTGTCATTTGCACCAGTAGTATTGGCTTCCATCAGGTGAGTGGAATTACCCACCTCTCACAGTTTATATATGTTACATTTACCTGTGAATTCAGTGGCTGGAAATTGTTTTGATTTAGGCAATATGGATACTGTATGACATTAGTCATAAGCAAAGAGAGGTTATGTCCTACATTAATCATCAGAATATTACCTGACATAGGTTTTCAGATCAGATCATCATGCACTTCCTTGCAGAATTTTCAGTTTTTCTTTTGAAAACAGAAGGACTTTGACAAAACTTACTAAGAACCTCCAACCACTAATGGTAACATACATCTGTAAAACAATGAGTAGCCACTGTACCTTTGATGCAAACTCAATCACAATAGTAAAAGAAAGGAGGCTTATTGGACAATGAGCAATCAATAGAAAACAAGCCAGATGAGCTAGTCCGTAGTTGCAGTATGCTGCAGTTTATGGCAGGGCGCTAAAGGTACCTTTGTCAAGGATATAATGATCAGGACAAACTGAGTGAATTAAATAGCCTACAAAGCGTTGACCAAAAATAGGGAGATGCAGAAATGAAATTAAAGGTATTAGGGGGGCCATTAAAAGAGTAGAGGAACGAACTAAATCTTCCAAGGCAGATTGAGATGGCCTGTTTCCTGCTGAACTGAAAATTATAGATCACACTAAAACAACATAGGCAAAAATAGAGCCATCAGGATCCATGATTGTTGTTATTCAAATTGAGAATCAGAGCAACAGAGCTGCACAGAAAGCCAGTAATTCCAAGAGACTTCTGTACAAGCTGTAATTACTACATTGCAAAACATGTTTCCTTCAAAGATACAGAGCTTACATTATTATTATTTCAGAACAAGAATGGAAGAAAAAGGAATCACTAGGGGGAAAAAAATAAGATGAAACACAGTTGTGGAAAGAGAGTTTGGTTAGAAGAATGCAAAACATATCCTGCATGAAAGCCTCATGATAGCAGTCTCTGGCATTTGCCTTCAAGAGACCAGTTCAGCATTCAAAAGTAAATACATATATATTGGACTTTGCAAGTAACACTTCAAGTATAGAAAGCTAGTAATGTTTTGCATTTGGCTTTAATGCTAATCAGAAAAGAAGGAATCCGTTTCTAATGCAAAGATGTGTATGCCACACTGGGTATGGTATTTAGGAAGTACTCTAGTACTTTCTATTTCAGTGTTGAATACTTCTTCAAAAGGAAATATGTTGGCAAACAATATAGATCTCTAGAGAAGGAAACAAAGAATCAAGCCCAGAATTCTCTGGAACAGGATTCAGAAATTACTATCTGGCGCCTTTCAGATCAAGAATGGTTGTATCTGTCAATCAGCAGTTATAAAATAAACAATGGTATCATAAATAATCTAGCTCTCTTCTTAAAGAGAACTTTTGTTACCCTAGTTGTAGAATTTCTGTTGGGTTCTTACAAGATGTATATCACAGTTTTAAACTACATCTCCCACTCGTGTTGTCAGTTTTAAGCACTTTTGATTGATGGCCTTCAAAACATTGTGTCTGTTCAAAATCTGTCAAAGGTTTTATGCTGATTACTCTTTCAAAGTCTTTTGTTTCAATCACTTTTTGGGAGGGAAGGTATTTTTTGTGTGGACCACATACTCCAGAAAAAGTTGCAGATAAACAACTGCACTATGTATTTGTCTTTATCCTCCTAAATTATAGATGCCATCTCTGTGTGCCATAATTTACTGCCATGCTGACATTGGGGATGCATTTGCAAAATGCAGAGAACAGTAGAAAAAAGTCTTGATTGTTAACTAGCAGTGACCCATCATACATCCAGCGATATTGGAAAGGCAGTGACAAGTCCCCATCATGTGGTGAGAAAATAAACAAAACTTCCATTGAGATACTAGTTTGAATGAAAAGTTTTTAGGGAGAATAACATCAGCATCATTTTCTTTACATTTTTGTTATAGATGCAACCAGATTAACCAGATTAAAACATAAAATACAAAACAAATTGAAACAGAAAGGCTAACATGAAGGAGACATTAATAATAATTAAATCATAGTTAATTAAAACTTGGTAAGTCTCTTATTAATTACTTTGTGAACTGTCACAATCTTAACTGTATAAGTCACTTGCTGGTACTTTTAAGTTTTGTTTCTTGCAGAATATTGATTGTGCTGGTATGATTTCTATAATTTGATGCATGAAACATTTAGTATCTCTAAACATTGGCCAGAATCCTGTTCGTGGTTTACAGCTACATAAGTTGAATTGCTTAGCTCACTGCAGGTAAAGTAATCATAAGCCGCACAAGACAACAGGCATGTTTGTGGCATTGTGACCACTGCCACATTAGTTAGCAGCAGTGTTTTGTGCAACTTAACGTGCTGGCCATTATAGTTCCAAATTGTGGTATAACAAGGTTGAACACCCTGCGTTAATCGACACAGAATAGGTGGAGGGGAAGAACAGGCCTTCTAGTGAGATCTCTCCCCACACAAGGTGGTGGGGAATTGTCCTGCCTGAGAAGACCACAGGAGCCCAGGGACTGGTGGACAGATAAGTTACTGCCCTGTTATACCTGCTGAAGTCAGGGAAGACTGTGGGAAGAACTGGATGGGATAACAGAGAAAACCCTGAGTTTGACTTTAACAACCCAGTGGACTATTCCAGGAGTCCCTTCATCGCTACATTGGGGGAGAAAGGAAAGATTGTAGAGTTGTTGCTTGTCAACATGTTGCCAGTTGAGCTGGGAGTAAACATTACTGGTTTAAGGCAAAAACCTCTCTGTTGAGGGGAGTACAAAAGGAGGGGGTGGAGGTGAACCCTCATACTCCTAAATAAATTTCATGCCATTAATTATAAACTCTTCACTGGTATTACTTTTACTAAATTCTGTAAGGTTTCCTCCTGAAACACATCACTATTCCTAAATGATTTGTTGGGCTTTCACATTCCCCTCACAGTTACCATTTTTCCTTGAGAGCCTTAGTGTTTTCTCTAGATAGGAAAAAAAAATTATCAATCTCCCTTTCTATTCTCTCTCTCTCTCTCTCTCTCTCTCTCTCTCTCTCTCTCTCTCTCTCTGGCCATTTTATCAGACCTTTCTGATCCATTATTATGGGAAACATTTTGGAAAGAACTGTTTAGTTTTGGTAATACTATTATTTTTATAGTGCAAATATTTCCTTGTAATGTAACAAAGGCCAATATCTTAATATATTCTCTTATATTCCTGATCACTGGGTAGCAATGTGAATACCTGTTTGTTTAATTTTAGATAGAGTATCTGTGCATTGGAATGATGAGTATCCATATTACTTTAAATTTTGTGTGGCAATTTAAGTTTACCATTAGCAAATAGTATTTCCAATGTTTTAACATTTATTATGCAGTTTTTCTACTGTCCCATATTTGCTAATTAGAACTTCTGACAAATATTGCCACATCACTGGTAAACATGCCTAATTGCAGGGTATGTGCTATTTTAGTCACAACCACGAGAGAGCCACTGGAGTAGATGGGTTTTAGTCTTTTTTAAATCTGTCAAATCGTTAAGCATCTTTTTAATCCATTTGTCCATAATTCATTTATTTTCTCTCAGCAATTTTAATTTTTCATGGTTAGTGTTCTTTTTCCAGCTTGACCATCTCTTGTACATTTGACCTCTTGCTGCAGTGCATTCATAAGTGGAGTCATGGCAACTGGACTTATTTTCTAGTTAGATTGAAACGTTTTGCTAAAGCAGCTTCTTCAGACTGAAGAAGCTACTTGGATGAGTAGTGACACATTTCAGTCTAACAAGAAAAGAAGTCCAGTTCCCATGGCTCAGCTTCTAGATAACATCACCTGGATGACTGAGAATCTTCACAGACACTTCAGCGCATTCCTTCTAAAAGACATTAATATTTGCCACAGTTGCATTTTCTTTAAAATAACTGCACACAATTTTGTGCATTGTTGCTAGATTCTCATTTAGTTAATTATACAGTATGGTGTTGAAACTCCATATACTAGTGGTTGGTTGTCATCCTAGAAAATTTGTTGGGACTGGTGTATTAATAGTTTTGATAGATTAACCTATGTTTGTACAATGTTTTTTCAGCTTTTTGCCTTATGTTATTTATTTGCTAAATCTGTTTTAAAATATGTATTGAACTGTGCAAATAATATTAAAACTATCTTTATCCTCTATTCTGCAGACAATATCAAATTCTTGAAATAGTTTTCATCTTTCTCCCTTTTCTGCCTTTAATAACTAGTCTTACAATTTGTTTATATTTTGGTGAATATAACAATTTTCTTTTCATTTCCCCCATATAAATATATAAATATACTGTATGCAAGCATGGAACATCTATTTTTTCTCTTTTTGAAATGAGAATGTTGTTTTAAAATATTATGGCTATCCCTCTTGATTTCCCTAAGCCAAACTATGTTTCTCCTAGTTCACTTTTTTCAGTAATCTCTATTTTCCTTTACAATTGTGCATCTATTGAAATCCAGACTCCATCTAGAGAACAAATTCATTATGTAATTCATGACTTTCCTTTATTTAACAGGATCATCCAGTTCTCTTAACATTAAGTGTATAGCTTGTAATGCCACCTTTACAACCATATTAATTCAGTTTTAGTACTTCTTTCTGCGCACGTTACTTTTAAAATTCTGTCATGGTGGAAGTTAAAAATACATAAGATCCCATTCAACTCTGAGATGGATTCAATTTATTCTCTCCATATTGTGCTACTGTAGGATTGTGTAGAGCACAGTGGAGTCACTTTGAAGGGGAGCAAACCTATTTTAGGTGTTTAGGTGAGAGTAACTTAGTATGAGGATTGATTTGTTCCTAACCAACTTCTGGAAGTTGCCTTTTCTGACCTAAATATTAATTGTGGAAAAGGCTGGCTACACCATGGCTTTATATATACAGTGGTACCTCTGAAAACAAATTTAATTGGTTCTATGGGTCAATTTGTTTTAAGAAAATTTTGTCTTAGGAAACACGGTTTCCAATAGGAATGCATTGAAAATGGATTAATCCATTCCGGAGATTATGTTTTGAATACTTATTAGATGTGTCTGTGATTGGTTGTTTGTGGACCAGTGAGAGAGTTGTGGGGGGGGAGCCTGAGGGAATTTAAGGCTCTGTATTCAATTTAAAATAAGTCTGAAACAGTAATTTACTAGAGAAGCTAGTTAGTGGCAGTGGAAGAGAAAATTTAGAAGTAGTCAATAGCCTGTGAAAGTGCTGGGGGCAAAGCATGGCGATGCTACACATTTCTTTGCACACAGACCTTTGCTTCTTAATAAAAGATTTTCTTGGGCTAGTTGATGTGAAATCTTTAGCAAAATGTTATATGGATAAACAACCTCCAACCTGCTAACTGGAATTGTTGTTTGCCGCCTCGGGCACATGGTAGGCATTGGAAATCATCCCTTGCTCCTTCGGCCTGGGTACCTTCGTATGTATGGCGTTTCCATGTGGAAAGGCATGAGGTTTTTGAAACTAGAGGTCTTGAGGCAAAACCATTATCCATGTAAAATTACTGTATGAAGGAAAATCTCAGGGATATAATTGCATTAAGTATTTAAAGGGTTTTCTCATTTATTCCTAGATCATCTGACTTAAATCAGTATGAACCTTCCTTCTAATTGGGGTATTTCACACGGTTACGTGCAACAAATATTTGTTTTTTAAAACATTTGCTTAAACTTTGATTTATTGTACATAATGCTCACATTCTCAGTACATCCCCGTTATCCACTGATTCACTAACCGCTGATTCAGTTATCCGTGGGGGGACGGAAAGCGCGGGGGGACGGAAAGGGGGGGGATTAAAAATACAGCTTACCCCTGCTGATGCCCACCAACCTTCTCACCACCTCCCCTGTGGCGGGCCAGCAAGGCATCCTCTGGAGGAGTGGGGTGGGGACTCTGAATTCCCACTCAGATCCCTGGCAGCAGATTGGAAGTTTGAGCAGGAAATTCAAAACGTCTGATCAGTCGCCTGGGAGAAGACCCAGAAGTTCAAAGGGTGGGTGGATGGCGGTGAGGAGGAGGGCGACAGGCATTGGTGGGAGGTAAGTTTTATT
The DNA here is from genome assembly GCA_023846285.1 of Phrynocephalus versicolor. Classification (NCBI taxonomy): domain Eukaryota; kingdom Metazoa; phylum Chordata; class Lepidosauria; order Squamata; family Agamidae; genus Phrynocephalus; species Phrynocephalus versicolor. Next base: position 5,537,936 of record JAHTLZ010000023.1, on the reverse strand, counting down.
TTTAATTTTCTTCTCTCCTTACGGCCACCATTGATGACGATGACGCCAGGCAGCTGAAGCTGAGAGGCAAAGAGAAAGGGTTAAAAAAAAACCTTTCTTCCCTCCTTGCAGCCCCCATTCTCCGTGCTGAAGCCGAGTGGCAAAGAGAAATGATAGAAAATTTTTCTTTTATCCTTGTAGCTACTGCTGCTGCCAGGCACTAAGGCACCTGGGCATGCATGGGAAGGGTGGAGGACCATCCTGCCTCTAAGCTCCCCGGTGGCAGCAGAGGAGCGCCCACCTGCAAGATCAGTGGCGGTGGCGGAGGACATGGCAGCCATGTGGCCTAGGAGAGCCCGCCCAACCGCAGGGTTGGCAGAGTTGGCACAGCACCATGGCAGGGTTCCCCGGGGTGCTGGTGGGCTCTCCCACTGCTTTCACCCCTGGTACGCTCTGATAAGACTGTTCACTCTTACTCTGGATTTCATTATCCATGGGCTGGCCGGGAACCAATCCCCCATGGATACCGGGGTCCTACTGTAGTTAGAATATTACTGTAACATATAACGCTCTGATGGCTTTAACGAGAATGTCATATGGAAAAAGTAGATGCTGAGAGTAACAATGTGCCGACATGGTATTTGAGCATGGTCTGTCCTGCTGTTGGTGCTTCAATGAGCCTTGGGAACATATAGAGAAACTGCTTTTATGTAAGGTGAAATCAATATTTTTTCTTCACATGTGTGTTGAATGGCTTTTTTTACATCCTGTATGCATGACATAATAAATCAGATTATGGATGTGCAAGTTGCTGTCTTGAGACAGGAAGCTTCCCCCAGAATGCCATCTTTATAATCTGTAGTAGCTCCCATGAAACTTGGCAGACTTCTGGATGTTATAGTCCACAAATTCTGAAAATCTCATGACTATTACTAGTATGTGGATATGTTTATTATTTCTGTACACACATACACATACACACAGAAGTAAATTGATCCATGAAGAGGTTGAACATGTATTTGCTGGCAAATGTAGGCCCATTGTTTAATATTGCATCTTGGTCATAGGTTCTATTTCAAGAGTATTATGGCAGTTGGATTTTGAATAGAGATGCAGTTGGAAAACTATGCTGATTTTGCCTTTAGGGGGCTTGGCTCCTTTGTAAGAAATAAATATGCAGAGGAAAAAGAAATGTGTTTCTCATACTTGTGGGAACTAACTGTTGTTGCACACCCTATACATACCAATCTCTTTATTCTATTTCCTTATGTTATATTACCCAGTAGTTGCTGAGGTCACTACTGTGGTTATTACAAAGATCCTTCTTTTGATTTTTAAGTACCTTAACTAAGTTTCTGTCTAAGCTGTAAGAAAATTATCGGTCAACTAGTTTATGCTCAAACGTATGCTAAAGAAAAACTTGTTTCCGTAGCTAATTTGCTTTAGCTTTTCCTGGCAATATAATTAGACATGCTGTACTGTTGTTTAAGGCTCTGTTTCTTTGAGATTGTAATATAATTATTTATTTCCTTACTGTAATTATATCCCACACATTCAACACTACAGGCATAGGATTTCCTGTGTGGCCTTACAGTTGCAAGATGATAGTAATTAGCCTGGAAACCATATCTCACATTAATGAGTCTTTAAGTCAGATTAGCAATTAACTAATTCAACAAATTTAAAACTTTGAAAGTACTAATAATTATTTTGTATATGGCATTTTTGAAGATAGATTTTGTTTGTTTGTTTAAAACCCCACTGAAAATCTTTACAGCCCCAATCCCTATGTTGAGGAATAATGTATAAGTTTGCTTTATGGTTTCTTTATGGAGATGTATGCTAATTGAGACCCATTGCATGTCAGTGTCAGTTTTATTGCTAAAACTTTCCTATAGTAGCTTAGCCTAAGATGCAGCATGTGGATTCTTCCCAATTCTGCATGTTTTGGAGGACTGCCAACCTGTGTTATTGAGCCCAAATCTTTCTATCTAGATTTATTAAATTCTTGATATTGTGGCAGAAGCAAACATTGATGAGAATTTATGCATTTAGATCTTATTTATTTATTTATTTATTTGTTTATTTGTTTATTTATTTAAAGGTTTATATACCTCCTGCTTCCCAAAGCAACTCAAAGCGGTGTACATTTATTTTATTTTATTTTATTTTATTTTTACCCTGCCTTTCTCCTTGAAAAAGGACCCAAGGCGGCTTACAGTAATGAGGGATAATATACAGTCCAATACAATTAAGAACTGGGAATTGAGTTCCATCTTATAGCAGCATGATGAGCCGTTGGGACTCCAACATCAGCCCTGTTATCAGTTCAGTAAGCTGAGGTAGAGAAGTTGTTGTGTCATGGGGAGGGTGATACACCAAGAGAATTCCTATGTTGTCCCTGGCTCCTATTTTTAAGTACATGCATTCAAAACCAGGAAATTGGGGAACATGGCATCTAGCAAGAGGGATGGAGTTGCAGTAGACCATTGCCACTCCACCACCCCGCGCCCCTGGTCTGGCCTATTGTTCCACAGAGAAACCCGGAGGACAGAGCTCATCCAGCCAATTCTCTGTGATGCAAGTGAGATCAGCACGTCCTTGCAGGATCAGGTCCTTGCATTTACTAGCAAAGTTTTCAGTCCAGGGATTGTGTCACTATGTTTTTCAGAGCGATTCGAATTTGTATGTACCTTGGGTGTTATCAATACTCTGTAGTCCTTCCTCCGTCTGTAGTGCTGAGGAACGCTATGTCTTCCATTACCCAAAACAGTAAAATAGGTTTTCCTACATTGCATTGCGTGTTGTTTTACTCTGGAATTTGAGCAATACCTGTGGTGCCAATTGCGGTGCACGAGGCGTGTGCCAGCCAGCTGTCCTCCCAACTTTATGCCCCCAGTAATTACCTGAGGAAACAGGGGGAAGCGGATGAGAGCCTGATCTACTGCTGTCTCTGGTGGCAGCTGCTAGAGATGTAAGTTTTCATCTTAGTTTCTCAGTGAGCTTCTCTCTGTCCCATCATGCTGGTTCTCAGTGAGGTCCCATCATGCTGCAGCAGCCTCTGGCTGTCCTCCCAACTTTATGGCCCCAGTAATTATCTGTGGAAATTTATTATTTACATAATAAATAAAATATAACACAACAAACACAACAACCAAGAATTAGAGGCAGGAACGAAATGTAGATGTAAGGAATTTTTCTTTAAAAATAAATAAATAAAAAGGCACCCAGCAGAACTACACAAACACAGGACTTTAAAACCTATGTAAACTTTTAAGATCCTATGTTAAAAAATATTTTTCCCATTTCTGATGTGCAGGCACCATTTTATGTACAGTAACACCTTGGTTTATGAGCATAATCCATTCTGGAAAAATGCTTTTAAACCAAAGCACTCGTAGATCAAAGCAAATTCCCTCATAAGAAACTCCCTCATAATGGAAACTCAGCTGATTTGTTTTGGGGCCCCATAGACCACATACTGTACACAAAAAATGCCAAAACTCATAAAAGAAGTTGGCTAGAAGTCCATGTTCACACCATGGTTTATGAACCTGGCTGAGGAATCTGCTCTGCTTGGGACTGTATTTTTATTGTGACATTAATAAAGTGTAGCCACATACACACTTGTCTAGCTGCCCCATGACTAGAAAAGGTTTGAAAAATAAGAAAGGATGTTGAAAACAAATTAAATAAAAATATGAATGCAGTCGCCCCCCGCCATTTTGCAGTTCAGGTACTGTGGTCCCGCTATATTCCGGGATTGCAGTACCTGCACCTCGGAGGTGCGCGGAGGGGCGGCAGGGAGCGATCGTGTCGGTCCCCCCGCCCCCCGGGCCACTCCAAAAAGCCTGGGAGCCACACGGAGGGGCAGCAGGGAGCAATTGGTTCGCTCCCCACCGACCACGGATCGCTCTGAAAAGCCTTGGAGCCGCGCAGGGGGCAGCGGGGAGCGATCGCGTCGCTCCCCGCCAACCCCCGGCCCCTCCAAGAAGTCTCGGGCGGCGTGGGTGGGTGGCAGCGGGAGGTCAGATCCTGCAACACCGCCTGTGCGTGCTGCGCCAAGACTTCTCGGACAGGCCCGCAATCGCCCACCCCCAGGCCCCCCACCCACTTCCGCATATCATGGATTTTCATGCATCACGGGTCGGGTGGGTCCCTAACCCCCACGATTGGCGGGGGGGGTCTGTATAAAGAAAAATAACCTTCACTCTTCTTTGAAAACCTTTGTGGCTTTTGCAAGGGTGACCTTCCATTCCTCTCTTCTCTCAATGCCTTTGAGGCTTGCCTGAGATGGAACATTCCAGGCAACAATCACTCACAATCCATGGGGGGGGCAACCATTGGCTCACATTATCATATGGCATCCTCCATTGCTAATATTGCAAGACATTGCTCATTAATCAAGGCAAAATTGATCAGAAATGTTTGCTCGTCTTGCAAAACACTCATAGACCAAGGAGTTCGTAAACCAAAGTATTACTGTACTAGTCTTCTTACTTGCATCTTTTAAGTAATATTTTAGTGGTTCAATAACACCACAATCTGGATTTCTATTGTTGTAGCACAGTGTAGACTGAACTAGTAGTACAATGTGGATGGAACTAACTCAACTCACAACCCAAGAATTAGTGATAATTTTTGGAGATATTGAGCATTTTGGTCAATTTTTAAAATAACAATATGTTACTTTTTATTTTGGTAGAGGTTGAAAATATAACATGTATTACAAATGGATCTGTTAATAAAAACAACAATGATAGAAAATAATAGAAAATATGGATTTTTGGTTGTTCATCCCATTTCTCTATGAAAGTAAGCTGTTTGTTTTTTGAAATCTAGATGGCATAACTAGTTAATTGGGTGATGATGTTGCCAGTATGGGGTGATTTTCAGTATTTTCTCTTTTTCCCTTGTGACTTGTCCAACTTGTGAATAATTGGTTTCATTGTCTGGAAGGCATGAAAAACTGCAGGGTGAAAGGAGGAAGCCTTTTATTGCTAAAAATCACTGGTGCTGGATGACTTTACGACCAGGGGGAGATTTCCAGAAGGAAGCAATTTTTCAATAGCTTCTACAGCTTCCACATGATGAAACTGATTATTCACAAGTTAGACAAGCTATGGAAGGACATGGGTAACCTTTACTTAGCAAATCCTTTTGTAGGTATAATTTTGCCAACAGGATTTCAACCTTTTTATTTATTTATTTATTTATTTATTTATTTATTTATTTATTTATTTCACCCTATTAGTGCAATGCATTTAGTGCATTAAATAATAATAAATAATGCAACTGGTTATATAATCCAGGAACATGTCTCAGCCTGAGACTTCACTGAGGTTCTGGTTACGTGATTTGTTGCTTACTAGAGATCCTCTGGGAGTTGGTCCTAAAGCATCAGTAACATGTAATATATTATCAAGTACAGTTCCAGCAGACCATTGCATAGTAAAAGAGCCATTTCCTTCCCTGTGGTGTATCTGTAGCTTCCACAGTATAATTTAGATGCTTCACAATTGTTTCCCTTGCATTCTTACATACATTTGAGGAGGATTAGATGAACAAACACATGCAATTTACAGGATTGTTTCCCATTATATACAAACCTCACCCTCAAGTTTAATAACAGCAACAGGAAAAATGGTTCTCCAATGAAGACTTAAGGGAGAAAACAAAAATCTTGCATTGGAAATTAAATAGGGCACTGGTTAAAATCCATTTGCATAAGTTACTATGGAAACATGATGATGCCACTATTAGGAGGCATTTTTTTTCAAGAATTGAAAACTTCCTGCTTATGTCTTGCAGCTTCTCCAAGGCCTATTTGTTCCCTTTATTTTGATGGAAACTTCAGGATGGGATTAGGACATCTTTAATTATAATAAATCATAATTAGATGACTATACCAGCATGGTGAGACTTTACATAATTAAAGACATCCTCCTCCTGTCTTGTGGCTTCCACACAGGAGAGGCATTACACAGGAATTGAGAAAGCATGGGGCAGGAGTTTTTAATTAACAAGAACATCCTCCTCGTAATGATTTCAACAGCTTTCTGCAGATGTAATAACACCAACAGGGGTTTGCCCAATGTCGCCTAATTAAACCTTACATCTACAATCCTGTGCATATTGCTTCTTTGCTGTGTTAGTGGGATGGAATGCAAAGGAGCTGGTGTTGTCTACAAATAGGGATAAAAGTTTTTATTTCCCATCAAACGGACAGAAGAAGGCACTTACTCAAGCAGTTTCCTCCAGTATCAACTATTCACTCCACAACTCCGCTGAGAAGCAGATCACCACCACCATCATCAATGTTGGAACTTGGGGAATAATATCAAGGAATTTCACACCGTATTATATGCAGCAGGAGATTTTTTCCCCCTTTTCTTTCTTTCTTTCTTTTTAATGCAGCTGGAGGTTTCAGAGGTAACATCATCAAAGCTACAAAAAAAAACCCAACAATTTTGGGAGCAGCATACATGTTGCACTGTTATTTAACAGATACTGTGCTTAGGTTTTATGTTGAAACATCTATCTGTTATATAAAATGTTATATAATATTTAATGTTCATATAATTTTATTGGTTTTGGTATTTTCGAATAAAGGATGATAATACACCACATCTACAAATTAGAAGTGTTCCTTACTGCTGCTACACTCCTGTTATCCTCTGCATGCAATATGGATAGGGGACTTTTATGTCTGAAAAAGCCGATTTTGATACAAAAAAGCTCACACTGAATTACAATTGTTAGTCTTTCAGGTGTTACAGTATCCCTCCCCCCTCCCCCCTTCTGCTTGAATACTGATACAAACTATCACAGTTACTTCCCTGGAAATTGTGGCTTCTCTGTGCATTTCTTGTTACAGTACTTGTGTAGCACTTTTCAGGTGACTCAAGCTGAGAGATTTTATGAGTCTTCTTCTCTTGTTCTCTTTGTGTATATGTTTATGTTTTAGTGTATGTTTAAAGTAGAGATGGGCACGAATCGAAAAAATGGTGTTTCGGTTTTTCGTTGTGGGTCCCGTTTCGGTTCGTTTTCATTTTTTGTGAATTTTTTGAAAAAAATTGTTTTGTTGATTCGTTAATTCGTTATTCGTTTTTACCCTCTGTGCACGATTTTTAAAGCATTTCCGTGCGTGGGTGTCCCCCAATACCCCAGACCAGAGGGAAAACACTAAAAAAAAATTATGCTGGCAGAGACACAGTATACACTAAGTATGCAGGGAGGCTGCAAAGGCAGCGGCGGGCATTGCCCAGGGCGTAAGGCAGCTGCAGAGTGACTGCGGGGCAGGGGAGGGTACTCACTGAGAGGTACGCACACACGAACACAGGGAGACTGCAAGACTGAAGCTAGATAAATCTCTTCTTTCTCTCCCCTAAGTGCCAGGCTGCAGCCAGCAGGAACACAGAGACTCACACCTGCCTGGCTGGCCTAAAAAGTGAAAATAACGAGTCGCAGAGACAGCAATCCCGCCCTAACTCCCACCGCAGACTGCAAGGAGGACAGGGGCTTCCAGAGCTTTTTATGCCCTCAGTGGCTGCCAGACCTGCCCAGTCTGCAACCTGGGCATGCTATTGGTTGAAGTTGTCCAAGAATTTACACGATCCCTTCACATGGCTTGCATCCATTTTGTGGCTGGCATCCATTTTGTGTCATCCTTAAAGGGAAAAGAAAAATACATCACGATGAGAGAAAGACAAAAACAAACGTTTTAAGGACCCCAACCCCCCTGGTAGGTATTAGCAGGCAGAATAAATAATTATCGCTGCGCTTTTACGGATGTCCAGGGCGTTTTAAAACCCAAGAAATCAATATTTAATTTATATTAGGCATCTGGCAGCCATTTTGGTCGATGTCCCCTAACTCCCCCTTAAAGGAAAAAAATACAGCGATCTGAGAAAAGACATAAATGCACATTTTAAGGACCCTCCCCCCGGTAGGTATTAACAGGCAGAATAAATAATTATCGCTGCGTTTTTACGAATGTCCTGGGCGTTTTTTAACATTTAAAACAGCTCTTCTCATTGCGTGTTGCCATTAATGAAAACGAAATGTAATGAACCTAATTTTTGTGGTTCTGTTTGGTTTGTTCCAATTTCATTGCCAGGTTCGTTATTCGTTTCGTTACGTTAACGAAACAAATAACAGAACAAAAAATTTTTCGTGCCCATCTCTAGTTTAAAGTTATGTTTGTATTTTCAAACCTGTTGCATAAGGTTTGATTTAGATTTTAGGACCACTGTGGACCACTTTTTTGAATTATTGATGTCTTTTTACCATACTTGGGAAAATATAGCCTGTAGGTAAGGGATTTTATTTCCTTTAAAAACAAACAGAATTCACTCCATGTTGCAGACTCCATTTGTGAGAAAGTGAAGTAGCACATTTGCCTGTTGCTGATAGGCTTATTTTTAAAGTAATGAACTGCTACATTTTTCATTGCAGGGGTTCAATTATCCCTGCTTTTTACTGCTTATTTTTTCTGATATGGTACTTCTTAGAGTGTGACCTACCTTAATTGAGTGAGAAGTGTTGGGTCTACTGCATAAGGGATAGTGCTGGCACTGGCCTTCACTTGATCAGTGAACAGTAGTAACACCTTCTGCTACCGTGAATGCCATTAAAAGGAAATATAGAATGGATTTGTTATACAGTGACTTTTTTTATTCCTCTTCTGACAAGAAAACATGGCTTATTTCCAAGCAGCCTGTGTTTCTGTGAAGCTGTATTTCTAATGCATTGATCAGGTCTCTACAAAGAGTCACCAATTCATTAGATTTAGCTATTTGTCTCGAGTATGAATGATTCTATTTTCATCCAGATGTTTTAAAGATACTGTGTTCTATCCAATGAAACAGAGCAGTTGAAATGTTTGTTGTTCAGTCATTAAGTTGTGTCCGACTCTTAATGACCCCATGGACCAGAGCACACCAGGCCCTCCTGTTTTCTATTGCCTCCTGGAGATTGGTCAAATCCATGTTGGTTACATCAATGACACCATCCAACCATCTCATTTTATGTCGTCATTCCTCTTGCCTTCAATCTTTCCAAAAATGAGGGACTTTTCCAAGGAGTCCTATCTTCTCATGAGGTGGGGAGTATTGGAGCCTCAGTTTCAAAATCTGTCCTTCCAGTCAACATTCAGGGTTGTTTTCTTTCAGGATAGACAGGTTTGATCTTCTTGCAGTCCAGGGGACTCTCAAGAGCCTACCCCAATACCACAACTCAAATGTGTCAATTCTATGGCAATCAGCCTTCTTTATGGTCCAGCTCTCACTTCCATACATCACTACAGGAAAAACCATAGCTTTAACTATCCGGACCTTTGTCGGCAAAGTGATGCCTCTGCTTTTTATCATCATCATCCTCTTTTCTTGGGAATCAACTAAATATTTTATCTTAAGGTTGACAATGCAACAGAGTCCCATGTTCCAAGAAAATGAGCTACTTTATCATGTTCTGTATTTCAGTATCTTGAAATGGTGCAGAGAAAGATGCCATTTTGACCATATTTAGACTGCATGGGCCAAGAAAAAATTCCTCCATTCTGCTAGTGGTTGGCTATGGAGAAAGAACACTGGTACTGAATCTCTAAGTACAAAAATATCCTAATCATTGTTTAAAAGCCTTGTTATTGAAGAAGTCAACTGAGAATGGCAGGACATTTTAAAAAATGAATAGGATGAAGATCAGAGTCTAGATGTGAGTAACATGCTGACAAATGGAGGTGTGTGTGTATGGGTGTGTATTTACAGAGAGGGGCAAATTGGGGAAAATGTAATTCTTTTCTAAGGAGAGCTAATTCTCTTCACATTAGTAGAGAGCAAACATAGTGCTGGGTCTGGACGTAGCAAAGACGTTGTATGTTGACTATATTGGTAACATCTGATTAATCACGAGAGGCTTTTTAAAAAATCATTTTGTTTTGCATTGTAGCAGGTATACTCCAGTACTGTATTGCTAAGCTGGACTTTCATTCAAATGTAATGTTAAATTATATTTGTTCAGGGCAGGGAGGGAATTTGAGCAACTCTCATACACATGCCTCCTTTAATTTGACCTATGCAGATTACTGTTGGGTAAGATCAGACAGCTGTTGGTGCTCCCAGCTGGCCTTGTTCTGAGTGGCTTGATAGTCAGCTTCCTCCAATGCTGATTTTTAAGTGATTAAAATCCTGTTGCTGTAAGATCTATTGCATAATGCTGATGATGTCTTCAGCGATAATGATTTTTCAGAGATAAAATATATTTTATTTGTCAGGACATACCTTGGGGACACAGGATAAGCAAGAGGTCTTTAATTGAATACAGTTGTCCCCCACGAGTTTGCGTTTCATATACTGCGGTCTCAGTATATTGTGGGACCACAGTACTGTATATGAAACAAAGGGCTCCTGGGGCAAGCTGCATGGGCCCATTTGAGGCCTGCTGCACTTCGCCAGGCCTGGCACTGCCCCACCCTGGAAGCCCACCAGAGGCATCAGAAATGGTTTCTGGTGAACCGGAAGTCACTTCTTAAAAATTGGAAGTGAATTCCAGATCACTGGAAACCACTTTTGGGCCCTCCAACAGGCCTGGGAATCCCGTCGGAGGCCCATTTGGGGCAGAGCCAGGCCTCAGGTAAGTGTAGGAGGCCCCAGATACCCCCCCCCAGTCGTGACCTGACTCAACATCCACATATCATGGATTTCTTATCGTGGGGGTCCCTAACCCCCATGATAAGGTGCAAGATTATATTAGTACCCCCAGTTTTACATATTGCAGTGATTTTTGGTGATTAAAAACTTGTCTTTCCTCTCCCATGGCCCCCAGGTGGATTCCCAACAATGAAAGGGACTCCCTGAGAGCCTCACAGACAAAGCTAATTTCCAAACAATTGCCATAGTCTATTATATCATCAGCTCTACAGGGTGGAACTTGGGGGAAAGGATTTCAGCCAGCGGATAGAGCTAAGAGGCTTCTTTTGTGCCCCATGACCTTTGACTTACAGTAGAGTTGCAGACTGGATGGTACCATTTAGGATAGAGAGATCGTGGGCAGTTTTTATATTATATAATATATTTTATATTCTATATTTTATATCTTATCTATTTTACTACTATTTATATACCATATCCTATTGCTGGTCACTGACCGTAATAAAGTTTGATTGATTGATTGACTGGATGGTACTGTTTTGATGGTAGCACATTCTAATGTCTACACGAGCCTGGTTTGAGAAGAAATCTAGAGATATGAGTGAAAGTGTTGTTTGTATGTGGGTGATGGTTTATGTCTTGTCCTAGTCTTGCCAGACAGACTACGTAGCTCCTAAACAGGATTCACGAGGCTGTTGGGGAGTGGATGAGGGTGTATAAAATTAAGTTTAAACCAGGCAAGATTTTTTGTCAATTATTAGATGTCAGGAACATGTGTATCTGTTCTGACAACTGCATTAGTTACCTTTTGTTTTTGTATTGAGTCCAGAGTGATGACATGGTCTTTCAGATGCCTATCTGGTTTGATGGCTAAGCCTTGTGAAGAAATAGCTGTGCCTAATTGTACCTAAGATAAAATCTGCCAGGGCTCTTCTCTTTGTTTGTCCATTGCCAATAGCAACTAATTTGGTGGGCATATTGAAAAAAAACTCTTGGCAATAACTATGGAACTTTCTCTCCCAGAATGTGCATTTAACTGTCTTATTGTTGTTTTTGATATAATATGTTAAAATTTAAAATAGGAATCTAAATTCAGATTAAATTGAGTTTTCAGTGTTTCCTTGTGCTGAGGTTGCTGACTTTTACAGGGGCAGGGAGGCTGCCTTTTGAGTTTCTTTGGAGTAGTTTCCTGAAAGTTTTATATTTGTTGTTCACGTTCCACTTTTATGAGTTTTATAATTTACTCTTTTTTTCTGATGTTTTTTCTGATGTTAAGAATTATGCTTTAGTTAGTCCATAGATACATTCAGCTGGATTTCTAATCCTGAGCTCCTGGGTCAGGATTCATCCCATGTACTGTAGTAGTACATTTATTACACAGCATGGGGTACTATAAACAACAAAAAATACTTAACACCGATTGTTCACTTGAATAATTCTGAAAGAAGCTAACAAGAGTTGGAAAGGCAGTTGTAACATGCTTTACTCTTTCTTCAAGCACAAATAATATCATTCTAACAGATTCAATTAAATTTCAGTTCCAAATACTAAACTGTAGTGTAGTGGGACAAAAATAGAATATTCTTGATTGCCATTAGTACTGTAGTATCATTTTGCAAAATTAGGGGAAAAAAGGAATACTTTATGTGAGGAGGATTGGATAGTTAGCATTTCTAGTAGTATATTGTTCTCTCCTCATCCCCCTCCCCACTATTTCTTTTCTTTAAATGATACTTGGCAGGAGATCTAAGAAGTGCTGAACTTTGAATCCCCTTGTCTGAGACTACATCCCATACTATTAAATTCATCTGAACTGTGTCTGGTTAGGCTGCTGGGTTTCTTCAGGCACGGACATGAATAAAACATGCTATCAGAGATGTGATCCTGCTTTTTTACTAGTGTGCTCTGATCTGTCCATTCCATTATCTTCCAAATGGTGCCACTTCAGTGGGTGAGTGAGTGTCGGGCCAGCTGGATCTATCTCCCTTCTTAAATTTCTACAGAGCCACTTGTGTTGTATCACTCTACTGCATGCAGACAAATGAATGTGGCTAGACTGAAGTACCTGGTAGTGCTTCCACTGTTGCATGCTCCCAGGTAAGCCAAAAAGAGCCCACCAGAGGCCATTTTGTGAAGCGCCATATAAAATGTTTTTGCCAGGCTTATTAGTTAATGGAATTATATTTTAAAATGTAATTCTAAGGATTCTAAGGGAGATACTATCTCAACTACTATCTCACTACTTGTCAGAGCCCCTTCTCCCAATGAAAACTGCCCATAATACCTGATCTTCCCAGGCTAGGCATTTCAGGCAATTAATACCACGAGATGCCCGAAAGGAAAATAACAGCAACCTAGAAATAGGGCCTTTTCTGCCATTGCCCCTCGCCTGAGGAATAACCTTCCACCAGACATCTGCCTGCCCCACTCTTTGGCTGCCTTTAAAAAGCTATTAAAAACTTGGCCATTTAAGAAGGCATTCCCTCAAACATAATGTATTCACCCATTAAAACATGATATTAACTGATTTGCCTGCCAGTAACAATACATACACCCTATTTTACGTCACTTTAATGTTAATTTTATTTTTATTACTGTATTTTATGTTTATTGTATTGTATGAATTTTTTTAGTTTATTTGCACTATATTGTATCCATCAATTGTTGTTCACTACCCAGAGTGTCCTCGCTGTCAGGTGGACAGTATAAAAATCCAATAAATAAACAAACAAAGAAACAAATAAACTTGAGTGTTTAGCTGCAGTAATGAACTAGATGAGAATGAACAAAATGAACCTAAACCCAGACAATACAGAGGTGCTTCTTATCATTTGAAAGGGAGAACAAGGAATAGGGATGCAATCTGTACTGGATGGAGTCACCCTCCAATTGAAAAAAGAGGTGCACCCATTTCTTGAGAAATTATGTCTGGCCATGGTGTCACATACCCTAGTGATGTCCCGGCTAGACTACTGTAATGCACTCTGTGTGGAAGTACCGATGAAAAGTCTCAGGAAACTTCAACGGGTCCAAAATGCAGCAGCCAGACTGCTGACTGGGGTGGGATACAGAGATCACATTACATTCCTATTAAAGCAGCTCCACTGGCAATTGGGCGCAATTCAAAGTGCTGCCCTTAACCTGCAAAGCACTGTACAACCTGGGTCATAGTTATCTCAATCATATCCCACAGTATGAACCAGCTCGGGTGCTAAGGTCATCAAGAAGAGGCCTTTCTCTCCATCCCGCCACTTTGACAGGTGTGTCTCAGAAGAACACATGAAAGGGCCTTCTTGGCTGCTGTGGCCAGACTCTGGAACTCCCTCCCACTAGAGGCAAGGACTGCCCCATCTCAGATGTCTTTCCAGAAACAGACCTGTTTATTTACAAATATATCTGTTAATGTTTCTTTACTTCAATTATGGGAAACACTTGACCCTTCTCTTAAAAGTATATATTGTGATCCAAAAATGATCATGGAAGAGAGTTTTAACACTCTATTATTAGTAATAAGGTGAGAACATTAAAAAGTGGAGGTGTATAACTTGTGGACTATAATTCCACTGCCTCCTCCTCTCTTTGAAGAGACATTTCATTTACATCCCCAGAAGGAATCTCCTATCCCAGTCAAATTTGCGCTAAATTGCTGTTTTCGGGGGTCTTTTTCATCATCTGGACCGGATTAATCCACTTTCCCATTACTTTCTATGGGAAAAGTTCATTTGACTTAAGGCATATTTGACTTATGTCTAGACCTCCGGAACGGATTAATGACGTAAGTCAAGGTTCCACTGTATTACAATTAAGAAACAATTGTAAGTAACCATTGCACCTGTTTTGTTACAAATGTGTAATAAATCATCAAGCAATACAATATTAAAGATAATATAAATTGATCAACTTAACCCAATAATTGAAATTAAAGAACAGATTAAAGTGTAATGTAGATAGAAAGATATATCAGAGAAAATGTCACAATAGATTGTTGCACACCAAGGCAGCAGGAGGCCTTTTCTAATAATTCTGCAAAATTTTGGTAGAAAGCCATACCGCTTATTTTTGTAACTTCCCTCCCAGCTCTCATCCTAGTCACCATCTCTCATTTGCAAGCCAGTTCGAGGATGCTCAGGCCCTTGACGTTAGTGTCTCCACCAGACATGTTTCCATACATGTTCAGTTTTGATCTTTGAAGTAACTGATACTATAAATGACTGGAATAGCCATTGCAAGTACATTTTTGGTGCTTCAGCATAAAATTCATGTTGTTATGAGTCCATTATCCAAAAAAAAAAAAAAACCAGCCAGGAGGAAGTCAGAGAAATGAGACAGAATTCTACAGCATGGTAGTTGACAAAATAGCAATCAGTAGTGGCTACTGGCCCAAACGTTCTCATCCTATAGCCAATGAATTCCTATGGCAGTGATGGCGAACCTATGGCATGGGTGCCAAAGGTGGCACTTGGAGCCCTTTCTGTGGGCACCTGACATCACCCCTTCATAGCCACCTCTGTGTGTGTGTGTGTTTGTGTGTGTCCATGGAGTTTTCTTGGCAGGAATTACTGGAGTGGCTTTCCAGTTCCTACTCCAGGCACCTACAGCACCTGGTATTCCCTGGTGGTCTCCCATCCAAGTACTAACCAGGGCCAACCCTGCTTAGCTTCCAAAATCAGGCGAGATCGGATGTGCTTAGGGCATCTAGGCAGCTCATAGCCACCTGTATACAGGCTAAATTACTCTATTGGCACTTTGCAAAAAAATTAGTGGGTTTTGAATTGCAGTTTGGGCACTCAGTCTCTAAAAGGTTCGCCATCACTGTCCTATGGGGTTGAGATGATAATCTGAGCATAGAACAAGAAGGTTTAGTTTGGAGAAAAATTTTATGGTTCATATAATTATATTGTGATGCTCACTCTTTCAGCGCCCTTGCCTTGAATTAGGAATTTGTTTTGTCAGATGGAAAATAACCAAGGGGCCAAATGGATCAATACTGAACATTTGCCTAATTGGTTGTGTCGCACTGGAGGAGCATGTCATGCTCTGTGCCACGTGATGCTTGTCCTCTAACTGAACATTGGTAAAAAAATAATTTGTTGCCTGAAGGGCATTGTGTATCCCATTTTGTCCATATAGGCTTTGATTCAGAAAGCCTTTTGAGGGCAACCTCATGTATGTTGTTTAGTAGAAAACAGATTCAAAGCCCTGACATAACCGCAGCATAAAACATGATGGCTGCCGTGTAGAGAACAATGCTTGGGGCAAATGATCAGCATCATTTAGATCTTTCTGAACTCACCATGCAGCCTAGCTTTCACTGGAATGGTAAATCTGTATTTGGGCTGTGCACAGCTTGCAGCCGGGGGGCTCCCTAACAGAACACTCTTTATTTTTGGAAAATTCACAGACTACAAAAAATTAGCTTATCCAGGAAAAAGTTGGGCTAAAAATCCTTTGTTATGACAAAAGTTTTTGTATGGGTGACTTTGGTTTTTTTGGTTTTGGGCTTTGTAAACTTATTTTTGGTCTTCTAAGGGACTGTAGGGGGCTGCCCATGCTAACAGTCAGAAGCAAGAATCACCCTGTACGATGCATCTGTACAGTATACATGTTTGAATGAAAGATAAACAAGCTTAAAAAGAGGTCAAATGTAACAGTTTTAGATGAAAGGACTTGCTGTGCAGCAGGACACAGAATGCCTCTACAAGCAGAAAGGGAATTTGACTGCCAGGAAGGGAAGTTACCAGTAAATCCTTGAGCACATCATCCATCCTTTCATGGGATTCTCCCCACCCCAACTAAGATTCAGTCACTGACACATCCCAACAGGTTATGCTCTTACTGCCCCCTTTCTTTAATATTGTGTCTGTGGTAAAATGGAGAAGCAGTGGAAGTAGATGGGAGGATATCAGTGGCATGCAGCCATCCCTGAATCCTCTCTATCAGCAGCTGGGTGAGGCTTCACTGTGGAACCTGAAAAGTTTTATCCTCGAGCCCTCTGTGCTTTTAAAAATATGGCTGCTCCTTCAGTGCATTTTAAGTTTTGCAGTTATAAAACAAAAATAGCTGTACCAGATTAGATCAAAGGTTGTTTATGTAGCTTTTGTTCTGACAGTGACCACACTGTGTAAAAGAGTGCAGTTTCTTCCTCCCCCCGCCCCCAGTTGTTACAGTATGAAATTTTTCAGAGTGGTTGCATATTGGGTTCATCTTGCTCTTCACTGCAACCCTGAAATCCCTTTCTTCACCACTTAAAACTAGCTGAGATCCTATTTGAAGATGGAAGACTTATTCTTCTCCCCAACATGTATCCCTTCACATGTTCTTTACACTGGTTCCCATTTCCTATTTTAATGCTTCTACTTCCAGTTTAAAGAAACTCTTCTGGGTTGTTCCTTTGTTTTAACCACACTAATTAACTTGTTGGCAGAAAGCCTAAAATATTTAATGAACGAATTGAAAAGCACTAATCCTATTATAGATTCTTCTCCCAATGGGCTGTTTCCATCTGTTTCTAGAAATGGCCATTCATCCCACTCTGCTTTCTGTTATTTCTCCAGTTACTGATGCACATGAAGACTTCTCTTTCCATGATTGCTAAATTTCCTCAGGACTGTTGGCTTATGTACATTTGGAAAGTCAAGTAGATAATAGCTCCTGAAGCACTCCATCTGCATGCTTACTGACACTCTCAAATAAGTCTAGGGCTATTTAGCGTGGTGCAACAGCATTTCTACAATCCATATTTTTTTTTCAGCTCTTGCCCTTTCTGTATGCTTAATAGTTTTATCCTTAATAGTCATTTCCACAAATTTACCCAGAACATACAGTAAACTAATTATCCTGGAAATAATCATATCATTTCTTGATTTTTTAAAAAATGTTAAATTAGTTATTCTACAGTTAAGAACTTAAGAACATAAGAAGAGCCATACTGGATCAGGCCAAAGGCCCATCTAGTCCAGCTTCCTGTATCTCACAGTGCTCCCACCAAATGTGTCAGGGAGCGCATGTGACTAGATATCTGTCTCTTCATACTTCTCCCCTGCATCTGGTCCTTGAAGTACCCCGGTTTTAAGCCTGGAGATTACATATATCCATCATGGTTTGTAACCTCCGATTGACTTCTTCTCTAGGAATCTGTCCAATCCCCTTTTGAAGGCATCCAGGCTAGATGCCATCACCACATCTTGTGGCAGGGAGTTCCACTGACTAACAACATTTGAGCCTGGAGTGTGGAAACAGGCAGACCTACCCCTGAGAGAGCAAAAGAGAAAGACCTGGGCACTGGTAAGTTCTGGGTTGAGCAGTTCAACTACGGCTGGTTGACTTCTGCCTCTGCTAACTTTAACTGCTCATTTAAATACAAAGAGCCATTAATCAGCCAAACAAAGGAAGTTGCTAGTTGCTAGGCAGCAGGGGGTGGTGGCAGACTAAGCTCTGAGCTTGGGGGTGGAGTTACACTAAGTCTTTTCCCCTGAAGAAGAAGCTTAATCTCAGCATTTGAGCCTGGAGTGTGAAAACAGGCAGACCTACCCCTGAGAGAGCAAAAGAGAAAGAACTGGGCACTGGTGAGTTCTGGGTTGAGCAGTTCAACTAGGGCTGGTTGACCGGGATTTCATTCTAACATAAAAGGAAGATCATTGTACAAGATTATTGTTTCTAGATTAGTAGCTGGTAAAACTGTAAAATTTTCAAGGCCCAGAATACTGCACTCATTAGAATGGAGTCTGAGAGAGCAGTTGTAGTTACCTGTAACACTTGTGCCATGTTTGTCATCTTGATAAAACGCACTGAGTACTACACTTGCTGCAAGTGCAAGCTGGTTGCGCTATTAGAAGAGAAGGTCCAGGAGCTAGAGGCCCGCATATCGAACCAGCAACATATTAAGGAGCTTGAGCTGTTCTTGGACAGAGCGGAACAGACTATCCAGGTCCAAAAAGAGACAGGGCACACTTCTCAGGATGAAGTCACTTCCCCAACTCAGGAGATAGATGTGTGGAGGAATGTGACTCAAAGGAGTAGAACGCCAAGGGATCGCTCTGAGACTCTCATATTGCACAATCAATTTGAGGCTCTTTCCCTCATCACACCTCATGAGGCATGCACAGAGGAACAACTGGTTCCACCTGAGGATCTCTCCCTCATCACAGTTGATGAGATACAGGATCAGGTACATGTAGATGAACAGGCTGCAGGAGAGAAACTCCTTGTACTAGGGGATTCTATAATTAGAAATACAGAGGGATGGATTTGTGACGAGCATGATAACCGTATGGTCACTTGCCTGCCAGGTGCAAAGGT
>JAHTLZ010000023.1:5496327-5518510 GCA_023846285.1 Phrynocephalus versicolor | reverse complement strand
CCACAAAGAAAGAAGAGCTCCTCTAAGTCCAAGAGGGTGCCAGCATGTTTAACGAGTAGAGTTAGAAAGGCTCTAAAGCACAAGGAGAGGTCTTTCTATAAATGGAAATCCTCCCCAAATGAGGAAAATAAAAAGGAACACAAACTCTGGCAAAAGAAATGTAAGAAGATGATAAGAGAGGCAAAGAAAGATTTTGAGGAACGCATGGCTAGCAATATAAAGGATAATAATAAAAGCTTCTTTAAATATGTTAGATGTAGAAAACCTGCCAGAGAACCAGTTGGCCCTCTGGATGGTGAGGGAGGAAAAGGGGAGGTTAAGGAGGACTTGGAAATTGCAGAGAAATTAAATGAGTTCTTTGCATCTGTCTTCACGACAGAGGACTGTGAGCAGATTCCGCTGCCTGAACGGCCCCTCTTGACTAAAGAATTAAATCAAATACAGGTTAAAAATGAGGATGTTTTAGGTCTAATTGATAAATTGAAGATTAACAAGTCACCGGGCCCAGATGGCATCCACCCAAGGGTTATTAGGGAACTGAGAAATGAAATTGCAGATCTCTTAATGGTTATCTGCAACTTGTCTCTTAAAACGGCCACAGTGCCGGAAGACTGGAGGATAGCAGATGTCACACCAATTTTAAAAAAAGGAAGGAGGGGGGACCCGGGAAACTACAGGCCAGTTTAGCCTTACATCTGTCCCAGGTAAGATGGTGGAAAGCCTCATCCAAGAGAAAATCTTAAAACACATAGAAAAACAAACCTTGCTGAGAGAAAATCAGCATGGCTTCTGTAAGGGTAAGTCTTGTCTGACAGACCTTTTAGAATTTTTTGAAAAGGTCAACAGGCATGTGGATTGGGGTGAACCGGTGGATATAGTCTATCTGGATTTTCAAAAGGCTTTTGACACAGTCCCTCACCAAAGGCTGCTGAGAAAATTGCACAGTCAGGGGATAAGAGGGCAGGTCCTCTTATGGATTGAGAACTGGTTGAGATCCCGGAAACAAAGAGTAGGTGTCAATGGGAAATTTTCACAATGGAGAGAGGTGAAAAACGGTGTGCCCCAGGGCTCTGTCCTGGGACCGGTGCTTTTCAATCTGTTCATAAATGACCTGGAGACAGGGATAAACAGTGAGGGGGCGAAGTTTGCGGATGACACAAAACTTTTCTGTGTGGTAAAAACCAGAGAAGATTGTGAAGAACTCCAGAAGGATCTCTCCAAACTGGGGGAATGGGCCGCAAAATGGCAAATGCGATTTAATGTAGCCAAATGTAAAGTAATGCATATTGGGGCAAAAAATCAAAACTTTATCTACCAACTCATGGGCTCTGAGTTATCCATGACGGATCAGGAAAGAGATCTTGGTGTTTTGGTGGACAGCTCCATGAAGGTGTCTCCCCAATGTATGGCAGCGGTGAAGAAGGCCAATTCCATGCTAGGGATTATCAAAAAGGGGATTGAAAATAAAACAGCCAACATTATAATGCCATTATACAAAGGAAAGGCTAAAACATTTGGGCCGCTTTAGTCTGGAAAAAAGGCGCCTGAGGGGGGATATGACTGAGACGTACATGTAGGGCATGAGTAAAGTGGATAGAGGGAAGCTCTTCTCCCTCTCCGAAAATACCAGAACTAGGGGACATCCACTCAAATTGAGGGCTGGGAGAGTAAGAACAGACAAAAGAAAATATTTTTTTCACTCAGCGTGTTGTTAGTCTGTGGAACTCCCTGCCACAGGATGTGGTGATGGCATCTGGCCTGGATGCCTTCAAAAGGGGATTGGACAGATTCCTGGAGGAAAAATCCATCACAGGTTACAAACCATGATGGAGATGTGTGATCTCCAGTCTTAAAACCGGGGTACTTCAAGGGCCAGATGCCAGGGAGTAATATCACGAAACAGATATCTAGTCTCGTGCACTCCCAGACGCATCTGGTGGGGCCACTGTGAGATACAGGAAGTTGGACTAGATGGGCCGTTGGCCTGATCCAGCATGGCTCTTCTTATGTTCTTATAACACACTGGGTAAAAAATATTTTCTTTTGTCTGTTCTCACTCTCCCAGCCCTCAATTTGAGTGTATGTCTCCTAGGTCTGGTATTTTGTGAGAGGGAGGAGAGCATCCCTCGATCCACTCATGCCCTGCATTATTTTGTACATCTCAATCCTATCCCCCCTCAGGCACCTCAGTTACCTGGTACAAGACCTGATTTTAAGGACATTACATGTTTTTGATAGGTTAGCCATAAATCTGCACTTGCTATATTTAAGAAGTGTTTGATTGATACCATCACAACTTAATGATCTATTTTTTAGCAAAGTTAAGAACTTTACCTCGTGTCACTACTACTTGTTATGTAACATTCTTTCCTGAAAATATCGTTCAAAGCAGGGGTATCTGTCCAATGTTTTCAGAAACTGACATCACAGATTCGTCCTGGTTCTCTTAATTTTCATTTCCCCCTTTAGCACTCCGTTTACTCCATTATTATCCAACAGCTCAACTGTCCACCTAGTTGGTTCCATGCTTCTGGCTTACTTAAAGAATGTATTGCCGATCTTGTCATTGTTAGTAGCATGTCCCTCAATTTCTTCCTTCAGTCTGTGTTTTCTGTTCAATTTTCCATGTAAGCTGCCTTTCCTTTTCATCCCCCTTCCATGATGGAAATCTCTGCATGTCCAGAGTGATGTCAGGTGATACAGGCTACAACACTCCTTCATATTTATCTACCTGGATAAGTTTATCGAGAATATTTGAATTGGAGAATGGAAAAAAAAATCCCCATATGTTGAGAGTTCACAAACTGATAAATTAGGATTTGTTGGTTGTTCTCTCATTTCCAGTTTTTATTCAAGAGCTAAGAAGCTTTTGAAGTAGATGAATTTTGCAGTTTGACTAGCATGAACAAAATGGACAAAATGGAATGACACATTACAAAGACATTCCAGTCCTTTTTGCCACATCTGATTGACACATTTGTGAAAAGGACAGGAAAACGTCATGTGCTCCAGTGAAATCCCAGTTCATTAAAAAAGAGAGGCAATAAATTAAATCCATCAATCAATCAATCAATAACAGTATTCTATATTTATGCAACATCATGTATCATGATAAATTCTCCAAACTTTGTTTAAATGGGCTGCTTTGGTTATTTACAAACAACAACACAGTTTTTAGCAACTTATTTAATGTCTCACCTTTACAATACATGAAAACTATTAAGGACATGTTCTGCTTTATAATGTTACATAGTATATTGCCCAATTGGAAGAGAAGGAAATATGACCAACAGCTACTTCTTAAAATACGCTGAAAAGTTACACTTTTGAGTGCTCATTGTTTCCTAAACAAACCAGTAGAATGGTGAATTCACATTTTATCTTTAGGTTCCAGAGTTTCTAAAGCAGTGGTTCCCAATCTTTTTTCCATTCATAACACCATTTTTAGCCAATAGCTAAGGGACCTGTGACATATATCCCACCACGTTTGCATTAAAAAGTCATTTTAATGGAATAAAGTAATCTCTTCACAGAAAGTAGAAACTAACCCCAGCCAGGGCCTTTTTCGCTTACATGCACAAAGACATTCACTTTACTATCCCACTCTGTAAGGTCAAGGAAGAAATCATTTCACAGGGGCTATAATGCTTATGAGATTATCCGTGACTGCCCAGAAAATACTTTGCAACCACCTTGTGGGTCACAAACTCCAGGTTGGGAAACATTGCTTTAGAGACTTGTTTTCAACAAACGCTGAAGGTTGGGAATGCAGGCCTAGCTAGGGATGGAAGCAAAAACGAACTGCAGTGCTAGAAGCTGGGTGAAGGCTAACCTACCATGACAACCTTCATTTTCCTCCAGGTTACCTTAAGTAGATCATTGCATTTCTTTCATCGACGACTGAAAATCAATTAATATAATTCTCATACTTTGTGGCCCCAAAGTAGCCATAGTTGCCTCCCTATTAGAATAAACAAGAGAGACGGAACAGAATTGCTGTACTTTTATCAAAGACAATGTGGTTCAAAGAGAAACAGCCCATGCTAGAAGATAAGATAGAAGCTGCTTGAAGGCTGTAATACAGGATAACATGTCAAACAGCTTATTTTGCTTGCCTAGTTCAGTAGGAGTTTCTCACATCCTGTCCTGTAATAAAACACAGGAGTTACACATAAATGAATGATAATTCAGAATGGGGAACACAATACAGCTTGCTGTCCCATTCTACAAGGACACAATAAAAAGTGTTATGAGCATTCCTTGAGTGATTCAGAATCGGGAGTGTGCACAATGGTTGGTTTCTTTTTTCTAAACAGCTCTGATGAACGAGAGGCATAGCGCTACACTGTCTGAGGTGAGATTCGGCCAGTTTCATTGTCACTAATGCTTCTGATGTGCTTGTGGGAAACAGAAGGGTTCAGAATAGGGAAGGGGTTGTAAGTGAGGAGCAGTGGGATCAGCGTCATCAAACCCCCCTTGAGCAGGATGCCTTCCAGAGAAGTCTCATAGGGGCATACCTAAAAAAATACAACATTAATTCGGTTTTTTTTTAAACTCTGTCCTGCCATCTTGCTGAGTATTTTGTTTTTATTTTGTTTATTACTAATAGTATAATTCTTCTATTTTATATACTTTCTTGTTTTTTGTTTCTTATACTGTTGTGTTCTTATTTGTTGTTTGATTGTGGTGTTAGCCGCCCTGAGTTCCTTTGGAAGATGGGCGGTATAAAATATGCAAATAAATAAAATAAAATAAATAAGTATCCATTTTCATTTCAGTGACAACAATAGTTTAGTGTTCTTGAGTGTCTTGCCAAGGTTCCGACCAGGCAGGCCATGACAGCCACATAGGAACATTTGTTTTATATGCCGGGAAGGCTTTAGGGAAGACTGACTCCAACATAACCACTTGCATCAGAAGCTTGAATTGCTTTGAATTCTCTGTTTGTTTCATTAAACTTCACAATTTCTAAAGAAGATCCTGAAACTAGCAGTCTATAACAAAAGAAAAATAAAGACGACAAAAACGTTGTGACGCCTTTATGATAAACTGCTATATTTTAAGGTGAGCATTCCTGGACAGGTCCACTTCCCCATACAGACTATATACTGACTATAGGTGTAGTGCAAGTATCATTTTCAGCTTACACAGTGTTGTTTGTTCACCTCAAAAAGGGAAGGGTACAAGAGACTTTGGGAGAGAGGTGGGAAAATATTAATAATTAGCAGACCAGGTGATAGTCACAAACAAGGCAACAGAGATTTCTGCTTAGCCACTGCTTGTCCTAAGAGCAGCAAAGGATCCTGACTCAGAAACCTTCAGTTGTCTCATCTCTAATAATATGTCACTCAAACACCTGAAGTTCTTAGATATTGTCCAAAGTCATGAAGATTATTCATTGGGGTCCATGTCTTGTCCCTGAAAGCCAGTAAACAACTGTTGTTAGACTAATTTGGCTGAATGAAACTGAAGACTGCTTCTCTAAAACTTTCCTTTCGGCCATGTGGAGCTATAGAAATGAAAATGTTTTATTATTCTGTCCATATTAAAAATCACCTGTTTACCTATGCAGAGGATTTCTCTGGGTAAACACCTGAGGAGCATTGTCTGATAGCAGTGACATGTCCTTTCACGGTATGGTTATTAAGAAGCATTGGGCGCAGGGGTGAAATTTGCCCATTGTGTGGCAGAGTAGTTTTCAGAGTAAGGATGGACAATGCTCAGTATATTGCCTTTCTTAGCTTTGGAAATGAATGCTGATGGTTGAATAAATAAATGGCCTCTGCTTCTCTCCTACGGCTTACAGTGCTCTTAGACACAGGAAACATGCATTATGTTTACCATGGAGTGCTTCCAAATACAATTTGTCTGGAGCGGACGAACCTTGCGTGTTGTAAAAGTACTGTCAAGTTGTAATTCTTACCATCCCTACCCACTTCATGTTCTTAATGATTTCTAGCAGTGGCATGGAGCTCCACATAGTTTCTTAATGTTGCTGACCAGGATGCTTGAAATCAGACCTTATTCTTCCATGTCCCAGTAAATGGAGAAGTTTTGTAGGTAAGAAAAGCAGGCTTTCTTGTTATATAAAATTGGATGGGAGAAACATGGATCAGGTGGGAAAGATGTGAGCTATTATTTTGGCTTCTTCTCCCTTACTGGGTGGGCAGAGACTTCTATTGTCTTCCTCCGCAGCCTTTCCCAAGCTTGGCCTTGAGTGATGCGGATATTGCAATCTAGTTGCCACTCTCCAGTTTTGAAGCCTTCCATCTTCTACACAAACCGATTCTTAATTCACCTCTGTGGCTCTGGCTTCAGCCTTTTTTCATACCTTCTTACAGACTACCTTACTAGGCCAATGGCCAGTGTCATTCAAAGTGCCCAATATTCAGTCACCCCACCAGTCTACATAGTCCATGTGAATCACGGTTTAAAGCCCACAAATCACAGTTGCCCAGTTTAGATTCCCTTTAGCATTACATATAAACCTGCAATTTGCTTTCATAGCATAGTCTCGCCAGCAGTTTAATAGGGTAACCAGAGTACCTCCACAAATAAAGCAAAGCCTGAACACTTCCACATGCTCAACATAAAGGCAAGATAGGGAGGAAGCATGGCAGAGCAGAAGCCCTCTTCATGTTTGCCATGCAATAAATGAAACAGGAATTGAACAGTTGATTGAGTAACATGGACTGCAGAGCCTGGGCATACCATGCAGCATACCTGTCCCGGCATAGCTTTTCATTAGGCAGAGATGAACTGGATTTCAATGCTTGCATCTCAAGTAAACTTACATCTTACCAGTCATCGGCATTACACACAAGCATGCAGACATATCAAACATTTCACATCGTTACAGGGCAGCTTCTTCACACATTAAGGGAAAAACCCTAATTAGAAAAGGTTGTGGGATCTTTACATAATAAAAATGAAAGAGCAAGTGCTGTTTTAGACCACTAAAAATGAGAAGAGGCAGCTAGCTTTTGATGTTAATCCATCTTCTTCAGGCTGTACACAAAGATTTTGTGGATAGGGCAGGAAAAAATTCTACAAGTCGAATAAAATTCCTGGCAGATGATTGTTCCAGATCCTCTTCTTAAGGTGAGTTGAAACACAAGCTACTAACACCAGTGGGGTGTGTGGTTTCAAACTCCAAACTCCACCCCAGATAGCAATTCCCTGGATTTCACCTCCCAACTCTTCAAGCAAAGAAATGCCAAAACTATCTGCCCCGCCCCCCAACACACACACACATTCACCACCTAGTTTTGAATCTCAGGGTTCCTATTTGGCCTGCTATAAGGTCATGTGGAAAAGTGACAAGCCTCTGTCGGAGAAGTGGGATTAAAATTTAATCTACCCACTAAGAGAAGCCAATTGGAAGCAAATTAAAACCAGATTGACAGTGTCACCGAGTGGATGTAAGCAGATGTTTTCTTGCAGTTGCAGTCCTGCTTGATTGATGTTAAGAATTCGTGTAGTTTTCCAGATGGTGCTCTAGGCAGTCTTTCAGCCTATGTAGTTCAGAAAAGATTAGGAAGGCCATGTAGTCCTTACACAAGAGAAGTGCAAGGGTATGATGTGATTTTTTTCAAACAACTAAAATAATAATAATCAAACAGCCAGCTAGCTTTTGTTGCTGATTCATCTTCTGTAAGCTGTGCATCAAGATTTTGTAGATAGTGCAAGGGGAAAATCGTAGTAAGTAGAAGAGTAGTAGTGTAGAAGTGTACTGGGGGTTAAAGAGTGTCCACTTGAATTGATTCTCCATGTGGTAAATTCTCAAACCTGTTCTGTGAGTCATGCTCAATCACTCCCCCATTGTGTGATAAGACTACAGAGAAGCTAGGTGCATGAGAACATTCAGCACAACGTTTGTCTGAGCACTATTTTCTCCACCACCCCTTTCCAAAAGTAGTTTCAGAATTTTTAGATACATTAGATTCAAAAATGTGTATCTGCTCTTTCTGAATGCTTAATAGTTTGCAGTGTTTAACAAGTGTTGCCTGCCTGTATGATGCTTTACTAAAATGGGGTCCATGAATGTCTTACACTCTATCTGCATTCTTTTATAAATGGAATTAAGTGAAAGTAAGGAAATGAAGTGGAACAAAAGTACTGCTTGCTGAATGAAACTGAATCCTATTCAGCTTAGCTTTTCTTCCATTATTAGCTTTTGGCAATACTTTTTAAGTTACACAGTGTTCTCAAATGTTATCATGTATGAATTTCATAGACATGACGTTATAATTATAAAATGTTGATCTTAATATTTTGTTTAAAATGGTTCCATACTGGTTCAGTTACCAAACTAGCTGAAGAGTCAGATCAAAATATGAGCAAGAATCAGAGGTAGATTTTGAATGGTTTTTCAGTTAATGCACATTTTAAACTTGTACATATTTCATCATTTGCTACTCTGAAGAGGAGCTGAAGAGCGAGAGGGCTGCACCACCAGAGATTCCCAGTCTTATTTTTAATTGAAAGTGGATGAACATGTGTGTGATGCTTTGTTCTGTGAGGTGTGGTAAGGACAAAAATAGTATGAAATCAAGAACCAGAGAAAGAACAGAGCTTCAGACAGGGATTGATTTTCATCTGCTAATGTTTATAAGTTGGGTAACTTCCAAAAGCACTGGCAGCTTGTTAGCTGTCAATCATCCTCCTATAATTTATAAGGCCAGCCTTTCTGAATATTTTCCAAAACAAGTTTCAGAATTGTTAGACAAATACATGAAGTAGAAAGTTATTTTAGGCAAATACATGGAGAAAATGTGTACCTACATTTTCTTAATGCTTAATAGATTTCAGGTAGACAAGATGTGTATCATGTATCATATACGGTATTATCTTTTGAATTTGTTTTATTTTCCAAACTTGTGGTCTATTTTAGATTATAAGTCTTGAGTCATCTTAAACAAGGCATGTGTAAGCTGTGATGATTTCAGTGTGAGAGATTTCAGGTGGAGGGAATAGGTACCTGTCAATTCATAGAAAAATTAACCATTACCAGTACCGGATAATGATGTCAGTTGCTTCGAGGTGTAACTTGACCCCAACAAGATTTTGGCATGTTTTTAAACAAAGTAGCAGTGCTAGGAATCTCACATTGACATGAATAAAGCACAAAGCAGTTGTCTTTTTCTTTTTCTTTTTAATGAAACATTTTCTCTTGCTTTGTGCCATTGTGCTATTGCAACTGTGGTTTCTATCTCTGTGCTTCTGTCAGTAATAACCGATCGTTCACAATGGGTATAACAGAATTCCAACGTGACAAGACCTTTATCATCCAAAGCCTTTATCATCCAAAGCCAAAGAACTTCATGACAGTTAGAGCTGTTCGGCAGTGGAATATGCTGCCACTGAGGGTGGTAGAGTCCCCTTCTTTGACGGTATTTAAGCAGAGGCTGGATGGCCATCTGTCGGAAATATTGTGAAGGGGTTCCTGCTTGGCAGGGGGTTGGACTCGATGGCCCATGAGGTCTCTTCCAACTCTATAATTCTATGATTCTATGATTCTGCCTCCATGATAAAAAATTGATGAAAATATTACATGGAAGGTCTTCAGAGTTTTCATAGTATTGCCACCCCCATGCTAACATACAGAACAATCAATGGTGAAAAGCATCCTAGTAAAATACAATTGTGTGTGTCCTTGTCAAAAAATAATTTCAAAATGGTTCCAATTTCTCTGTCTGTAGCAGGTGTAGTGAAATCACTAAGTTGAGAAATACTGTAGTCTAAGAATAACAGACATGTGTTATATATTTCAATATGGTACAAGCTCTTTTCATGCCAGTGAAATATCTACCAGCAATTCTAATAACAGAGATGCTCCACAATGATGCATGCCACAAGCTTGCTGAGGAGAAGTGCCGCTTCTTCACAGGACACACCACAGAATTGCAGTTGATAAAGCAAAGAAAGATAAGGTCTGAGAAAAACAAGAATCTGAATACAGTGTAGATACAGATGGAGGAGTGGAGAGAAGGATGTTGCCATTCCTACCATGAGCTCAGGAAAGATATGGTATACAGTGGCACCTTGTATAAAGGAATTAATTCATTCCAAAAGGAATTCTGTTAAGCAAATTTTCCTTTATACAAATTTCCCATAGGAATGCATTGAAAAGAGAGTAATCCCTAATCACAACCATTTTTATGTTGTACAGATTCGCCCCAGAGGCGATTCTGTTAAGCCAATTTCAAACCATTTGTTATATGAGGGCCCACTGTATACAGATAGTTCTTCAGAACAGTTGTGTCAGCCAGTCATGCTGGGAAATAATGGCTGGCCCAAAGCCACCTAGTAATACCCAGCGAACAACTATTTAAACCTGAGATTCCTTGGCTAAATTCTTCTTCCGTGGGCTGTACATGTCAGATAGCCTTTCCCCAGGCAGGATCTACAACCAAAGCAATGGACTGTACCATAATTAATCTCCTTATTTTCACATTTTTCACCAAGTTCGGACACTCTGTCCATCACAACACACAATTTCTCAGTGGTGTTTAAGGTATGTTTGTTTAAAGCTATATGATTGAGGAACCGTTAAGTCTAGGGAAAGAGATTTAAAAACAAAAGCATCAGACATGTAGCTGTTCAGTATTCATTTTAATAAGTGACTCCTTTTAATTCAGGGCTTTTAAAAAGTAGTCCTCCAAACTATTTCTGATTATTATGTAGAGGTATGACTGAATATACTAGTTATCAAAAACTAGAGGACAGCATTTTCTATTAATGTTTTCATCTGGTGGCATTTACAAACTATGTAACATGATATTGTGGCTTCTATTTCAGCCTGTATGGAGTGAAAAGGTTATTTTTATTTTGTCAGCATCTATCTGGCATGGGCAAATATGAGCGACTGGCTTTCTGGAAGGAATAACAAAACATTTGCCCTTTTGATCGATCCAGAAACACCCCCCCCAATGTGTTGTGGAATACCAGGCACACATTTGAAGAAGCCCAGAGGAGTTCAGCAATTGTATGCTTCCAATAGGAAAACGTGATTATCTAGCAGACAGATACAAAAGCTTCAACACCATTAATCCTCAGATCAAGGGTGGACAGTTTCCAGAGGTCCAACATTAGCCCCGACCCCATTTTAAAACAGAATGCCCAATAAATAAATAAATGTTGCAAAATTTATTGATATATGTAGGTGCTTAGGATGCAGGAGAATGCAAAAACATGGTAGAGTTCACTCCCAACGCCCTCTAGAGGGAAGAAAGGCACTTGAATCACAAGTAAGCTACATCAGACCCTTGATCAATGATCCTTTAATCTCTGGTTAATTTAACTGGAAGCTATCTCAGTCTTTCAAATGATTTTGTTTAGAAGAATATTTTATTATATGAGCAAATGCTTACACTAAGATTACCAGCAACAATTAAATCAACTGCAGGATAGTGAGACAGTATATATGTATAACAAAATAATATTCCAGTGGTGGCAAATATAAATACAGTAAAACATTTGAAGGTATATTAATATATATAACTGAGCAAGAATGAACTATTAAATTTAATTATTTAATATAAATATTTCAAACAATGTTTAACAATAGCTATTCTAGCCATGGGATTACACTGGGGCAACCAAAGAATCATTGGCCAAAATCCTGTTGCTTAGCATAAGAAACTGCACTAGAGTTGGCCCATTGAATGTCTGGGGATTTAGCGAGTCAATTTCTCTGTAAGTTTCATGGATTCAAATAGGCTTACTCTAACTGCAACTTACTGTGTTAAAGTAAGTCAGAGTAGGCACATTTGGATCAATGGAATTTAAGGAGTTGACACACCAAATCTACATTGATTCAAAAGGACTTCATTTGTGTGATTTACTGTGCTAAGCAACAGCGTTTGGGCCATAGCATTCAGTGGTGAGAAGATAAACCAGATGCACCCTGTACTTGGACTACCTTTCTGAAGAAAAGAACTCGCTTTAATCATTTTGAATATTCAAGAAATATGAAAGAAAAACAAAACAAACTTTTAAAAAAATTAGCCAAAAAAACAAAAACCAGGGTCCTGTGTTTTAGTCTTCCACCCAGCTTTCTGGACCAAGAACTCAAAGCAAGAATATTCAAATGGATATCATTCTGAGATTTTTTTAAAAAATCAGTTAATAGGGCTTATGTTGTGACACTCTGTTTCTTTTCCCATAAAGATGCAGGCAATAATAGTAGGATTTTTTCAAATATAGTCAGTTAGGTTCTGGCAAAGTGATCTCGGTAAGATCTGAAGGATGACCTAGTCCACTAGGCTCCAGATTCTGATACACATCAGTTCCTTACCAAGCAGTTGTCTATAAGTGGGCTTAAGGGTTATTCCCTTCCACAGCTGCCGGAATAACACATTTAAATCCTTAACCTTAACTAGGTTAATGATCAAATAATGAGAATTACGATTTGCTATAGCTGTGTGTACTATTTGTGCCATTCATTTCAATTAGCCTAGTTTATAAAGTGCCCAATCAATGCATTGTTGTTTGGAAGAGGACTAAAAAAAAGTCAAGAGGATTTATCTCTACTGGTTCTGACAACATATTGCCAGGATATGTTGAATAATACTTGACTGGTTTATCAGTCTCATGATTACACACGTGGTGGAAAGATTTTAGTTTGAAGTTGCATCCTGAGAAGCAAGATTTTAGGTAACAGTGTTACCTCGATTTATTAGTAGTTTATTATCAGGCTTTGCTACCCAGTGTACTCTGTTTTAACAGGATCCTGCCAGCAGCTTATACCGCAGAGATTCGGCTAATAACAAATTCCCAAGGAGGAAGCTGAAACAAAAGGCACAGAAGCTTTGCATGCTTGTTCTCTTAGTACAGATGTCCTCAAACTTTTTAAACTGGGGGCTGGTTCACTGTCCCTCAGACACTGTTGGGGGCTGGACTAAAGTTTGAAAAAATATGAACAAATTCCTATGCACACTGCACTTATTTTTGTAGTGCACAAAAAACAGGAAAAAGAATGCAATATTTAAAATGAAAAGCAATTGTAGCTCCAACTGGCATTGATTTTTACCTATTCATTTTCTCCCCCCTCCTTGTCCTCATAAGACCATTCAGACTCTTCCCTCCTTTCTCTCCCTACCCTCACACCAAATAAAAATGGGTACCCCCTTTCCTTCCTTCCTACAACCCCCCTTCAAGCCAAGCCAAATGTCACCCCCCCACACACACAACAACCGCCCAGCCCCAAACGGCCCTCCACCGCTCACCTGATCCCTGGGAGGAGGGCATTTTCATGCACCTCCAGTGGGTTGAACGGGGGAGGCGCAATCCAGCCTTCCTACTCCTGCTCTTCACCCGATTATCTCACTGTGGTGGGTGGTGAAAGGCTGTGGCTGGTGGGCCACCATGCGCTGGGTCGCTTTGAACCCCCCTGCCCGCTGCAGCGACTTTTGACAAAAGCTACCCTCCCAATATTCTTTAAAATGTAAAATATGTTTTTGATGCGTCTTCAGAGTATTGGCTTACATCTTGACCTCAACTATATGCTGCTTTTTAAAGAAACTTCTGATGTTAGAAGAAATAGACTTCCAAATGATTTATGCTGTTCCAATAGGAAATAAAAATACCCTACCGTTACCATTGCCACCTAAGGTTTGGCTTAACATTTTACTAAAGGGTGAAGAGGTCAAAGGAGGGTATCCCCCCTCCCGCCGCCACCTTGAACTACAGTACATCATGATCATAAGATGTTTGGGAGTAGGCAAGGAAAGGAATTTCAACCTGTTTTTTCCCCATTGTCTTTCCATTATGTCAAGAAACAAATGGAATATGTGTTTTAAAAACTTTCTACTAATATATCACACTACATTTGTTTTGTATTTTCATTCCAAATGCTTCCCCTTTAAATTATTTGGCATACATGGCTTGTGATCCTCATTCATGTGGTTAGCTGGCAAATGGTGTTTGGGAATAGTGCCATCTTTTGTGTTTCAGAAAATCTTGGACAACTTAGTAATTTGAGTTTCTTCATCATAAGAATTTTGTACTTATACATACTTCATGCTTGCTGATATAATTCCCTTGCTTATGGATCATGCTTTTTTTTTGGGGGGGGGGTTGGACGTACATTTTCTTTTAAACAGTGAGTTCATTATTAGTAAAAAGTTTTGTTTATTTGTCCCCTTAAGTCAGGGGTGTCCAAACTTTTGGTAAGGAGGGCCAGATTTGATGGCAGAGGATGTGTGTGGGTCCAGCTGCCCCCTGACCCTGCCTCCTGCAAACACCACCCACTGATCCCTTGCAAGCACCACCCACTGACCCCTCCTTGCATAAAGTTTGGACACTCGTGAATTAATGAAAAAGTGGGGGTCCTAGACCGATGGAAAGAGCAGCACACTGGCGGAGGAGCCAAGAATAAAGAAGCAGGGAAAGGAGGGGCCGAAAACAAGGGAGAACGAGCAAAATAAAAATAAATATATCCCTCCTCACGCTTTGCCATCCTGCCCAGACCCGCCTCCATTCTCAACATCTGGGTCCTTGGTAGCGCCACAGCTACTGCTGCCTTTGTCACCCATTCCTGCCTCTTGCCTCACCTTCCTTGATGGGAAAGGGGACTGTCAGCAGCAGCCTGAGCAGCCTTTGGCTTCAGTCCGTGGGCTGGGCAGGAGGGGAA
Organism: Phrynocephalus versicolor; assembly: GCA_023846285.1. NCBI lineage: Eukaryota > Metazoa > Chordata > Lepidosauria > Squamata > Agamidae > Phrynocephalus > Phrynocephalus versicolor. The sequence goes on along the minus strand of JAHTLZ010000023.1, from coordinate 5,503,875 downwards.
AGGAAGGCAAGGCGCAGCTGCGTGCACTTCTGTGTTGCCCGGATTGGGGGGGGGGAACGTTGCAGTGCAAAGATGGTGGCCATGGTAGGAGGACAAGCTGGTTCCTTGCCTTTGCCTAGGCTTGGCTCCGCCACTGCCTTCAGCATTATTAACAGCGTGGCAGCAGCAAGTGTGTGTGGAGGGTGATGAGGATGATGCCCACTTCCTGGTGAGGTTTGCGGTTGCCTCTCTTTCCTGCCACCCCTCAAGTGTCATGTTGCGGGTCTCCCCAACCCCTCTTCGACGGGGGGGGAGAGAAGGTGCCAGTGCCGCGCCCCAGCGCACTCCTCTCCTCTTTCTCTCCTCCCCCGCTGTCTCCTTCCCTTGTGTTTCTTCTGCCGCCCATCCGGAGGGGGTTGTGGCATTAGGAAGGTTGAGAACCACTGGGCTAAATTTTTCCACCAAGCCTGCCACTGCCTTCCTAACCCATGTGCTGCTTGCTCCCCAGGAAAGAAGGCAGGCAGGCGGGTGGACAGCATCTCTTCCTGAAGCCCTGGGCTGTTGGGGTCCGCCTGAGTCACAAACAGGGAAAGGCAAGAGGCTCCACCAGCGCCCTCGCCAGCCGGTGGGGACCGAGGAAGCGGGGGCGGTGCTGAGGCGATTGCCACGGCTCGTCTCCTTTCCTGCACAGGGGTGGCTACCTCTGCTGCTGGACCAGCCGTGGGCAGCAGTGGCGGGGGGGGAAGCCAGCACCACCACCATGGCCACTCCTGCCTCGGTGGGGTTCTGGAGGCAGCGGGTCAGCTCCTTGCTGCCCTTTCCAAAGTGGGCAGGAGGAGAGGCTGGAGGAAAGCGAGGCAGGCATGGTGGGAGTTGGGGGGATGCAGTGGCTGTGGCGCCTCCTTTTGGGGTGGGCAGAAAGGGAGCATGGCAAAGGGCCAGAGAGGAGGATGGCAGGCAGCGCCAGTGCTGGGTGACAGGCAGTCGCCGCTGTCAGGAAAAGGGCCAGGATGTCCCTTGGATTTCCTCCTGCCCACAGCCAGCAACAAGCCTCCCTTATCGGATGGTGGGATGAGTGAAGAGAGGATGTGTGGGGGTTCCCTGGAGCAGAGCAGGAAGAGGCAGCTGTGGCTGCAGAGGAGGAGGAGGAGAAAAATGAGGAGGAAGGGGAGGAGGAGGGAGAGAATCTGGAAGGAGCATTGGAAAGGAGGAAGGGTCAGGCCGGCCATCTGTAGGCCAATCAAAATGGCCTGATGGGCCAAATCTGTCCTGTAGGCCAGACTTTGGACATGACTGCCTTACGTCTTAAGCTCATTGCAGTTGCATAATAAAAGCAAGTCATTGCCTGTGAGCTGATAGAGGAACCTTGATTAGAAGGCATGCCGTGTCTTCACAGCAAGTAGGGAAAAGGTGCAGATGAAATCAGCCAATTCTACTGGTTACAGTTGGATTTTTCTAGGGTTTGGTATCAATTAGGTGGGCGCAGGAGTCTACTCTTTGTCCAATTTTAATTTGCTTTTATTAAAAGTGAGTTAACCAGTAGCCCAGTGATGAAACTGCAATACAACAGTCAAGCCTATGTTGACGCGAGCTTGATCTAAAACCCTCTAAATCCATCCCATAGTGATAAGTGCTTTCAGAAGTGCTAAAGTGTTCTGTTCCCTCCCTCCTATCCATGCATGTAATAATAGAATATGTGATGTAAGCTTGGCTAGTACAGTACCTAGACAAATGATATGCAGGTAAATGGAAGTCAAAAGACTCATAAGAAAATATTTCAGAGCCTGGTGCAAAGTCCAAATGTTGTGTTTTCCCTCTCCTTGTACTTTCGGTCAGGCCACCTCACTCAGTTTTTCATCTGTAAAAGAAGAATGATGGCCACACACCATTGCTTTGGTGGATGAAAGAATTCATGATAAAATGAAATGCTTTTCACCATGATAATTAGGATGCAGTTTGCTTCTATGTCCCGACTCCCTTTATTGATTTCCATTTCATTCTGACTTTTTTTTTTTATAATACCTTAGAGGCAGGGCCTAAAATTGTGCGTTAACCTCTTATAGTAGTCTCAAGTGTGTAACCTTGGTTCTTGAATCAGAACCTCATGGCTTGTTGTTGGGTCACAGCTATGAAGAGGCCCCATGTGTCAGGGTACCAAGCATCAAGTAAAATTCTGCTTTACATGGAATTCCTTGGGAATCTTACAGAAACAAACGTTCTGAATTAATTTATTTTTCAGCAAGAAACTCAAAGGATAGACTGAGTGTTAACTGGCAGTTGGCTGGGTATCAAATAGTGTTTGTGCTGTTTGCTTTGCTTTCCAGGCCATAAGGATACTGTGCCAGATATGAGGAGATATCTGAGGTGAGCATCATATACTGGATAATGGCCAGTCCACCGAATAAGTGATCTACTGCAGCATTTTCCAATAGGGATAATTATATGCTGTCAGCACTTTTTATGACCAAATAATGAGGAAAGCAGTGATTCATGGGGAAAAATCTTGTGCATTAAGTGTCTATGTGCAAATCCTGGGAACTAGTTTCATGGAACACTTCACAGCCAATTTTATTATCATGTTTCAGGGCTTTGGGAGTCCAGACAGCTTGAACAAAAGAAATTACTTCATTTCCACTAATAAGTTATTGAAACCTAAAAGTTGCAGAATAACAGAGGAATGTATGGAGTTTGGATGTGTTTCACTTTGAAATATATGCCTAAAATGTTGTGGCACAGATGTAACACTGTGTCTTCAGACTGTTTTAGAAGCACAGGCTAGGTAGTAAATAGTGGGAGGTCCTTTAGAGGCCTTTCCTGAACCTTACATGAAATACAGGGGAGAAATGAGATTGGAGCAAAATCCCTGGTATTGACAAAAGTTGCTGGTGACTTAGCCTCAATTGGTCTTAACTTTTGCAAAACTGTTACATGTTATATATTGAATATTTTCTGGGTTTTTTTTAAAAAAAAAGATTGTCCTAGCCTTACATGTTGGTCTTTCTACATGTTTATATTGATGAATGTGTGGCAAGAGGATGACCGTAGAAAAGGTAAAGTTAGTATGTTAACATGCATTTGAAATTGCTTTGTTAGTGTCAGCTTTTAATTGCATATTTTGCAGTTAACTTATTATTATAGAACACATTAGTGATGTCTTACTATCAAATTATATTAAAATAAGATGAAGTGTCTACCTTTACCCAAATCATTAATGCAGTAAACAGATTAAAAGAACACATTTTAAAATGATTGCTGAAAATTAAATGGCAAGTTTTGGGAAGTAGACATTTGTATGTATGATTGCCAACTTGTAGCTTAAAAGACTTTCAGTTATTATAGCTGCACAGTAGTGCCCTTGTGTTATTGTGTAGTGGAACAAATCATTCTACAAGGCAATTCTAAAAAGTGGGATAGCCCAAAGGAAAGAAATTAATTTTGAAACTGGAAGTTTTAATTAGCACTAAATTTGTTGCAGAGGCTACGGACAGTCTGTTCATGCTCTGTACCAGAACTGAAGACATTTGGTCAAAGAATTTTAATTATTTTTTAAAAAACAAGACTTCGTTTTAAACTGAGCATGTGTAGAGCAGGCTTACCAGCAAGAGTATTCCAAAATAGATATATTGTTATAGGCTTGTGAGCCAGAAAGGTATAGCTCAAATGATCTGCAAAATATTGTGTCCATATTGCTATCAGGAAAAAGAATACCAAGCTTTACATAGCAAAGAGAAGAACGAATGCTGACAGCATCAATGGCAGCAGTCAAGATGGTGTACAGCAGGGCTGTTCAGCTTTGAACAGGCTGAGGTTTACTTTTTCCGTCCCAAAGTGCCTGAGGGCTACTACACTAAAACTTCTACTTACAAATTTTATCTGTTCCGAGCACATGCTCATAAGTAAAAACTGTTGTAAGTAGAGCAGCGGTCTCCAATAGGAATGCATTGAAAACCAATTAATCCATTATGGAGGGAACAGATTTCAATGTGCCCTGGCCCTTGAAACTGCCCCGCTCGGCTGAGATAGTGGGCTGGCAGATCCAGAACTTTTCTGGGGTAGTGGTGGTCTTTGGGATGGGGGAGGGAGGGGTGGAGAACTTATCCCCTCACTTTTTTTAAATTGATGGCTGGTGGGCTACTTTTGAACCCTTCGTGGGCTACCGGTAGCCCGCGGTCTGCCTGTTGGGCAGGCCTGGTGTACAGGATACCCTCTTGTTCTCATTACCATTCCAAAAGTGACACCACACAAGGGAAAATCCCAGAAGCTGACTCCTTTTTTTTCTTTTTCTTTTCACACAATACAGTTGTCAGGGTTGTGGGTTGTTTTTTGTTTTTACAAGAATGAATGAAAGTGAGCACCAAAGAGTATCTGGTGGACTATTTTGACTCTTGACATGGATGTTGTCACCATTGCAGGCTTCCCTAAAGGTTGGCAGCACTTTTTTCTGCTCTTAGCACTGCCCAGTATTGTGCAGCAGTGCCAGTCCATTTCGTGGTCTTTTGAATCATCAATACAGCAGCACAGTATCCCTCATTCTTCAACCGGATCTCCAGATTGTATAATATGGAGTTCTGGATTTTGCTTCCATTTAAAATTCTAAGTCAGAAACTACTTCTTTCCTAGCAAAATGCAAACTTTTCTTCATTGAGGAGCTAGGATGTCATGAGAAATCAGACAACTTAAAAGTTATCTACACCAAATGTTTTATACTCTGAACATGTAATGGACAAAGCCACTCTGTCTTGGTAGACCCATGCAGAAAGATCATTAATATACAAGCAGGCACTATGCCGGTGACTGATCCCCATAATGAAATGATATATTTTGCTGGGTCTGGGAATAAAAAGGAAAGTGCATTGTCCTGCCAGTAGATTTATTATTTGCCTTTGTAGACAAAAACAAAGTTCAGACAAAGGCTTATTTTGGAGTTCCCCCAAAGTTCTCCTCTCATATAGACCATGAGTTTAATTTGTCTGACATTCAATTAAAGAAAGGCATGCTGCAGTAATTAGTTTTATATTCCCTCTAAAAAACTTCCAGACTTTGCTTTTTATATACTTTCTCATCTGTGCCAGGCAGTTGGCTGTTGTAAGTGATATATTATACACAAGGGCTGTAGTGATGAGTCAAGCGTGAGAGCAGCTATGGACACCATAGTGAACAAGGAGAAAAGGAGACAGCAACAAACACAAGGAAACAAACAAACCAAACAAACAAATGAAGAAGAAAAAGAGGCAGATACTCAAAATGGTATATACAACTTCAAAACAAAATGGTGTAAAGCTGATATGCCCAGTGTATTTTGGTTTCTTTGTGGCCTCTGAAAGACCAACCACACATAACGGATTGAAGGAACCTAAGTGGTGGGGATCAATAGTTCTGACCCAGAAGTATACTTTACTTCAGTAGTTCAGTATTGAAGCCAAGAGAGCTAAAAGTGGAACATTCTTCTGCCACTCCTCCATGACTTCACAAAGCCACTCCAAAGGATATCCTAGACCTCCAGTTCCAGATTCTAGTGTGTCGACAGATGTAAAATCTCCAGAAATGTTGAGGGGGGGGGTAACTTTGGAAATATTCAGAAGAAACCACAGTTTTTGAAAAGTTTACCTCTAGATTTATCAGAGAGGGAGGTTCTTGCTGGTTCTGGGAGGTATATCTATGGTTCCTCACCTCTATTTGTTATTTTCAACATTTTAAAGGTAAATAACTCTGTATAGAATCATAGAATCATAGAGTTGGAAGAGACCTCAAGGGCCATCTAGTCCAACCCCCTGCCATGCAGGAACCCCCATCACAATATTTCTGACAGATGGCCATCCAGCCTCTGCTTAAAAACCTCCAAAGAAGGAGACTCAACCACCCTCCGCGGCAGCATATTCCACTGCCGAATAGCTCTAACTGTCATGAAGTTCTTCGTAATGTTCAAATGGAATCTCTTTTCCTGTAGTTTGAAACCATTGCCCTGAGTCCTAGTCTCTGAAGCCATGGAAAACCAACCTGTTCCCTCTTCAATATGACATCCTTTCAAATATTTAAACATAGCTATCATATCCCCTCTCAGTCTTCTTTTAGAGAGGCTAAACATTCCCAGTTCCCTAAGCCGTTCCTCATAAGACATTTCCTCCATACCCTCAACCATCCTGGTAGCCTTCCTCTGCACCCGCTCAAGGTTGTCAACATCCTTTTTAAATTGAGGTGCACAGAACTGGACACAGTACTCCAGGTGGGGTCTGACAAGAGCAGAATAGAGTGGTACTATCACTTCCCTTGATCTAGACACTATGGTTCTGTTGATACAACCAAGAATCGAATTGGCTTTCCGGGCCGCCGCATCACACTGCTGACTCGTGATCAATTTGTGGTCCACCAAGACTCCCAGATCCCTTTCACAGGTACAATCCTCCAGCCAAGTATCCCCCATCTTATATTTGTGCAATTCATTTTTTTTTACCTAAATGTAGTACCCTACATTTCCCTCTGTTGAAATCCATTTCGTTAGCTTTGGCCCAGCACTCTAGTCTGTCAAGGTCTTTTTGGATTTTCATCCTATCCTCTAGGGAATTTGCAGCCCCTCCCAATTTGGTATCATCTGCAAATTGAATTAGCACACTCTCTATTCCCTCCTCCAAGTCATTAATAAAGATATTGAACAGCACTGGACCCAAAACAGAACCCTGGGGCACCCCACTGGTCACGTCTCTCCAAGCTGAAGAGAGGCCATTTATGGTCACCCTTTGGGTGTGATTAGTCAACCAATTACAAATCCACCTAACAGTAGCAGTATCTATCCCACTTTCTACTAACTTCTTAGCAAGAATACCATGGGGAACCTTATCAAAGGCCTTACTAAAGTCCAGATAAACAATATCCACAGCATTCCCCTCATCCACTAGGCCTGTAATTCTATCAAAGAAAGAGATCAAATTAGTCTGGCATGACTTGCTTTTAAGAGACCCGTGTTGACTTCTAGTAATGACAGCATTGTTTGTTAAATATTTGCAGACTGCCTGTTTAATAATCTTCTCTAGGATCTTTCCAGGAATTGAAGTCAAGCTGGCTAAGCGGTAATTATTTGGGTCCTCTTTTCCCCCCTTTTTGAAGATGGGGACAACATTAGCCCTCCTCCAGTCAATGGGGACTTCCCCTGTTCTCCAGGACTTCTCAAATATTATTGCCAATGGTTCTGAAATTACTTCCGCCAGTTCTTTTAATATTCTTGGGTGTTCCTGTACCAGCTCTTTACCTATTCTATGTTGTAATTCCCATCCTACCTCATCTAGTCTTTGTCCCAGTGGATCTCTTTCTTCCTTTTTGGAGAAAACAGAGGCAAAGAAGGTGGTGTATGCCAGGCTGCTTCCCTCCTGATGTCCAGGAAATTTCTGAACACATGATTATGCAAATATCACTTCAACAATTTATCTCCCTGATGCTTTTAATTTTTCCTTTCTTGATTTTCTTTTTTGTTTGCATGAATTTTGACCATTTATTTGAATCACATATTGTATTGTTAAATGGGGGTCTGTCTATCTATCTATCTATCTATCTATCTATCTATCTATCTATCTATCT
>JAHTLZ010000023.1:5478778-5489947 GCA_023846285.1 Phrynocephalus versicolor | reverse complement strand
TTTATTTATTTATTTATTTATTTATTTATTTATTTATTTATTTATTTTGCATTCTGATATTCTTTAGAAATAGGTTGTGTTCCAAGTAGCACTGATGAAATTCCTTTTGCATGTAAGATTCCTTGTAAGATAAAAAAAATCTATACAACATTATGGTATAGGGCAGTGATGGCGAACCTTTCAGAGCCCGGGTGCCCAAACTGCAGTTCAAAACCCACTAATTTTTTTTGCAAAGTGCCAATACAGTAATTTAACCTTTATACAGGTTGCTATGAAGGGGTGATGTTGGGTGCCCACAGAAAGGGCTCCGAGTGCCACCTTTGGCACCCGTGCCATAGGTTCGCCATCACTGGTATAGGGCAAAATACTAATTTTTGTGTTTTGTCTTCTTATTGCAAGCTTCGAGAAGCTAATATTAGTCATCAGGTGTAGACATGAAGCTGTATGATTTAATTATGCTGTCAGCTATATTGTATCTGTTTATCTTAAGTTAATCCAGCTGGATCAAGTACTTACTACCAAGGGTGCATATCTATAGTGGAAACTTTTGGAGGAATGGCTGTATCAGTGTGGGGTCTGCAGTGGCAAACAACGAAGAATCCTGCAGGATAAAGACTAACAAGTTTTTAGCAAAACAAAACTTTATGCCAGATAAATCTTGTTAGTTTCTAAAGTGCCACAAGACTCTATGTTGTTTCTCTTCATACACCTTTAAGGCTTCCTTGTGTTGTAGGTGTGACAGTTCAAGGGATATAAACCATTTCCATTGTGCATTGTAGATACATCCTCAAATTTTACTTTGCATATGATTTAGGCGCACTTTGTTTTATTTTTATTCAAAGTCAGCATGATGTTTCAGTCATCATGTGTGGCCCTGAATGTTGCATGCATAGAAACATTTTGTGCCACCATTTTGTGTCCAGAAGATACAATAAGCAGAGCAAAAAGCAGTAGCTCATATTCCTGCCTTCACTTTTTGTTTGACCTCAGATCAGAATTCATGCAATGGTGGCAGAAGGAGGAAGCAGAAGGAAACTCCTATAGTTGCAGGAATGAATAATGAGCTTTAAAAAAGCTGGGCACCAGTGAGAAAAAGTTTCAGTTGTAGTAGGAGAAAAAAATCCTAGGGATGAGCTTGGGAAACTTTCGTCTCCCCCAACCCCCAAGAAACTGCAATAGAATACCCTAGAAATAGTCCCTTCTATGTTTAATTGTTCACACAACGCTGATGCCTAGATTTCTCCTCATCTTTAAGCTGTGATAGATAAGCTCTTCTTGAATGGCTTCATAATGATCACAGACAATACTTGGAGGAAAACCCCGACTCTTTCTTCATAGCAGAGATTCTCTGAGAAATCATGAAATGTTAGCCCAGTAGAAGAGGAGTGAATGCTTATCCTTCCTGACAGACTCCGGATTTCCTCAAGCAAACCTAACACTTATGAAGTGTAAGAGGGCTAGGATGGAAAGGAGATGCTGGGCTCTTTTATGTATTGAACCAGAGTTGCAAGATGAATAGCCTGTGCATGACAGTAGTAATGAAAGTAAGCTCAGCTCAGGAGCACCCAGGCCTCAGGGTTGACATATTTAAGGTACCTAATGGCAAACCACTCCAGTATTCCTGCCAAGAAAACTCCATGGACATGGAGTCACAAATGTTCGGTCATGACACAACACAAACACACCATTATACAGCATGAAGCATATCACCATTAATGATCAAAGGGGAACATCTAATAAAGCATTGGCCTTAGCTTCTAGTTTTCCTGGCGTTATAGTCCTTGGCCAAACATGATTTTTCTTCTCAACTTGACAGGTTTTATTATCACTGGGTTTCCTTGTGTTTCTTTAAAACACAGAGTTGTTTGTAATTGTATTAGCAATCCTGATGGTCTCTCTGGCATGTTTGACTTGTACAGTAATTGTTATTTCACTTCATGATGTATACTATTTTAATTAAACAAAGAAAGAAATAAATGTAGGTAAGATTTTTAGTTAGATAGAACAAATTGTGTATGACAGTCTTCCAAGTATTTAAACAGTTCTATCATATTCCCCCTCTTTCTTCTTTTCTTGAAGCTAAACATGCCAGTTCTCTCAGCCTTTCCTTATAAGTTCTCCTTGACCTCTCAGCAGCCTTTGATGCCATTAACCATGGTATCCTCCTGGGGAGACCTTCAGGATTGGGGATCATTGGCCTGGCTTTGGCCTGGCTTAGGTCCTTTCTACCTCAAGGGCTGATCCCAGAGAGCATAACTTGTGAAGAAAGTATCAACTACCCCTTGGTCTTTCAACTGGAGTCTCTGAGGAGTCTGTCATCTCTCCATTGCTATTTAATATCTATCTGAGGCTGCTGGGGAGGTCATCGGGAGTTTTGGAGTTTTGTGTTACCAATATACAGATGACACCCAACTCTATCTCACCTTCCACCTTCTGCAGTTGGTGCTGTCTGGATGCCATCCTGGGATGTATGAAGGATAATAGACTGGAACCTGAATCTGAGCAAGGTAGAGGTCCTTTGGATATGTGCACCTGATGTTTGCAGATTGGGTAGCTCCCTTTCCCTTGCACAGGGAAACACTCTCTCTGCTAAAGATGAAGTGCACAGTCTGGGAGTATTACTGGATCCAGCACAATCAGTGGATACTCAGGTAGTGTCAGTGGTCTTCTTTGCCTATTTCCAGCTCAGGCAGATGGCTCAGCTGCATCCCTACGTTAACACCAGGTCCCTTACCATGTTGGCCCATGCACCAGTAGGCTTGTGAATAGACTTCAGTAATGCTTACTACGTGGGGCTACCTATGAGGCTTACAGAAATTCCAGCAGGTTCAGAAAATGGTGCCCAGATTACGGAATGTAGTAAATAGATACCAACATATCTCTCCCACTCACTGTGCAATTACACTGGTTACCTGTTGATTTCCGTGCCAGCTTCAAGATGATGATGCTACTATATAAAGCTTGTAACAGTTTGGGACCTTGAAATCTGACTGAATGGCTTCTTCCAATGTGGTCTGTTGGCCCTACTTATTCATCCCAGACCAGGTGGTTGAGGACATTAACCTCGAGAGAGGACTAGAGAGAGAAGTCCAGAAAAGAGACCTTCATGGTAGTCACACTTGCCTTTGGGACCAGCCTCTGCCCCATATTCGTCTGGTACCTTCACTGGTGTCTTTTTAGATACTTTTTAAAACTTGGTTATTTAGACAGGCCTTTCAGACACAGGGAATCCACCAGTTATTTGATCACTGTCATTTGGAACATTTTTGCTAAATATTCTATTATATTGTATTTTAAGTTACAATATTTAGTATATGTTGACCATTTTATATTATTTTGAAGTTATGCTGATATAACATAATGTTTTGATGTAATTGTGGATTATTGTTTAATTGTAATCCACTCGGAGGAACCACTAGATTTATTTATTTATTTATTTATTTATTTATTTATTTATTTCCATTATATACCGCCCAACTTTTCCAAGGGAACTCTGGGTGGTGAACAACAAAAGCAAAATAATACAGGGAATAAAACAACAGGAATGATAAAGTTAAAACCAGCAAAGCAGAATGGCAGCTGCAAACAACAGATTAAAAATAGATAAAACAATGCTCTCAGCAGTTACCAAAGGCGGCTTTGAACAGCCAGGTTTTAAGATGTTTTTAAAATGTTGGAAGGGACAAACCAACAAAACAGAAGGTTGTTTCCAGTTTCATTGCAGGTGTTTAGCCTTGGGGCCACTTGATTGTTAAATGTTAGTTATCCATTTCTTCAGGTACTGGCTTATTATTCTGTTTTATGTTGTTGTTTTTGCTTCTTTCATTGGGTTAGATCCAGGCAAACATAAACCTCATTGGTTGAAATCGTGTTGCATGAGTGAAACTGAGTGTTGGGTTGTGCTCAGCCACTAACTCCATAGCTGCTCTACCTATACATTTGCTGTGAATAAGGGGAGTAAAGAGGAGCATTTTGCATAGGCCCTTTGAAGGGGAAATTGGGAGTGCAGTGTCACTGTGTATGGGGGATGAAGAAATACATACAGTAACTAGAGATGGGCACGACCAGAAAAAAATGACGTTTCGAGTTGTCGTTTGTCGGGGCGGGTTCATTTCGGGTCGTTTCCGTTTGTCACGGAAATTTTCAAAAAATCTCATTTCCGTTTGTCATTTGTCGTTTGGGTTGGGGTTGGAGTTGAGATACGTGAGTGGGCTCTGGGAGGCACCTCTCTGGGTGCCTCTACGTCTGACCCACTAAGAAGGGAAGGGAAGCATAACGCGAAGCCACCACGTACATTACATTATGTTAGGGTGGGGGGTAAGTGGCAGAGGCACCTCTCTCTCTCTGGGTGCCTCTGACTCACAAAGAAGGGGAGCGTACTAGCGTACTGACGTACAGGTTAGGGAATGGTATAGGGGATAGTGGGCTCTGCGAGGCACCTCTCTGGGTGCCTCACTTTGACCCACTAAGAAGGGAAGTGTACTTGCGTACGGATCTGGGTTGGGGTTGGGGTTAGGGTAAGGGCTAGGGTTAGGGTTACGGTTAAGGTTAGGGTGGGTTAGTTGGCTGCACCTCTGGGTGCCTCTGACCCATTAAGAAGGACAGCGTACTGGCGTATGGGTTAGGGTTAGGGTTTGTGGACTTTTAATGCCCTCTCTGGCACATCCAGAAGTCTCAGTCAAAACCTGGCCATGTGATTGGTGGAATGGCTCCAAAAATTTGCATGGTCCCATCCCATGGCCAGCCCATCATTGCACAGGTGTAAAAAAATAAAAATAAAAATTAAAATAAAATAAAATCAATGGAGACGTTTTATTGCAAGAAAAAACCACTGCTGCTACTATAAAAATCAGGCATTTAAAATACCTAATTTTCAAATGTTTCTGTGGTGCTTTGGTGGGTTTTTGGACGACGATTTAAAAATAAATATTGCGGTCGCCATTTTGGATCCCCCCACCTCATGGCAAATGGAGACAACGAGGATGCCCCCCCCAGCCTGGTACCAGGACAGGAGAGGGGGGGAAGGCCGGGGACCCCCCCAGAAACCACCCCTGTCTGGTAGGTGCCCTCATTGAGGCAGGCATATTTTCGCCTGCTTTTATGGCCGGGAATCATTTTTTTTTTAATTTTTAAAAAAAATTTCTGTGCTGCTTGGCATCGCGCGATCGCCGCGAACAATAACAAACCCAACCAAATTTGTCTTTTATCGGGTCGGGTTCAAGTTGGAGCGGAGTAATTCCCGTTACCGTTCTCGTTACGTAATGAGAACGACAACCGAAAACGGAAACGAGGATTTCGCCGAGTTGTGCCCATGTCTAACAGTAACAGAACTGCAGGTACCTACAACCACCGTACCATGTTTGTTTTTCTGCCTAATGAAGAAACTATACCAGGATTAGGTGGTAACTAGTTGTTCTCCTAGAAGAGAAGGTGCAGTGTTTACTGAGGTCCATTCATTCATGCTTGTGATTATAAGGAAAGATGAAGCATAGAGGGGTGGGGAGATGCCTCTGGAAAAGACAAAGAGCACCAAATACCAAATTGTAATCTATGAAAACTCAAACTAAAAGAATTTGCTAGTCATCAATACGTCTCTTGCTGTTTCATTTTTGGTTTTCTCATTATCAGAAATGGTCTGTTCGTAAAAGTGTGTAGATGATACATCTTTTTAAAAAATGATCTAACAAACCATTTTTATTCAGCAACTAGTTTGGAACTTTTTTATAAAGGAAAAAATGCTTTTTTTAAATGAGCTTTCTGGATCAAAGTTCTGGATCAAATTCCCCAGTGCAGTTAGGCCTGTATTTTCCATTTCCTCTAAGGCTAATTTATATCTTAGAAAGAAAGAATCCTAATCCTCCAACTCTAATCCTGTTTAAACCAACTCTTCTTATCTTGCACTGAGTTTGATGTGCGGATAGTTTAAAAGTTTGGTCTGGAAGCTAGTGAAAGTAAGCTCACAGCCTCTCATCTTTCAAGAAGCAATACAAAAAGGACGGGCCAAGAAAATGGCTAGTTACCCTTTATGACTGGATTTGTATGTGGCTACTGAACTCTGCTGAAAGGGTATTCCTCAGTGGTTCCTTGTCAGCCTTCAGAGAAATGTCTGTTGGGTGTTAGAAAGTTGTTTCCTGTGGCCCATGTTGTTAAATTTCTATACAGTATATGTGACTTTGATGAATGAGTAATATGAATACTTTATAAATTTTAAAAGAACTGATAGTGTTGAAATTAGAAGCAGCGTCCTGGATTGTCTTTATGGGTGGAGAATTGAGGTACAGCATGCATTTCAACAGGGGAAATGCTGCAAAGTTCTGTATTTTTGTAGGAGGGAAGAAATCAAGGCACAAGTAAAGGATGTGTGCCAGATGGCTTGACAGTATGAGATGAAATGGTCTGTCATTCACTGAAGGTTCTAAGCATAGGATTAATGAGTGTTGTGATGCTGGATTATAGTGTTTATAATTACTATTTTGTCTACTGTTCTGGTTATATTTTGCATGGGAATGCTTTTTTCTGTTTCATTGTTTTGTTTTAATTAGTTTTTGTAGGCTGTTCTGAAAGGGTGCATAGCTTACAGAGGGTGGGGGCATTGATTCTACTGGATACGTACTAACACCATATGCCAATGATGGCAAACCTTTTAGAGACCGAGAGGCCAAACTGTGATTCAGAACCCACTAATTTTTCGCAAAGTGTCAATGCAGAGATTTAACCTGAATACATTTTGCTGTGAAGGGGCGATGTCGGGTGCCCACAGAAAGGGCTCTGAGTGCCACCTTTGGTACCCGCACCATAGGTTCGCCAACGCTGCTATATCCCATATAAACATGTTGCTTTACTGCCTCAAGCTCATCTTGGCATCGCTTGCCACTTGTCTCTTGTGGCAATCTTTCAGGAGACACATAACCTCCTCCCCCTGCTGGTGGCTGACGCCAAACTGTCTGATTTATGTTCAAATAAGAGGAACAAGATTGGCAGTGATATAATTGAGAGAGTATCATCTTATAAATACTTGGGGTGCTATGTCAAGGATAACTGGGATATTTTGTGCAAAATCCATTGTAGAATTGAATAAGCTAGAAATTCCTTCCAGAAAATGAAGAAAGTCTTGGCAAACCGGATTTATTTATCAGACTTTGTACTCGAATACTTCGATCCTATGTATTCAGCAATCATTCTCTTGTGGTGTTGAAACCTGGACCCTTACAGACGCATTATACAGGAAGTTGGAAGCATTTGAAATGTGGACTTACAAGTGAATTATGAGGATACCTTGGACAGTCAGAGTCACTAATGTGGCTGTATTACAGTACATCAGGGGTGCCCAAACTTTTTGTAAGGAGGGCCAGATTTGGTTGCTGAGAATGTATCAGGGGCCGGTTGCTCCCCGACCCTGCCACCCCACTGCAAGCCCCACCCACTGACCCCTTGCAACCCCACCCGCAGGAAGGAAAGCGGGGAACAAGGGAGGGAGGGAGGGAGGGAGGAAGGTAGAAACCAAGAGAGGAAGGAAGGAAGATGGGGAACAAGGGAGGAAGAAGGTGGGGACCAAAGGAAGCACAGGGAGCCTGTTTAAAAAACATGGGGTGAAGGAGGGGGAGGGAGGGGCAGGCCAGCCAGCTGCGGGCCAGTCAGAATGGCCTGATGGGCCGGATTTGGCCCCTGGGCCGGACTTTGGACAGGCCTGCAGTACATGAATAAAAAGCTAGAAATCCTCAATACCACAAAGAGAAGAATATTGTAATATTTTGGACACAACACACAATAAGAAGTACCATCCGCTGCAGGGTATCCTTCAAGGAAAAATAGACGGGAAGTGTAGCCTATGGCATAGAAGAACATTCTGGCGGTCCGCAGTGAGCACAGCTGCTCTATTTAGAATAGCTTTAGAGAGAAACCAGTTCAGGCTACTGATCATCAACGTTCTACAAGGACATGGCACTTGAACAAGGAGGAGGCCAGCCTGAATTGGGTGCATGAATTTAAAATGGTTTGATAAATAGTCCAGACGGCAAATGAGTCGGGGAGTGGCAACAGAGAAGGCCCTTTCATGTGTTCTTCTGAGACGCACCTGTGAAGGTGGCGGTGTGGAGGGAAAGGCCTCTCCTGCTCTCCCTACCACCCAAGCTGGTTCATAGTGCGCTATTTGATCTTTGAGTTAGCTTGGACCCAAGCCATTTTGTGCTATGTAGGTTAAGGTCAGCTCCTTGAATTGTGCCCGATAGCTGATTGATAGACAGTGGAGCTGCTTTAATAGGGGTGTAGTGTGATCTCTGTAACCCGCCCCAATCAGCAATCTGGCCGCTGCATTCTGGACCTGTTGGAGTTTCCTGAGATTTTCCATCGGTAGCCCCACATAGAGCACATTAAAGTAGTCCAACCAAAAGTCTCCTTGCAATAAAAATAACAACAAAAAGGTTTGTGCTACTACTACAAACTGTTTATCTCAGCCATGGGGATGTTAAATAAAAGTATCAGTCCAGGTTGGTCATATTGAGAATCTTAAATTATTTGAGAAGCTTTTTCTAGGAACTGTTGTTGTGCACTGCTCCACATGTCAAATATATAAATCAGGGTAGATTTGATTTAAACCAGATTGAATCAAATCATGACTTAAATTTCAAAAATTAGATTTGTTTTACAATTTAATTTTTAAAAATGATTTTTTTAAATATTTAAATCAATTAGATTGTTTAAAAATGTTGATTTTTTAAATAACCCTCATATAACTGGACATTTTTCCATTCTTATTCAGATACATATTTATTTAGTTAGTTTTTGGATTTCCATTCTGCCCATTTTTCAACAAGGCGACTCTGAGCAGTGGCATCTGTGGTAAGCCCTTTGCATCTATCCTGAAGTCCCTCAATGGATACTCAATGGGACCTGCTCATACTTGTTCAGAACTTTTGGAAGTGAAAAAAACTAGAAGGAAAACTTTCCATGTTCAGCTGCTTTTCTCATCAACACAATAATGCTAGCTGATAAAAGAGCCCAGGCAGGCATAAATTCTTCACACAATTACTGGACCATTGCATTTTTCTGCTCAAGGGCAAATTCCTCTCTGTCACTACCACAGTTACATATATATGCTGAAGCTACTTATCATAATGTCTAATCATAATCTGTTGTTTGACTTTTTTATGTTGAGAAAATTCCCTCTCCCTCTCCCCCACTCCCATGGAAAGCATTAACTGCTGATTATTGTTAGAAAAGCTTTTACATGTAACTTCTCTCGGGGGTTTTTTTTTTTTTGGTAACTCATTGAATTAATCGACCTCAAAAGATGACTTTAGTTCAGAAATAATGTAAACACAATTCTTTTAATGTAAGGGAAATTAGTTTACAGTCTTTTAATCTTTCTTTGTACAATCCAGATGTTTGGACCTTCTCATAGCTCCACTACATTATAAATACATCATACAATAGGATCATAAATTTATTATGTCTGCCATGATGGTGTTTACGTTTTCTTTCTCCCTACTTTCCCACCCCTTTTCTTTTAAAAAAAATCATCTTAAAACCTATCAAAGTTTTATACTTAGATTGCTTATTCAAGGTTGTAAAAGGCAGTCTAGTTAAAATGTATTTTGTTATTTTTAAATGGTTTTAATTCAGAATTGCCCCCAAAGCAATATACTTTTCATTTGTGTTAACTCTTTTGTTTCATTTCATGTTGAGACTTCATTCGGCTTGTACTTATCTAGGCTGGGTATAACATACCATTTTATAGCTTCTGTTACAATATTTGCAACTTTTACTGTATTGTTATCAAAAACAATACCTTTTTCTGTAATAGACTATCAGAGCTGTATCTCTAAACAGTTTTTATAAGATACTATTCTCTGATCATTCTTTCTGTGTGCCCTTGGAGAGATGGCATACATTTTTTGAAAAGGGTGTGTAAATAAAGGACCAATTCTGATTGTTAGTGTCTAGATGTTAGTAGATCAATTGAATTTGTGGTCATACATTTCTTTTGACTTATCCAAAGTCTTGTTAATTCATTGTGTCTATTCTAATTGGGACAAACAGTTGGATTTGGCCCCAAATCTTACCCAAAAAAAATCATAACTAAATTTGTTTGCTTATCATGAAATCCCTCTAGATAGTAAGAGTTAGAAATATTCAATTCATAGATGCTGTTGGTGTCCCAACTTCAATATCTAGGTGAATTGTACCTGGAAACCTGTCCCCAAGAGTTCTACTTGGACTTAATGATAAAAATAGCACTTGTCATAGGCATTTGTTGAACTCTTCTATGAAGCATGTTAGATAAACTTCACCTACAATATCTTGTCCTGCTGGTTACAACCTTCGGAGCTATAAATATTTTGTTAACTGTGTATATCTTTTTGTACCCACAGTTCTTTAAAGTGGCAATAACTACAAATGCATAAATTTTGCCTACTACTGATTGTCCAGCTAAATTACCTGGCTGGGTTGTTATCTACATCTCAAAACTAGTTTGCCCAGAAACCCAATTAGCTCCACTGATAATTAATTGCTAGTATCACCAAACTGTATCCCCCTGATGGCTATTCTGTGAAGTGTGTTATATGAACTATACCTATGAAATCCTTTCCATTTGGATGAGAATTGCTTAGTCCCTCTGTCT
This sequence comes from Phrynocephalus versicolor, assembly GCA_023846285.1. Classification (NCBI taxonomy): domain Eukaryota; kingdom Metazoa; phylum Chordata; class Lepidosauria; order Squamata; family Agamidae; genus Phrynocephalus; species Phrynocephalus versicolor. The sequence continues at coordinate 5,479,326 of JAHTLZ010000023.1, read as the reverse complement.
TCCACCAGGCATTTGTCATCTTGCTTCTTTTGTCTTATCACATCAGCAATGTGTATTCGACTCAATATTTCAAAAAGTACATATTTGGGTGAGTTTCTTAAATGAGTATGTTCTATAATGGCAAAACAAAAAAGCCACCCCAAAACCAACCTAACAAGCAGTATAGGCTCAAAATGTTGTTCTTTCAACTATAATACAGTAATTTGCAGAAGTGTAACTGTGGAAGTGAAACCCAGCTACCCAAAGATCTAATAAGGACCAACATTTGCACATGGGTAATTGAGTGCTGAGCTGCCTAGATGCCCTAAGCACATCCGATCTCGCCTGATTTCGGAAGCTAAGCAGGGTCGGCCCTGGTTAGTACTTGGATGGGAGACCTCCAAGGAATACCAGGTGCTGTAGGTGCCTGGAGTAGGAACTGGCAAACCACTCCAGTATTCCTGCCAAGAAAACTCCATGGATATGGAGTCACGAAGAGTCGGTCACAACTGTAACAACACAACACACACACACACACACACACACACACACACACACACACACACACA
>JAHTLZ010000023.1:5440537-5459445 GCA_023846285.1 Phrynocephalus versicolor | reverse complement strand
GAAGAATATGTTTACTGAATAATGATAGCTCACTTCAACCTTAACAATATTTTGTTTTCCAGCCTTTGGTTGGAAGAGGGAATGAATGTCATCTGCTCTGTTAAAGGCAATGCTTTCCTGGCAGAATAACCAGAACATTGTTCTAGAATGAGAGAACCAGAAATCTTTTATTTTTAAAACTCAAATGTTTATTGTTGTTACATATTGTGATGTCAGGGGCCCTAATAGGGTTTTCAAGGCAAGTGAGGCACTGCTTTAAAAATGGTTTTACCAGTTCCACACACACACTCATGTGAGCTTCCAAGCCGAGCTAGATAATCAAACCCAGGTCTCTTGAGTGCTAGTCTATTACTTGATCCACTAGACCAGGGGTGGCGAACGTGCGGCTCTCCAGATGTTTTGGACCACAACTCCCAGAATTCCAAGCCTGCATTGCCAATCACAAAGGACTGTGGGAGTTGTGGTCCAAAACATCTGGAGAGCCGCACGTTCGCCACCGCTGCACTAGACCATGCTGGATACACAATGCTTCAGTGTTACCTTGTCTTATCTCAAAGCAACTGGAGTTAATAGTGTTTGACAGATCTTAGTTGCAGATATCCCTCTACTAGCTTTGCCTTTGTGCCATATTAAGCAAAATCGGTCTTCACAAAAACAACCCCTTGTGCTAGCCTGTAATATTGAGTCCATCCAAACAATCCAAATGATGCCAGCCAAGTAATGGTATGACCACACTGCTATAGGACATGCAGGATTGTAAAGGGAAAAAAAGCAACGTGGGCTTCTTATATACTGCCCCATAGAGCTTTAGACACTCTATGGGCTGTTTAAAATCTAATTATGCAGGCTACATATTGCCCCCACAATGAGTTGGGTACTCATTTTAGCAACTTTGGAAAGCCAGAAGGCTGAGTCAGCCTTGAGACGCCTACCTGGGAGTGAACCCCAGGTCATTAACACAGTTTTGGCTGCAGTACAACAGTTTCAAGACTGTGCCACAAGGCTCTGTAAGTATGAACCACAGCTAGATAACTCAGAATTTCAGAAACATACCTTGTGTGTCTTCAGTGATATATTTATATCTTACAAAGCAATATGGAGCAACTTTTTTCCTCTCGTGGAATATCTTCCTCGGGCTGTATCTTTACGTTCATGTGCTTGGCCTCCTGTGTGTGCAAAGAATTAATAAATGCTATAAATGTGGCCCTGATGTAGACATACAGAACTCAAGTCTGCAGGGGGACTTCCATTTGTGGTCTCCTTCAAAAGATCCTCAATGGTATTAGAAACTACCATGTTGAAATTATTTAGCTTAAACTGGAGATTTGCTGAAGGAAAGGGCCCAATTGATTCAGTTCATCTTTTTTTTTTCTAAGAGTGATTCAATCTGTATTTTTATGTCAATGGTCCTCAGGAATGTAAGTATTAGTCTCACCGTGGTGCCCTATTTTTAAAAAAGAAAGATGCAAAACTGGAAGAGGTTTCTTCCTAAGTTTGCACAGAAAGCAGAACTTCATCGACTCCAGGGGATCCAGGCATAAGTCTAACAGGAAGACCTGGCGCCAGTCCCTCTCTTTTAGTCTCAGCTTTGTTGAAGTGGTGTTTAGGATAAAGTGGAATAGAGAGAGACTTGTACAGAAATAAATAGGACTAAATTTAAAAAAAACCCTCCCTCCAAATTCTAGTTAAGTAGCAAATATTTGGATGTGTTTTTAAAACCTTGGATTTGATTTAGCCTTAGATTTTGAAGTCTGAAAGGAACAAATTTGTATATCAGATTTTTACTCTTCATTCTGGTAAACCAGGCATGCCCAAACTTCGGCCCTCCTGATGTTTTGGACCACAACTCCCAGAATTCTAAGCTTAGATTGCCAGTGTCAAGGGACTGTGGGATTTGTGGTCCAAAACATCTGGAGGGCCAAAGTTTGGACATGCCTGTGGTAAACCTTTCAGTGTAGTAGTATAACATGAATTGAAGCACCAATGTATTATTAACCTACTGTATATACTCAAATATAAGCCTAGTTTTTCAGCCCTAATTTTGGGCTGAAAAAAGGGGCCCTCGGCTTATACTGGGGTCAATACTTTTAGCCACTGAGGCAAGTGCTTGAGTCGGTGGCTAAAAGTCATTTTAAACATTGTGTGCCGCTTCTCATGACCCCCCCCCCGCATCACAGGGGAGTGGTGTGCGGTGTTTAAAATGACTTTTAGCCACTGACCCAAGCACTTGCATCAGTGGCTAAAAGTCATTTTAAACATTACACCACTTCCCCAGCTCACAACGAAGGAGCTGCCAAGTCCTGCTGCATTTCCCACCCTAGACTTATACTCGAGTCAACATGTTACCCCAGTTTTGGGGGTTTAAATTAGGGGCCTCGAGTTATACTCGGGTTGACTTATACTTGAGTATATACGGTAATAGTATGAAACATCTCTTGTATTAATCAAATTAGGGTTTCTTTTTTTGTAGCGTACCAGCATTTATCTTAACATGTTAAACTTTTCCTATTACCTTTCCCATTTGTGACCCTGAGGGATAGCTTTTTAAAAAATTATTTTTATGTATGCCCTCCCCTTCAAATATATTATCAGGTTTGCTCCCCCCCCCCCCGCTGCTGCATTGTAAGATAAGGGGTCAAACCAAACAAACTGAAATATAATCCCGTTTTTGGAAAACACTTCCATATCTCCCACTAAAGAAGTTTAAAAATAAGAAATATGCATCAAGCACAAATTAAGTTAGTTATCTTTGACATCTTTGTCTCCATTAAGGAACATAGATGATCCCAAGGAAGTATTGGTAAGGCGGAAAGTTTAGTTAATAGATGTAGCCCTGGAATCTTGTGTTGTGTGTGTGTGTTGTGTCGTTACAGTCGTGACCGACTCTTCGTGACCCCATGACCATGGAGTTTTCTTGGCAGGAATACTGGCGTGGTTTGCCAGTTCCTACTCCAGGTGCCTACAGCACCTGGTATTCCCTGGTGGTCTCCCATCCAAGTACTAACCAGGGCCGACCCTGCTTAGCTTCTGAAATCAGGCGAGATCGGATGTACTTGGGGCATCTAGGCAGCTCCTGGAATCTTAAGAGTCGCCTTTTAGCTGTACAAAACCATCCCACAGCACCACCTAGCAGAGCAAAACAAGAATAGCAGAATGAATCGGACAACATGGAATGATACATCTGGGGAGTTTTATATGCTGTATACAATGTGTTTTGCACCTGGCAGTTTATGGCAAATCAACCATGAGACAAATCAGAAACGATACGTTGCCACCAGAGCCAAGGAATGTGCACCTGCCCTTCCTGCCTGTTTTTATCAGTGATCATCAATATCTGAATGAAATGCCTTCTAGGCTCCTGCTTCATCTTCCTTCATTTACTAGATGACACTTTTGTGCAGTTTGTTTACTGATAAGTATAAGGAAGGATGTGTTTGTTCATGGTTGTTCAGTCACTTTAGCATTGTCTCTATGCTCGAGACTTTGTGAAGCAATATACAGTGGTGCCTCAACTTACAAATGTAATCTGTTCTGTTTGCATGCTCTTAAGTCAAACTACTCTTAAGTTGGGGTACCTATCTAAAAATTGAAAAAATAAGTTTAAAAATGAAAAAAATATATTTGTAAGTCAAGCAGACCATATCTAAAATTTGTAAGGTGGCAGTTAAAATGTCAACAGTTTTCTGCTCTTAAGTCGAATTGCTCTTAAGTCGAGCTGCTCTTAAGTCGGGGTGCCACTGTACTTCCATCTGAGATAAGGGACAGTTGGAGGATGTACTCTATTCAATTGTTCTCACATTTCATAACATTTATTTATTTATTTTGTCACCTTTCTCTGGGTGAAAGAACTCCGGGCAGCTCAGACAGATTAAAATAAATTTGAAATTTTTAAAGGAAAAGGAATAGTCCATTTAATAGTAACATAGTAATAGTAACATAGTAAAAGCAAATAATAATAATAAAGTTAAAAATTAAAAAAGCAAATTGTTCTGCTTATATACCGCCCCATACCACTTCAAGTAGTCTCTGTGTGATTTACAGTTTTTAATTACAGTATACAGGATACACATTACTGACCTGTTAAGAATGGAAGGCTGAGCCTGGTACATGGGATTGAACCTCATGTTGTGAGCACAGTTTTAGCTGTAGTACATGCATTTAACCACTGTGCCACGAGGCTCAGTAATATTTAATAGTAATATTAAAACATTCATCTAAAAACAGTTTAAAAACCTCAAAAAATGTTATAAATGATTTTAAAAACCAAGAATCGTATAGCATCCATCATATGTTGAAACTAGATATTAAAAGCCAGAAGGGCCAGACTAGCCTCATGTGGGAGAGCATTCCATCACCTAGAAGCAGCCACTTTGGGTTCTCCTCAAACATGCCTGTACAGGTGGTGGGATCAAGAGGAGAATCTCTCTGGAATATATTAAAGGCCAAGGATAATTATATGGGGAGGTATGGCCTCTCATACTTTCTGGACCCATCTTTTATAGGATTTTATAGGTCATAACCAGCTTTTTGACGTGGCCTCAGAAGTGAAGTGATAGCAATTGAAGGAGTTATACCACATGTAACCAGTTCCAGTCAAAAGCCACTCTGCATCAGCTGAGGTTTCCAAACATTCTTCAAAGGCAGTTCCACCTAGTGATCTGTGATTTAGATTCATTGCTGTACCTGTAGTAGCCATCCAATTCAGGGTACTTCTGGGCCTGGAACTAATCACAGGAGGCAATAGCTTAACAGCTTTGGGTGTGTTTTGGATGTCAATAGTTCCCAAACTGAACCAGCCTGCTTTAGACAGGGAATATCCAAATTAAAATAAGATTCTTCTAAAGAAGGCCCAATTGGAATTGGAATGTTCCTGAAGATTCATTAACTGCTTAGATTTGAAGGATCTCAGAGAAAGTGTATCTTCAGAAACGAAGGCACTAATACAGCGAGAGAAGGGATAGTGGTGAGAGACATTTAGCGCATACTTTTGCAGTGGAAAGTTCTAGCTTCTAACCAAATCAGTCTTTTTGGGGAGAAATGATGAAACCATGTAACAATGCAAATTAATTGCAACTTGCCATTGTTTTCTAATTCAATAAAAGCATCAAAGAGATTCTTTTAAGCAGGCATCAAATGCCATTTAGAGCAAATTGTGTGGCAAAGAATTCTGTTCTTTATTTCCTCTACTGTTGAATGCATTTTCTTGTACATTACATACTGTACTATCACTCAGTGCTTCAAATGATAGCAATATTTCCTGTTTCTGTCAATGTTTCTTATCTGCCAGCCAACGTATGGGAAGTATGAAAGGGACATCTGAGTATCTCAAAAGGTTTTCTTACTGAGATGGCAAGAAAATCCTCAGTACAATAGGTCCCCAATATCAGCAAGGGAGCCTTTCGATGATCTACCATGGATGCCCGAAACAGCAGATAGTATGAAACCATATACTGTATACAACATACATGGAGGAAGGACAAAGACCACAAGGCTCACTCCCTGTATGTCGTGTATAGGGCTGTGGATAACTGAAACTGTGGATACCAACCCTATATATATGAGCTAACAGGTTGGCACAGGTTAGCAAATTAACAATGCTCATTCCCCTACTCAAAAGAAATATGTTCTGACATTGTCTGACATAACTCCAGCAAAACTTATTGGAGAACACTTGATAAAATTCCATCTGAGTCCTGGAGTAAATTGTTGCCAAAATAAAAGATTTCTAATCATTTATGCTACCAAATATATATCAACTATCCTCAAACCTACCTCCTATAATGCTTAGTTGCAAGAAAAATTAATTTGTTTTCAGGGTGCAAACCTTAGTGCCCACTGCTTCCATGTAGACATCTGACTAGGATGGTAGAATATGATAAATATGTTGCAACTTTAATGTCTATGTGCATGCAAGGGCATGTGTATGAAGTATCTCTAGTCATGCTCGATCACCGTTGTTATTAACATTGTCGTCATCAAGATGATCTTTTCTAAATGCTGGCTAACATTTTGGATTGCAACTTCCATCAGGGCCAGTCAGCAAGGCAATAGTTATCTTACAATGCAGCAGCGGGGGGGGGGGGGAGCAAACCTGATAAATCCATGGTATCCTTATGTAAAATAATCTTGAAGAGTTTAAATCAAGCATGTCCAAACTTCATCCCTCCAGATGTTTTGGACCACAACTCCCACAGTCCTTTGCCATTGGAAATACAGGCAAAGAATTCTGGGAGTTGTGGTCCCAAACATCAGGAGGGCCAAAGTTTGGACATGACTGGTTTAAATAGTCTGGGAAAGATCAATGTCTGTGATTTTGACAACTACTGTTCAACTCTGTGGTAAACACTGGAGACATTTCATATGTTCCCTTTGCGACTGGTCTGTAGCTCAGGCTCAGCAAAACCTCAGGCTCATTTGATGGAATCTGCAGTTAAAGGATCTTGGACAGCATGACTGGGAGGGTGACTGGGTTAACTAGCCAATGTTCTGATTCTTTTAAGCAAGCTTCCTATGGCTATATTTAGTGCCGTGTGTACAACTGCCTTGAAATCTTGGTTGATACTAGATTTATGAGCTTGATTTTAATAACCAAGATCTTAATTTGTATGTATCTTGAATGGAAGGGATAGTTAATGCTGCTTTTCTCCATTTATTTAGTAATGCACAGAAGCGGGTTTGATTTGTTAAGAATTGTCTGTATACTGTATGTTACACGCTGACAAGTAAATCTGATGGCTTTCCTTGCAGTTTCGTCTGGTTGTGAAGACGGCTCTGAAGCTGCTCCTGGTTTTTGTGGAGTACACAGAATCGAACGCACCACTTCTCATCCAAGCAGTGTCTACTGTAGATAAGAAAAGGGGTGAGTAACTATTGTGGTATCTTGCTGTGGTTATGTTTTGAAGAAAAAGAAAGGTTGTGGCTTTGCTGTTTCCCTATCATAACCCTACTCTGGAAAAACCAGCTTGGTGGTCCCTTCCTCTGTTATACTTCACATGTAAGAATACGTTCACAAGTGCAAGTTTACATCTCATTTCCAAGTTATGCTACCACATCAGGGCTTTATTTGAGAGTACGGCCTCTTGCTCCCTACAACTGGAAGTTGTGACTGGTAATCAATGTTTGTGGGCATTAATATGGGCACCCCAAAATGAGGGGCTGGTTGCAAGAGAAAGCAGGGAGTTGTGTTTTATAGAACATTAATTTTTTTCCTTGTTTATTTTTTTATTGTGCTTTGTAAGCTGCCTTGATTTAACTTTCCGTAAAAAACGTAAAAGGGCTCCAAGTGCCACCTTTAGCACCCGTGCCATAGGTTCACCAATACTGCCCTATGCTGTCTGCCTTGCAGAGAAATATAATTCGACAGTTTACCATTTTTATGTTGTACGCCGATATCATAGATGATGTATGTTTTGCCAATTATGTCTGCTATGAAGTCTGACTTTGTGTTTTTCATGGTCTGGTAACCTCCAGATTAGAATGCAGTGAGTTATGTGTGGGGCAGCATTTGAAGATTATTATTATAATTTTAAATTTAGCCAAAGGACCAGCCAAAGGAAGGATCATTTATTAGGTATTTGTAATACCTAACCCTTATGATTACTATAGAAAACCTATGCAACTTAAACATAGACAATGAAGACATTAAAATAGTTTGAAATTTTGAATACCATGGTTTAGTCATCAATTGAAATGAAGATTGCAACAACAACAAAAATCAGAAGATTGTAATTTGGAAGGACGGCAATGAAAGAGCTAGAAAAGATCATCAAGTGTAAAGATGTGTCACTGAATATCAAGACCAAAATCATCCACACATACAGTATTGTATTTCTAATCACCATGCTTGGGTGTGAAAGCTGGACAAGGAAAAAAGCTGACAGGAAATAAATTATTTGTTTGAAATGTTCTGCAAGAGAATTTTGCAGATACCCTGGGCTGCCAAACAGACAAACAAGTGGGTCCTAGACCAAATCAAGCCTGAACTATCAAGGGAGGCAAAAATGTTGAAACTAAGGTTATTATCCTGCTTTGGGCACGTCACAAGGAGACCGGATTCCCAAGATTCTACTGGGAAAGGTTGAAGGCAGCAGGAAAAGAGGAAAACCAAATAGGAGATGGATTGACTCCCTAAAGGCAGCATGAGTCTGGTTCATCTCAGGACTTCATGGCCGCCATGACAACCATGGGCCTGTCACAGAAGATCTTGGCCCCAACACACACAGCAGGGCATGTATTGGGTCTGGTGTTTATAGCTGAAGAAGAGGGCAGTGATCTGGATGTGGAGGGGATCAACATCTCTCCATTGCCATGGACAGATCACTTCCTGGTAGGTTTTAGGCTGGTTGCAGCTTCATCCCTCCGCAGAGGCGTGGGACCCTATTCTACGGTCCGCCCCTGGAGGCTAATGGATCCAGAGGGTTTCCTGAGGGCTCTGGGGGATTTTCCAGCTGCCAAGACAGCCAACTCCACCACGGCCCTGGTGGATCTCTGGAATGGAGAAATAGCCAGGGCAGTGGATGAGATTGCGCCTGAGCGACCCCTGTCTTGTTGAAGACTCAGAGCAGCCCCTTGGTTTACTGATGAGCTGCGCTTAATGAAGCGACAGGGCAGGCGTCTAGAGCGACGGTGGCGGAAAACTCGTGATGAATCCGACCGAGCACAGTGTAGAGCTCATTATAGAGCCTACGCCGTGGCAGTGGTAGCAGCGAAAAGATCTTTCTTCTCTGCTACCATTGCATCTGCCGGGAACCGCCCGGCGGGATTGTTTCGTGTGGTGCGGGGCCTAGTCCATCCCCCCCCCCCGTGGATCAAGAAGCACACACAATCTCCAGCTGTGGTGAGTTCGCCAAACACTTTGCAGATAAAATCGATCAGATTCGACATGACTTGGATGCCACATTAGCATTTATGTCTGTTGATGTCCCCTTGGCAACTGTCTGTCCAGTTTTGTGGGATTCCTTTCAGCTTGTACAGCCTGAGGATGTGGACAGGCTTCTTTGGAGTGTGAGGCCGTCCACCTGCCGGCTCGACCCTTGCCCAGCCTGGCTTATTAGAGCTTCCCAGGTGGGACTGGCTGAGTGGACAGGGAGGGTGGTTAATTCTTCCTTGATGGAGGGGGTTCTCCCACCTGCTTTGAAGCAGGCGGTGGTTAGAACCCTCCTAAAAAAGCCCTCCCTGGATCCCACGATATTAGATAACTACCGGCCAATCTCTAACATCCCATTCTTGGGCAAGGTGATTGTGCGGGTGATGGCGTCTCAACTCCAGAGAGTTTTGGATGAAGCTGATTATCTAGATCCTTTTCAATCGGGTTTCCGACCAGGCTATGGGACAGAAACCACCTTGGTCGCCTTGGTGGATGACCTACGCCGGGGACTAGACAGGGGGAGTGTGTCCCTGTTGGTCCTGCTGGACCTCTCAGCGGCTTTCAATACCATCGACCATGGTGTCCTTCTGGGCCGATTGGCTGAGTTGGGAGTTGGAGGCACTGTCCTGCAGTGGTTCTGCTCCTACTTGGAGGATCGGTCCCAGATGGTGGTGCTGGGGGATGCCTGTTCGGCACCCTGGCCCTTGAAGTGTGGGGTGCCACAGGGCTCTATTCTGTCCCCCATGCTATTTAATATTTACATGAAACTGCTGGGAGAGGTCATCCGGGGATTTGGAGTTGGGTGCCATCAATATGCTGATGACACCCAGTTATATCTCTCCTTTCCCCCAGATTCCAGGGGGGCGCTGTCTGGAGTCGGTGGGGATCTGGATGAGGGCTAACAAGCTGAAATTAAAACCGGACAAGACAGAGGTTCTCCTGGTTCAGAAATCTTCGATGCAGATGCTGGAATATCCTCCTGCTCTGAACGGGGTTGCACTCCCTCTGAAGGAGCAGGTCCACAGCTTGGAGGTCCTCCTGGATTCAGAGCTGCTCCTGGATTCCCAGGTAGCAGCTGTGGCCAGGGGGGCCTTTGCCCAGCTTCGGCTGGTGCGCCAGCTGTGGCCATACTTGGATCGTGCAGACCTGGCCATGGTGATCCATGCCATGGTGACATCAAGACTAGACTATTGTAACACGCTCTATGTGGGGCTGCCCTTGAAGACGGTTCGGAAACTACAACTGGTACAGAATGCGGCAGCCCAGGTGGTTACTGGAGCTCAGCGGTACGACTCTGTTGGGCCGCTTCTCCAGGGACTACATTGGCTGCCCATTCGTTTCCGGGCCCAATTCAAGGTGCTGGTTATGACCTTTAAAGCCCTATACAGCTCAGGACCAGGTTATCTAAGAGACCGCCTACTTCCATATAATCCGGTCTGCCCCCTTCGGTCATCGGAGAAGGCCCTTCTACGAGTACTGCCACCCAAGGAAGTACGAGGGGTGGCGACAAGAAATAGGGCCTTCTCAGTAGTGGCACCGGCACTATGGAATTCCCTCCCCTTTGAGTTAAGAACTGCCTCCTCCCTTGAAATATTCAAGCGAGGCCTTAAGACTCATTTATTTAGGCAAGCCTTCTGAGCCTCCAGCCTTTACAAATTTGTATAACATCTTAGTTATTGGCTGGGGAGCCTTTTAAACTCTGCTGCAGCTACTGTTTTTAATCTTGTTTTTTATTGTACTATATTGTATAGTATTTTTATAGTATTTTATTGGTATTGTGTTGTTTTTACATTGTATTGATTTTATTGTACTTTTTTGAATTTGTTGTAAGCCGCCTTGGGTTCCTCTGGGGAGAAAGGCGGCATAAAAATAAAGTTGTTGTTGTTGTTATTATTATTATTATTATTATTATCAGGCTTGAGTTTGCAAGAGCTGAGCAGGGCTGTTGGGGACAGGACGTTTTGGAGATCATTCATCCATACGATTTCTATAGGTCAGGGATGATTTGATGGCTTATCATAACAATTTTTTTCTTCTAATTTGTCTTAGCATTTGTCCTATTTGGTGGTGGGATCCGGTATTTTGCCTTCCACTTGGCCCAGTTGTGGGCTAGGTCTGGCTGAACTCGGGACAACTTCATGTCATTGTCAAGGGTATTCATCCAGCACTGTTTTGTTCATCCCCTTGATTGGGATCCACTGACCCCCTTTTTGGTCAAGACTTTCCTCATCAGCACACAAGACATGTCTGAACCAACGCAGTTGGGCTTTGTGCATCTTGACGGTGATTGATGCGCTGCTGTATTTTGGTTGGATGTCATCATTGTGCATAGGATTGTTTCGTGTGAGATCCATTGTAGCGTCTTGGTCTCCATGACACCAAGGCAATGTTCGACTTCTTTAGTCACTGACCAGCATTCTGCACCTTAGAGTGTAACAAGTCGTACAATGGTGCGATAGATCTTTGACTTGAAAGGTTGCTGATCTTTTTGCTGTACATGATGCTTGAAATCGTACACCATTTTAGGCAAGCACTTTTGATCCTCGATGTGACTTCACAATGCAGACTCCTGTTGGCTGTGTGAGTGGAACTGAGGTATTTGAACTCCTCAGTTCTCAGTTGGTCAATACCATCAATTCAGATCATACCACTTTCATTTGGCCAGTTGTCAGATATTCTGTCTTCCACACATTCAATCACAGGCCAAATCCCAACAACACAGCATGTAGTAGCAAATCACTTCCAAAAATCACGGAGCCAGGTGTCAGTTCAGATGCTGTGTGCTAGCTAGGAGGAGGGTAGCTAAGATCACAGTTCTCAGTAGAACTAGATCCAGATACCTAAAGGATGATTTCATCCCATGTAAACCTTCCATCAACACAAACCTTCCATCTTTTAAGTCATCCTGCCTTCTGAATCAAGAGCGCAGAAAGGCCTTCTCATTTGTGGCACCAGACATAAAACATGTCCTACCCAGGGAGGCTTGGCAAATTCTGAATGTGGATTCTTTGGCATCGGGTAAAAAATGTCTTTAAATATGTCCTTTCAGATGTTCTGAACCCATCAGTTTTATTCACAGTATGGCTTTGATCTTTTTTTGTAATTTGCTGAAAGTTTTATGTATTGCTTTTAAATTTTGAATTACCCTGGAAACTTGGTAAACTGAAGGGCACCATATAAATTCTTCATTTTAATCATTCATAATTATCTGTTTAATATTAATGTAATGGTGAATAAAATGGTTCTATAGCTGCCCGTTTCTGCAAGATAATATGTGCAGGGGTCATGGAGCTATTTATGAAATTAGGATTAACAGTGAGCAGATGCTCAATTGTAATAAGTTCTTTGGTTTCTGGGGGAAACAGAGGCAAAAGGGCAGCAGGCACCCCCTGAGCGGATGTTCTCCTGGGTGAGCCCAGTGGAATGAATGGGAGTGACACAGTAAAGGTAAATTTCTTGCTGTGATTCTGCCTCTCCTGCAGATTTTTTGACAATTCTTGGAGATTTTCAAAGAACTGCAGACCCGCCGTCTATAGACACCTGGCAGTTTTATTTGCATTTTGGTCAAAGATTTACAGGTCTGGAACATGTGCAGTACACATGATGGCTAAAAGTAGGTCTGTTCTTAATAATTCAACCCCAGGTTGCTTGGTGAAGCTGTATGTCACTTCCTTCTTTAAAAACTCCATCCAAATTCATCTGAAAACTCTGCAAAATGTCCAGATTAGAGAAATACAAGAATCCAGCCCCTAACATGTACAGTACGGTCACTTCCCTGCTATCTTTATTACCCACAGTCGAGAATCCCTGTGGGTCAAATGTCACATTATGGTATGTTAGAATCATCTATTTCTTTTCTCTTTTTTTCTCTTTGTTTATTTGTTTGTTTTCTACAGAACAAATATTATAAGGATATAACTTCTGAGCACTGGAGTACTTTATAATGAACCACTTAAAAGCACATTGTTGATTATTACTATTAGCATTATTGCTATGTGAAGGATTCCCTGTAGCAGGCTGACACTGTCCTGGGAGCTGGCCATACCATCAACAGTGAAGTTGATAACCCTGTTGAAGTCACCTGTGGAGGTGTAGAAAACAAGAAGGTGGCTAGGCCTTACCCTGAAAGTCTGAGTGAGAAATCTAGAAGTGATGAGGGGCAGGGATTGAAAGGCTCTGGAGGAGAGGAGGGAGACCCCAAGGGCGTAAAAAGAATGGAGAAAGCAGAACAGGGAAGATTAATGGCAGCACATAATTAAGGAGAAGGAGGTCTAAGACAGGCATGATCAAACTTCGGCCCTCCTGATGTTTTGGACCACAACTCCCAGAATTCCAAGCCTGTAATTCCAATGGCAAAGGGCTGTGGGAGTTGTGGCCCAAAACATCTGGAGGGCCCAAGTTTGGACATGCCTGATCTAAGAGGACACTGAAAGGAGACCTGGTTGGAGTGGAACCCCACAAGGGAGTATCCAAGGAGCAGACAACTCCCCCCCATGCTGCACCTGCTGGGGACGGCTCTCGAGGAAGGACTGGAGCCAACTGTGAACAGTGCCTCCGATCGCAATCTCAGAGAGCTGATCCAGCAGGATACCGTGGTCGACGGTATCAAAGGCCGCTGACAAATCCAGAAGGACCAACAGGGTAGAGCAACCCCTGTCAGCTCCCCGGAGGAGGTCATCTTGCAGAGCGACCAAGACTGTCTCAGTCCCCTGACCCGGCCTGAGCCCAGACTGGAATGGGTCAAGGGCCCGTTCTCCCTCCAGAAATGATTGAAGCCAAATCGCGGCCACCCTCTCGATTACCTTGGCCATAAAGGGAACATTTGCAATCGGGCGGTAGTTGGTCAATTCTCCCAATGCCATACCAGTTTTTTTTCAGAATGGGCTTTACCACAGTCTCCTTCAGGGGAGAGGGAAAAATCCCTCCCCTGAAGGAGGCTGTGATGATGATAGAAGCCCATTCGGGCATGCTCCTGCCAACGGCTTTTATAAGCCAGGATGGGCAAGGATCAAAGTGGGTGGACACAGGCCGGCAATGGGCAATAGCCCTGGAGGCCTCAAGCAAGGAAACAGGCCCAGACTCAACCATGCAAGGAGACTGAGGGGGTGCAGCGTCAGGGGATGCCAAGAGTAGACTAGACAAACAGGAGTCGAAACCGGTTTGGATGGCCTCTATTTTAGATCTAAAAAGGCTGGAAAAATCTCACTACTGAAATCAGTAGGAGGAGGCCTTACCAGACCGGGATTAGTGAGGTTGCGAACCACACGGAACAGTTCCGCTTGACGGTTCGAGGCCTCACTAATTCTCAGGGAGTAATAAGATGTTTTGGCCTCCCTGATCATCCAAACGTAGTGCCTGGTCTAGACAATAACTGCAGCCTTATTAATTGCCGTCCGGTTCTTCCTCCAGCTGCACTCCAGCCTCTTCCTTTCTTGCTTCATCGCTCACAACTCCGCCGTGTACCACGGTGAGGAGCGAGCTCCGCAATGGAGGAGGCGCTTAGGGGCGATCTGGTCGACAGCCCGGGAGGTTTCGTCAAACCATTGATCCACCATGGCGTCGACCAGATCGTCAGCCAGGCCGCCAGGGGGCTCCCTGAGGACTTCCCACAATCAATCAGGATCCAGGAGTCTCCGGGGGCGGGCCCAAACAGATGGCCGGGGTCCCCGCGGGGCGGGGTGGCAATTGATACAGAGAAGGACAGCAGGTGACCATGACACAGGAGTGGACACAATGTCCCGCACCCTCAGACAAGAATCCTCTGACGCGGAGGTAAATATCAGGTCCAGGGTATGTCCAGATCTATGGGTTGGGCATAAAACATGCTGGGTCAGGTTCATGGAGGTCATGGACTGCATGAACTCCAAAGCTGCACCAGACAGTCCATTGCCAGCATGCACATTGAGGTCCCCCACCACCAGAAGGTGGGGGGATCTCAGGAATGCAGCCGCGATGAACTCGGTGAGCTCTGGTAGGGATTGTGCTGGGTTGCGGGGAGCACGGTAATCAAGCACAATGCCAAATCTGTCCCGCTGCCCAACCAGTAAATGAAGACATTCCAACCCTGGAGTCACCAACATCGAGGCCCTGCTGGCATGAATAGTGTCTCTGTATACATTGGCCACCCCGCCCCCCTTACGACCCTCTGACCTGCCAGCATCCTGAACCAGAAACCCAGGGGGACACAGCTCGGCGAGCAAAGCTCCCCCCTCTGCTCCCACCCAGGTCTCGGTGATGCAAGCCAGGTCAGCCCTTCCATCAATGATGGCATCATAGATGATAGGGAAGCAAGACAGGTCGGAGGCGCTGGGGGGGATGGCTCTGAGACACGTGGCAGTGAGTTGAGGGGTCAGAACAGGGAACAGGCGTGAGTTGCCTGGCCTGGTTTCTTCTTAAGCGATTAACCCCCCAACTCCTAGCGTATCGCCCACGGCCCGACACGACAGGTATAGCGGTCCCTGCCAACATGGTGACAACATGGTTGTTTCTTCATTAGCATCAAATACTTTTTAATACATAATTCTATCTAATTTTACTAAGGGTTGCAATGGACATATTTTAAAAAGTAGAACAACTAAACTACCCTTTCCCTGTTTTTTTCTACCAGTGTCACATAAATATATACAGCAAACTATGGGTGACAAAAGCTGTAAGAAATAATACGTGTTAGTGATATTCATCTTCTGTGTCACAATGAGACAACATAGACTGGATTGGTAAAGCTAAGGAGCATACAGTAGGTATGCTATCTAAGACAGTAAATAATAATGAAATGCATAGGCACTTCATAACTGAAGAAAAGGTTGAAATGTTGGTGCCCTCAAACAAATAATGATGAAGTGGTATGAGGTATGCAGTATGGTTTAAAGTACAGTATAAAAAACCCATCCAGTAGAGGGAAGCAATCCATTGCTTATTTCATAAGAGCCTTTTTCATCTTGCTGTTCTTTTCTGAGACCTGTTCAGTTTGATTTTCCTGAAAAATTAAGGCACACTTAAAATGATTTGTCATAAAATGAGAATCTCTGTTTTAAAATACTGCTCTTGTGCCGACTACATGATATTTTAAATCCTGATGCCACAGATGGCATGGAAAACTATGGAAAAAGCAAATCTTCCTTGCAGTACTTCTGGCTAACTTGAAATCAGCTATCTGTAAAAACATTTTCCCATTTTGCAGGTACCTAATGGTGATGAATCCTGGGTGTTGTTGTTGTTTTAGTTCTCTTTTTTGCTTTTTTTATTTGCCTAAATGTTCTTTCCCTTTTAGACCTCAAACCATGGTCCAATATCATGGAGATTCTGGAGGAAAAGGATGGCATTGACACGGAACTTCTAGTTTATGCAATGACTTTAGTAAACAAGGTTAGTTTTCACTGGGGATTTATATAGTCAGCTCTGTGATTCACTGTTGTTGTTGTTGTTTGCTTCTTTACTGAAAATTGGGCAGGGGGAGGCAAATCTTCCTTTACATTTCCAATTAAAAGCTTGCTTAAAAACTGAAGAATCTAAAAAAATATTGTTCTTTCCCCCCACATGTAATGGAACTCTTAACAGGCCCTTATTCTTCAGAATCCCAATGAATAACACTAGTTCCATAAATCCCAAGGTATCTCTCCTGGTCCGCCCCCATTTTACTCTAGTATAAGCTGCCATTCCTCCATCTTTCAGATAGAATGTGGACATGTGAAACTTCATGGGCTCTCTGTGCTTACACAATCCTTGTGAGGATTTAGAAGTGGAATGACCTGCAGTTGCACCTACCCATTCTTCCACTCATCCTGTTTATCAAAGCATTGCACCAAAATGCATTCTTGATAGAGGATGTAGTCTATCTGTAGTCTTGATAGGTGTAGTTTGAAACCTTATCCAGGACTTTGATACAGTTTTAAAATTGGCCCTGCCTCCTGCAACCATCATTTGGTGAATTCCATCTTCCCCCAAAGCATCTCAGTGCCTGATAAACTACATTCTCTATCAAGAATGCATTTTGGTACAATGCTTTAATAAAGATAGCTTGCTATCGAAAGCTTAGCTTGCATTCTTTTATTTTATTAGTGACCTATAAAGATATCACCTAGCCTATCCTTGTATTGTTTTTTGGAGGTCATACAACTCAAACTCCTTTTCATCCTGTTGAAAAGCTTTCTGTGCCGAGGCTGGGAAATGTAAGGGTTAAGATAGCTAATAGTGATGGGAGGTGTTTACAGAGGATTGTAATGGACCACTTCCAACTTGGTTATCAACAGATTCTGTCACTGTAGGCAACACAGTGCCCACTTACCTCTGAGAGAACCATCTGGTATGTCTTGGCCCTCTGATCTTCAGTTCCTGGTTCATCATTTGCATGGAAGGAAAGTTTACCCGCAGCTCTTGCTTCAGACTTGGTTAATTCTGTACCAGCTTTTCTCAAGCAAACGTAGCACACACAGCCAGGTCTACAAAAATATTTGAAATATGAGCCTGTGGTATTAGCTATATTGGTTTAACTTTGTGGATGTGATGGCATGAAGAGTGCCATATGCTATACTCAGTATCACTTCCTGAGTTATCTTCTCCTACAGCCGTATACTGTGTATTGCTTCATGAAAAGGAGGTGATGACTTCATACTCTGCTTTATGATGTAATCTGAGGTATTTTTGATACATTAGCATGAACAATCAGGATAGAGCTGAATAAACACATTGCATGAAGAATCAAGACAGGGAAGCTTTGTTACAAGTCAGGAGGGACACATAGTTATGTTTAGTATTTGTTTATTGATAACTTTATGTAACCTCACTGAGGAGCTACAGTTTCTAAATCATATGCTGTGTCTTCATTGCTACAGTAGCAGCAAGTTAAATAGATGGTGGCAACTCTGCTGAATTTCCTCCACAGAATCTCAGCCATAAGAGTACCTATGTCTGTGGTTGATTCATGTCCTTTTCACATTCTTTTATCCATATTTTCACCCATTCTATTTCTTCAATATTCATTGTTTAAAGTTGTCCTTAATACTTAATTTTATGCATGTTCTAACAGGTTTTTCTTTCATTTACTGTATATAAATGCACATTTTCTCACTAAAATGTCTTTGCATGTATATTCTCTTTCACAGAGATAATACGTAAATGCCTGTTTTATTGTGTAAGAACAATATCACAGTACTGTATTCGGAAAGTTGCCAAATCTAATAGATTTTTAAATTCAGATATGCACATCAATAAAAGAGATATGGATCAAGTCATTTTATGTCAGCAGTTGGAATCATTAAGATTTGGAGAATCAGAATGCTTCCCGCAACAGCAGCTATCATGTACTGTATACTGTATTTAACTTTCCCATTCAGAGAACACTTATTATTGCTAGTTCCCTTGGTCTCTTAGTAATGTGAGCCTTCTCTTCTCAGGAAGAGAACTTTTTAATTCTTTCCTGGCCAAACAGGCATTGGTGCAGGGAAAGGGATTCTTTTGCAAATATTTGCAAATATATTTTCAGAAGCTTATTCATTAAAGCTGGGAAATCACTTCCTTGTTTACAGTAGAACCTTGACTTACGTCATTAATCCATTCCAGTGGTCTAGACTTAAGTCAAACATGACTTAAGTCAAATGAACGTTTCCCATAGAAAGTAATGGGAAAGCGGATTAACCCATTCCAGATGATGAAAAAGACCCCCGAAAACAGCAATTTAACACAAATTTGACTGGGATAGGAGATTCCTTCTGGGGATGTAAATGAAATGTCTTTTCAAAGAGAGGAGGAGGCAGTGGAATTATAGTCCACAAATTATATGCCTCCACTTTTTAATGTCCATAGCAACAATGTCTAACATTTAAGTTTTACTGATTTTTAACCTGATGTTCCAAGTTTTGGACAACTCTATGCTTACCATTAGAGTCCCACAACTGTACAGCTCCCCAACTAAAATGCTTCCATTGTGGACCAGAGTTCTGCAGCCAGATTTTTTACAAGACTGAGCCGACTGTCTAACCAGCGAGGCCAGCCCCGAGCTCCGCTGCCTCAGCCGCCCCTCTTGACTAAAGAATTAAATCAAATA
>JAHTLZ010000023.1:5413391-5440497 GCA_023846285.1 Phrynocephalus versicolor | reverse complement strand
GAGGCTTCTATGCCATCGACTTCATCAAAATCTAAGTCCTCGACTAAGCCCATAGAAAAGCGGAAAAAGAAAAAACAGCCCGCTGAAGCTATGGCCTCAGATAGACTCCAGGATAAGGGCTTGGGATCGAGCGCTGTATTCCCGCCCTCTGCAACGGTCTCATCGGCGCAGCCGCACCTCATGACGGCGGACTTTCGCGAGCCGTGCAATACCCTGGCTTCATCTCAACCAGAAAGCCAGGCTCAAAGCGGTAGACAGGAGGAGGAATGGCTGGCTCACTTAACTCAGCCTGCAACTAACCGCAACCATCCTTCCAGCCCTATCTTATCCTCGGGCTTGCCGGCAGCGCAGATGGTTACGGAGCCGAGTCTCTCCTCAATGAGCTACGATCCGCTTGCTCACATCCAATCTCTGCGAACGGCTACAGCGCAATCCTTCCACCTCGGAAATGTCCAAGAGGACACAGCTGCTATGGCATCACAGCAGCCAGGAGACCGCGCTACTGCGATCCCCTTGATCTCAAACACTGACATTCGAGCCCAGACCTCCCGCCAGCGAGACCGCCGGGGGGAGATATCTCCACACCGTGGCAGAAGAAGAGGGAGAACGACACCATCTGACAGTTCCCCCTCAGAATCCTCGCCTCAACGAAAGAGGTCTCGACGCCGGGGACGCAAGCGATATAGGCGCCACTCTTCCACCTCCTCTTCGCCCCCTCGACACCATAAGGACAAGCACAGGGCGAAGAAGTCTCATAAGAGGAATAGAAGGACTTCGTCCTCTTCAACGGACTCCTCCTCCTCCCCCACTCCATCACTCCGTTCCAAGAGGCGTCGAGCTCGACAAAAACCATCTCATGACCGCCATCTGGTGGATAAAGGACATTCTACTACTATGATACCACCTTCATTACACACTGCTTCAGACCTTGCTGGGCAACATTCTGAACAGCACCCTCTTCGATCCCAATCTCCAGATTCTCCGGCAACTATGGACAAACCACTCACTGAAGAGTCAGAGATGGACGTACAATCTCAGTCCTCACGCCACTCCATGGCCTCCAACTCTAAACACTCTGAAGCGGCCACGTCAGATCAACCGACTACACCTACAGAGGATTTTAAGCATTACATTCAAATGGTCCATAAGATTGCTCAAATTATGGGCCTGCAAGTTCAGATGCCTACAGCAAGAGAATCCTGTAAATTCTTTGGCCATCTCCATAAATCCAGACAACCCCCTCTAAGAATGGGTTTCATTCCATCCATGTTAGAAAAAGCCAAAGAAGCCTGGGCAAAACCATCATCTAATCCCCTAATCCCTAGGAGGATTGATAATCTCTATAAGACTCACGGAGAAGGTACTGAATTCCTAACCAAGCATCCCCTTCCGAACTCTGTTATAGTGGATGCTACCCAGAATAGAGGCAAGTCTCACACTACCACTGCTCCAAGTAACAAGGAAGCACGTAAAGTTGACCTAATTGGGAGACGCCACTACTCCCTCGCATCCTTCTCCCTTAGAGCGCTCAACTATCTATGTGCCATGGAGTCTTACACCCGGCATCTTCTGTTATCTTTCCCTGCCTTCATAGAATTCCTTCCGGAAGACAAAAAGATTCAGGCTCAGGCCTCTCTCACTGAGGTGCTCTCCCTGGTTGACTACCAGATGATTACCTCTCTTCATCTTACCGATGCTGCTGCCAAACAACTAACCACAGCTATTCATCTCCGCCGTCACGCGTGGTTACGCACGTCTAATATCACGGAAGATGCTAGGAATCGTATAGAGGACTCCCCCTTCGATGGGGAAGGCCTCTTTGCAACAACTACTGATGCTTCCCTTGATAATATACAGAATATGAGAAGGGCAGCCCGTTCTTATACTTATCAAGGAGCACCCTCACACTCCACCAGACCCACGCAACCACCATGGCAACGACAATATACTCCTGTTCATCAGCGACCACAAGGGAGATACCGGTCACCATATTCTACGGCGACTTACCAACGTCAGCCTTCTTCCACCAGGCAGCGGAATCAACAACCTGCCAGGAGATATGACCGAAAGCAAAAACAGTTCTCCTGACCCGTCTCATCTACACACGGACATTCGACTCAGGCCTTACATGACCGCATGGCGCAACTTGACCACAGACACCTGGGTATTGTCAATTATCGAGAGTGGCTACCGCTTACAGTTCCATCATCATCCGCCTCTAGGGAGAGTAATCACCACCCAGACCTCTCCTGTACTTGCGGAAGAAGTTCAGGCTTTACTAAAAAAACAAGCCATAGAATCCGTACCATTGCAAGATCACTACGGATTCTACTCTCGCTATTTCACCATACCCAAAAAAGACGGAGGACTAAGGCCCATACTAGATCTCAGGGCCTTAAACACATACATAAAGCCAAAAAAGTTTCGCATGGCAACACTGGATACCATCATCCCCATGCTGCAAAGAGGCAACTGGTTTGTCGTCCTCGATCTACAGGACGCGTACTTCCACATTTCCATAGCACCACACCATCGGAAGTACCTGCGGTTCGTAGTAGGGCACAATACTTACCAGTTCAAAGCCCTGCCCTTCGGGCTCTCCGCTGCCCCCAGGGTGTTTACAAAATGCATGGCACCAGTGGCAGCCTTTCTTCGTCTTCAAGGTGTCCGACTGTTCCCGTATCTCGACGACTGGCTCCTGGTCGCATCTACGAAACAACAAGCAATACAACACAGGGATCTTACTATCTCAATACTTACCTCCCTGGGTCTCTGCCTCAACAAGTCCAAGTCAGTCCTAACGCCGTCACGCTCCGTTCAATACATAGGAGCCCTACTCAATGCCAAGGCAGCCAAAGCCTTTCTTGCACCGGACAGGCTCATAAAGATCAAGGCAGCTCTATACCCCTTCCATCATCGCCCTACCGTCTCTGCTCACCAGGCCCAACACCTGCTAGGACTCATGGCCTCTACCACCGCCATTCTCCCTCATGCTCGCTTACGCCTCCGGCCCTTGCAGGCCTGGCTCCTACAACGTTTCCGGCCTCACAAGGACCTGCCTCAGAAGCGACTGAGGGTCTCCAGCTCCCTGCGTCGAAGCCTTCAATGGTGGGCCTCTCCCTCCAACTTATCCACCGGCAGACCGTTCAAAACCCGCTACCCGTCTATCAACATCATCACAGACGCGAGCCTGACGGGCTGGGGAGCCACGTGCAAGCACCTGTCAATCCACCACAAATGGACCCCTCGACTACAGAACCGGCATATCAATTACCTAGAGCTATTGGCAATCTTCAAGGCCCTGAAGGCCTTCGAGGTCCTACTCTCTCGCCGAATGGTCCAGGTCACCACGGACAACACTACGGCGATGCACTATCTCAACAAACAAGGAGGGACCCACTCCAGGTCCTTGATGCTTCTCACCACCAAGCTCTGGAAATGGTGCATACGCAAACGTATCCACCCAGTTGCGGTCCACATACCTTCACAGGAGAATACCATGGCGGACTATCTCAGCCGCCTTCGTCACGACAACCACGAGTGGACCCTCTCCCCCCTGGTGTTCGCCCACCTCTGTGCCAGGTGGGGCACACCCCAAGCGGATCTATTTGCAACACGACACAACTCGAAATGCCATCAGTATTATTCCAGAGCCGGACTGGGACTATGCTCCAAAGGGGATGCACTTTCGACTCCGTGGCCACGGACCCTTCTTTATGCCTTCCCACCAATACCCTTGATCCAGAGAACCCTACTCAAAATAAAACATCTAAAAGCCCGGGTGATTTTCATCGCGCCTTGGTGGCCCAGGCAGCCCTGGTTTCCCTTTCTCCACGACATCACTCACGATCTGCTGCGTCTTCCCCCACGGCCGGACCTACTGACACAGAACGACGGCCTAGTCAGACACCCAGACACGTCAACACTCCAGCTCACGGCCTGGTACATCAACTTTCAGTAGAAGATGTGTTGGCATATGCACATAAGCCATCTACTGCAACCCTCTACTCTGCCAAGTGGTGCTCCTTTGTCACGTTTGCACGAAGACACTCATATCCTTACCAGCCTACAGAACTCACCGTAGTTCTTCGATACCTCCTCCTTTTATTCCAAAGGGGACTCTCCAACGCTACCTTAAGGGTCTACGCTGCAGCTATAGTGGCACACCAGCCACCGACCTCACCCGCTGCATCCATTTTTCGTCACACACAATTTAAGAAATTCCTCAAAGGTCTCCTCCACTTAAGACCGTCTACCAAACCACCTACACCACAATGGTCCCTCTCTATAGTCCTCAACGCTCTCACAGGACCACCATTCGAGCCCATGGCACAGGCATCCCTTTATCTAGTGACCCTCAAAACAACTTTCTTGATAGCGGTCACTTCTGCTAGACAAGCTTCTGAACTCGCAGCACTTCGGGCAGACCCGCCGTTTCTCAAGTTCCATCAAGATAGAGTCGAGCTACGCCCCGACATCTCCTTTCTTCCAAAGGTTGTCACTGCCTTCCACACCTCTCAACCCATAATCTTACCTACCTTCTTCCCGAATCCGACCACTTACCTTGAAAGACGACTGCACTCCCTCGACGTCAAACGGGCTCTCCTCTTCTATACCAAGAAGACTGCACCTGTCAGAAACACACACAGACTTTTCATTAGAACGTGTGCACCTCGCAAAGGCTCACAGGTTGCCCCACAGTCTATTTCCAGATGGATAGTTACTACAATTAAGATGGCATACGATCTTGCGCATGCCCCCCTTCCGGCTACTCCAAAGGCCCATTCTACTAGAGCCATCTCTTCATCGACAGCGTTTCTCAAAGGAATCCCTTTGGATGACATCTGCCGAGCGGCCACATGGTCTAATCCATCTACATTTATGAAACACTACAAGATGGACGTGCGCTCAGCTAGACCAGCTGCCTTTGGTAGAGCGGTTCTTTCTGCTGTCACACCATGACGACCCTCCACCGGTGAGTCTGCTTGTTAAT
This sequence comes from Phrynocephalus versicolor, assembly GCA_023846285.1. Lineage (NCBI taxonomy): Eukaryota > Metazoa > Chordata > Lepidosauria > Squamata > Agamidae > Phrynocephalus > Phrynocephalus versicolor. The sequence goes on along the minus strand of JAHTLZ010000023.1, from coordinate 5,435,504 downwards.
CACCCTATGTGTGCATTCACAGGGTCCACGAAGAAGAACTGCAGGTTACTTACCTGTAGGTGGAGTTCTTCGAGTGGACATCTGTGAATGCACACTTCCCGCCCGCCTCCCCTCTCTCCGTCATGGCCTACGCATATTACACAGGCAGCGGCGGACTGAGGGGAACTGAGAGCAAGGCGGGAAGAACGGGAGCATGCGCAGTGGAGGGGAGGAGCTTGCTTTTCAGCTTGGAAGGACCGAGAAGTCGCGCACGCGCAGGCGCACAACCCTATGTGTGCATTCACAGATGTCCACTCGAAGAACTCCACCTACAGGTAAGTAACCTGCAGTTTCACATCCAGTGCAAACAGAATTTCTGTCCCTACACAGAAGCATCTAGCATGTAACAAAGATACATGTTAGAGGTAGAGATGGGCACGAATAAAAAAACTGACGTGTCGTTTGTCATTTGGAGGGTCCGTTTCGGTTCGTGTCCATTTTTCGCGAATTTTTGCAAAACAAATCATTTTCATTTTTGTTTGTTTCGTTACCGTTTCGTTACCATTTATTTCATTTTGTGATTTTTTTAGCATTTAAAGCAGTTCACTGTATTGCAGTAAGGAAAACAAAACGCACGACAAAATTTCCTGTGTTTCTGTTCGTTTCGTTTCATTTTTGAGACAAAATTCGTTTGTCGTTTTGTTGCGTAACAAAACAAAAAAAACGGAAACGAAAAATTGTTTGTTTCGTGCCCATCTCTACTTAGAGGTGTTGCATGCTTTTATTTACCATGTTGATGGTTCAATATATTCATTTTTAGCATAATTTATTTTTAATCAGCTCTTATGCTCAGCATCTTATTATTAACTCAGCAATGGTAATACTGAATGTTAGTGGCAAAAACACAATCTAGGTTCCCTAATACTGCTCTGGAAAACATTTAACACACCCCCCCCCCCCCCGGTTCTGCCTTCCCAGGTTCTCAGAGTACATTTAATTCTCTCTAAGGTAAAATAGATAGCTTTCTGAGCATTTATTTATTTATTTATTTATTTATTTATTTATTTATTTATTTATTTATTATACCACCCATCTTCTGGGGGAACTCTGGGCAGTTTACAGCAGTCATATTAATATCAATTTAAAAACAAATATCAAACATAATACAATAATAATAATAGTAAGAAACAAAAGTAATAGAATAATCAGCTAAGATAGCGGCTTATATTTCACAAAGGAAAAAAAAACACTAATAGCTATCAACTGAGCTTCGTGCATCCTTCTCCTAAGACAACAGCAAAGTGACTTCAGGCACTCATCTGCCCATCCTTTCGGACACAATTCAGGCAGTCTTATTATGAACAAAAATGTTCAGAACTCTGCGATTTTATGAAGGAAGAACGAGTTGATTCTTCAAGTTTCCTATGACTCTGTAGGGAAGAAAGTGGAGGTTTCGAGCAGCCAAGGTTAGCATCATTTCACCAATTCTGAGATCTCAGTTAGCCTGAGAAAGGGAAACTAAAAACCTCCTGTTCATTTTTCATCTTGATGGCCCCGATGGAAATTCCAGGATCTGTCTCCCATTCTCATGCACTCAAAGATCCCTGATAGTATCAGCAAAGTATGTGATCATAAGGGAAGCAGCATATGTTCTGTGGTGCGAATCTGTGAATGAACAGATTGTAAAACAAACATGGCAAGCCTCTGCTTTATACAGCATAATTTGGACTGGTAGCTCCAAATAGACACAAACCCTGGATGCTTTGGCAAGGAGCAGGGAAGCTTCTGATTCTCTGTTCATTGCTTTCGATGTTGTCTTCATTGTTCCTCCACAGCCCTTTCTTTCTTTCTTTTCAGATGACCCTCCGGCACGAGGATGGGGATGACAATGGCGAACCTCCTCCGAGTGGCCGCAAAGATCGAAGGAGGGCTAGCCTTGGCTGCAGTGAACGGCGGTGGCTGGAACGTAGGAGGAGCCGGAGGCATTCCGTCCAAAGCGGCAAAAGCACTTTGTCAGCCCCTGCCAGCCCTTGCACCCAGGCAAACCCCAACTTTATATGCAGCCACGGACTGGGCACTGAAGATCTCCATGAGAAGTAAGTGCAAGAAATGGGAGATGTCCGTTGTTTGGTAACATTTTCTTTTTTATCTATTATCACTCTGTTGGGTTGGTGAGACCATCCATCGTCAACCCACCCAACCCTTCTGCCTTGCTCTGCTGAGATGAACATTCCTCTTAAATTGTGAAGGTTTTGTAGAGTGAGTTGACTTACATGCTTGAACCCCCACGGTACTTCATCTGAGAGGAGAAATGCCAAAGTAGAATCAAGGTCATTTCTAGGGAGCATTGGTCCTTAGAGCATAATGCAGGGTTAGTTACTTAGATAAAAATTTCAAGCGTTGTGAAAAAAGAAGGAAAATGATATATTATCCTCGACCTAGTAACAGCGTATATGAAGGAAGGTTGACATTTTGTAAGGCATTCCAATTTTAAAAATAGCTCAAAAAGGAGCACACCAACTGAATGACAATATCATGGAAAGGTATCATTCTAAGATTTTTCTCTAAGCCAATGCTTAGGTTCAAAATAAAACTACCAATCTCTGACACACTAATAGAATATTTTCTTCCATCTCTCATTCATTCATTTTCTCCTTGCTTATCATGATCATTATGAATTCATCCAAGCTTGCATACATTCCAAACAATCTGTGTTTTGGCCACAGACTGTGGCAAAACTGTTTTTTATGATTCTCTACCTCAAAAACCCTGGAAAGGTCACCATATATTGGAACCAGCGTGATGGCACACAATTCGATTATTATAAGCTTTTAACTATAAAAGCTACAGGTAACAGCTTATATCATATTCCAATCCAAAAAAGTAGAGGTTTATAACCTGAAAAGGCAAATCTCTTTTAAAAAGTAAAAATCAATGAAAATACAAATGCATTGGAGACAAGAAAATTATTAGGTTTTATGGATTCTCGAAGGTTTTCACTTGTAGTTCCTTGCCCTCTGAAGATGTCACCCAAAGAGTCTGGCGAAACATCAGGAAGAAAAACTTGCAGAACATGGCCAAACAGCCTGAAAAACTCACAACAACTATTAGGGTTATTTACTCAAGCCATCTCAAGAGGAAATCCATGTTCCTTATGTGTTACCCTTGTGCTTCTACTACTGGTGCCACTACCACTGCTACATGGCTGTTGCTCTTTGATATCTGATGTATGTCGCTGTTAGCTGTATTGTTGAGACCCAAATGTCTGTTCCTTCCTCATATTTATATTTTTCCCCGGAACACCTGCTGAGGTAGCAGACTGGTTCCCTAGCAATTGGCTTGGGTACTGTTGTGCTAGGTAAGCAAAGTGTCATGAGACCAAAGTCCTAGCACAACAACTTGGTGAGACGCCAATTTAGTACACAGTAGGACCCACATATCCAAAGAGGATTGGTTCCAAGTGCCCTTGTGGATGTTGAAAGACCTAGATTATAGCAAACTCATTTTAAAAGAATGAATGCTATACATTGCATGGTCTCTGGCTCCCTCTAATGGATTGTTCTGGTAATGACAGAGGGGAAATCTATTGACTCTGTTAACCACTATACATAGCATGGTCTCTCTCTCCCTCTAGTGGCCAGATTTGGTAACTTCATCTTTAGAAATATACATTTCTAAGATTTTTCTTTTAATATTTTTAATAGTTTCAGGCCACAGATGAGTAAACCAGAAGATACTGACCCCACAGATAAAGGGATGCTACTGTTATTAAATTTCAATATTCTAGGAGTTTTTTTCCCTCCATTGTTATGTTTGTATTTTTTCTTATCAGTTATTTATAGTTCTAAACTGATGTGTTAGCTCACTCAGAAAAGGACTCCGTGAAAAAAAATTATTTTGATACTTTACATTGGCCTTGCTTTTCATGCAGTGGCTTGGATGTAACATGAGTTGATTGTTTTGCAGGGACTCTCAGCATACAACTGTTCAAACCCAGAAATAAATCAAGGTTTATTTCCACCAAGATAGTTTCAATATTAATGTACTTATTTCATTACATATAGGCAAGCAGGTTAACCTGCTTATACTAGCAAACGTCTTCAGTGCATTGGTGCTTTGCTCAATTTTGTCATTGTCCTTTCCTTCTCTGGCTCTTATTTTTATGTTTATTATTTTGCTGAGAATGCCTCTCACCTAATTTCTTCTCTGTTCTGTCTTTCTGTCCATCTGCTTACCTCTTCCGCTTGGTCTGGTCCTAGAGAGGAGGAATATGAAGAGGAGGAAGAGGACCAACCAGTTACTGAGCCTAATACAGAGGATGAGGGGGAGGAAGAGGCTACTAGGCAGGTCAAAGCCAGGTACTAGGTCTACAGAACATCTCCAAGATTTGATGAACTGACTAGTGCACTAACTTTACTAGCTAACAACCATCCTCGAGAATGTATGCTCTCCTTAATGAATTCTGTTTGAATTAAATTCTACTACCCACTGCTACCGTAATATATTTTCTTCTTAAATATATTGGCTTGGACCCATGCTTAGTAGAAATCAAGAGAACTTAAGAAGGACTGCTACCTTGGCCAATTGATTTCAAGGGGTTTGCTACAAATGTGACCAGTTTTGGGTCCACTCAATTTAACATTTTTAATCTATTTTTAAATAGACTGTTTTCCAGCAGGATGGGTTTATCTTAGAGTTGGGCACTTCATGCTTCATACAGCTTCTACTACATGGGGAGATTTCCCATCCCACTTCCTTGCCAGAGACTTTAGCAACCAGAGGAGGTAGGGAAGGGCCAGCCAGGCTCCTTCCAGGATTGTAGTACCAGCACTGGAGAAGGACCCCAGGCTGGGCCATTGCAGCATCTGTGGTGTCATGGTTCATGCCTTGTTTGAAGCTGTAGAAAGCACAAAGTGCCGAACTCTGATTTAGATTATATAGTTAAGGCTAGAGTCCTCACAGCAAGGTCCGGCCACTGAATGCCACTCCTTGTCTAAACCACCACAAAGCATTGTAGGTTTGCAAGCCTTGCTTCTATTCACTAATTACTATATGGTCAGCAAATTCTGTAACTGATTCAGCTGAGATAATTTATTTTAAACTGTGGTGAGAATCCAGTTTTTCAAGGATTTACTGGGTAGATTCACTTCATTTCTGGAGCTTTTCTGAGCAGACCTATGGGAATGAAGGAGGGAGAATCTAGGATGGTAGAAGAATAATTATAGTTTTCATAATTTTCTGCCAGCTAGCAGGGGAGGGGCTCCTTTTTCCTCCTTTTAACTGGTTTAGATTTACCTCTTGTTTATGTTCTTTATATTGGACAACCAGCAGCAGGACAGTAGCAGAACCTTAACTGTGATTGGAAACATGTTGGCCAAAGTCATGCCTGGAAAGGCCACGCATAGAAGGGCAATCATGCAGCCTTCATCGCTTGCTGGTCATGCTTTTCCCATGTTGCTTCTTATTCACGATGCAACCTAATCCCTAACATGGCAAAAGTGTGAAGTGGAGTAATTGGCTGGCAATATAGGCCACCTTGCTTACACAGTTCAGTTGTTTCCTTATACTGTGCAGTACCAACTGGGTTTTATCTGTTCATTTGATGTTTATCCCACTTTGGGGGGCCTTTGAAGGACACAATGTTTACCCAATAGACTAATATGCCTCACTAAAATGCTTCTCCTGGGTGTAATTTTAGATTTCCCCTTGCAATTCCCTATTATTATTATTATTCAAGTCAATAATGGTATGATAGATCAAACAAATATATCAAGAAAACGAATACTCTTTTGCCAGTGGATGAATCGTTACTACTGTTCTATAGTGTGCAAAATGGATGTTATTTCTAATTAAGCCAGACTCAGATTTGATGATGAAAAGTTATTAGAATTCCAAATAAACAACTTCAGTGATTTCTTTTGTAATGGCTTGCAGCCCCTTTTAGTAAATTGCCACCTGAAATTTTAGGATAGTTACAACAGAGCATTAAGGGTGCCATCTCTGTTGGCTTTTTTTTTTTTATAAAATGGAACAGTGAGGCCAGTATTTATATGTGTTTTTGATTTATTTATTTTTCTCCACCTTTCTCCCATAGTGGTGAGCTTGTGACAAGCTCCCCTCAGCATCCTTCGGTTGTCAGGAAAGAGGGTGAGATGACCACTGAGCTACCTCCCTCCCAAAATATAATCCCAGAACAGTACCTTAAGGAAGCTACTGTCTTGAGTTCTCAGCTGCTTTTCAGAGTACAAAAAGATACACCTACAGGCATGTAGGTCAGCCCCCAGATTCTCTCCATCCTCCTTTTCATTTCAGATGGATAAAAGCATAACACTGTTGGTTACTTTCGTCTATTGGGATGCTTTCAGTAACACCATTTTCTTCTCTATCTTATTCTGCCTTTCCTTATTTCCCTTCCTACCTACCTCTTCTGTCCAGTGGACTTCCAGAAGTACAGGAATTTGAACATGTCTCAAAGAACGCTAAGACTTCAGCCACCTCAAGTGTACTTTCTCAGGAGGAGAGGCCTCCCTTGAGCTCTAGGACAGAGGGGCCACCCAGGAGCTTAGCTTCCTCTGTGCCTGATTCATTTGCTTCACATCATGGTTCTCTTCATTCATGGCCTTCTTCGTCTGCATCCATCAGCTCTTCCCCAAATACATCGTCCATTCCTCCAAAAGTGTCGCCAACGGTTGAAAAGTTACCCTACGTTCCACATAGCCCTTTCCATCTCTTCTCCTATGATACTACTGAAGATCCTCCAACAACAGTTGTGAAAGAAAAGGAAATAGAAGGGATGAGGGAACACAGGTAGCCCTTCCTTGAAGTTTCGTAATGCAGTCTGCAAGATAATCGAATGATAGTGTTGAAGAAATGTTTTACCTTAGTTGTTGCCATGCAAACACTTGAGGGGGGAGGGGAGCTCATTCCTTAGATTCACATGTCCACAATTTTGCCTAATAATCTGAGAAGACATTCAGAGCCTAAGTGCACAGTGGAATTGGGATTAAAGTGACCAACCAACCATATGACCTCTCATGCTGGACAATGTTTTTAACCAAATACATTTGGGAGCCATTTTCATACCAGTAAAGTTGTGGTCATGGGGGTGATTTATTCCATTTCTAAACCCCTCCCCCATCCCCTTAAGGATTCTGGGTGATTAACCATCTACTAAAACATAGTTAAAAATAAAGATGCCTAATACACAATTTTTAAATCTCTAAAAATCACCATAAGATAAGTGGAAGCTAGAAACACACATACAAAACCACTTCTTTGTTGAAAGATTGTTTAAAAATAGGTCTTTAACTTGTGGCTAGATAATAAAACTATGGAGGACAAGCAGCTGTTGGGTGGAATGGTGTTCCATAGCTGGGCAGAACTATAAGTTGAATAAATATAAGTTGAATAAATAAATAAATAATAAATATTAATAAAACCCTGCCATATATACAGAAATTTCTATGCTTTTGAACCTGGCCTATAAAGATACTGCCATAGTATGCAATGTGTGTCCAGGCAGCTAGCTGGATAGTTCAGTGGCTTAGGTATTATGGGCAATCTGCACAGTGCTAGGGTACCTCCAGAAGAAGGGAATGGTAAACTGAGTATTCTCTACCTGGAAAACCATGGAAAAGGTCACCATAAGTTGTAAGTGACTAGATGGCACGTGAAATGCAACTTGTGATAGCACTATGGCCATGATGCTACAGGCTGGTCTTTAATCTTAAGTGCATAGGGCAGGCAGTCCAGTAAATACTGTTTTTTATTGTATTTTAGAGTATGTTTACCCTGCCTTTCTCCTTGGAAAAGGACCCAGGGTGGCTTGCAGTATGGAGGGACAATATACAGTCAAATACACTTAAGACATATTCAAGTAATTGAGAGCAGGGAATTGAGGGACATCTTACAGCATTAAAAGACAACATTACATTAAAGCTACAAGAGAATGCAGTTAAAAAGAGAGTGAAAATTTCCATGAAAAGTTATGAGTGAAGGAAACTAACAATTGAAAACATAGTGTCAATGCAATCACAAAATATATAAACACAATGTCTATATGATCATGTATGGTACATAAGGTGGACTACCTATTAGGTAAGGTCATTCAAGGAAAGCTTGATTAATTAGGTCTGAGCTCTTTGTGTGAATAATAAAACCCTGAATTCAGTCCATTGGCTCACGGACAGCCAGTGCAGAGATGTCAGATTAGTTTTAATACACTCAGCCTTGCTTCCCTTCTTGTGGCAATCAGGTTTGGCTCTGTCCAAAGGTAGTAATATGTACTTCTGAATTTCAGGCACAAATGTTAACCAAGATGGGCCCAGGGCAAATTAACCCTGAGATTGTAGGAAGGGCTAGAGCCACACAATCCTAAACCTTCACATTCCATTGGCTTTGACTTTTATTTTATTCTGTTTGCCACTTTTCTCCCCATGGGCACTTAAGGAGGCTCCCAATCAGTTAAAACAACACCCAAACATTACAATCTTTTTTTTTTACAGTTCATGTTGATATGAACTTTACTAATCCAAATGTTCTTTTTACAATAAAAAATAATAGTGAACATTTAAAATATTTTGTACATTTGTATAAAACAAAATAACAAAAAAGATAAAAATGTTGTGGCACCTTGAATACTGACTGCTATATTTTAATGTGAGCTTTCATGCAAAGACCCACTTTGCACATTTGTACACTCAGTGGATATATATGGAGTATGTAGGCACCTTGTCCTGAGATTACTGTCCACTGTTAAGAAACATAGATTATAGTTAGCAGATGATAGAAGTGGGTAACTACTATAGAGTTTGCTGGGGTGGGGGCAAAATGTGCAGCTTATAAACTGCCCCATAGCACTTAAAACACTCTCTTGGTGGCTTGCAATTTATTTATTTATTTATTTATTTATTTATTTATTTATTTATTTATTTATTTATTTATTTATTACAATTTATATGCCACCCATTATCCAAAGGTCTCTTGGTGGCTTAGAATCAATAGAATTAGAACAGTTGAAACATAAAATATCAATCAATAATTAAAACAATAATAAAAACATTACACTAAAATTGCTATCATTGGACCCACAATCTATATTGTATCAATTAAAAAACTTCTGGAACAGGAAGGTTTTTACCTGGGACCAAAATGTCATTAATGTTGGCGCCAGGCGGATCTCACTCGGGAGGGCATTCCATAGCAGGCTATACCTTGACTCCCCCTACTTCCACAATCTAGGTAGATTAAAGGCTACACCAAAGGCACAGGGATCTGCCTGTAGCATGTCTGTGAAGATTCTCACTCATCCAAGTGAGTTTATCTGGAACTTGAGTCATGGCAATTGGACTTCTTTTTTCTTGAGTGATTGAAACGTTTCACTGGATGAGCTGCAAAACGTTTCAATCTCTCAAGAAAAAGGCCAGTTGCCATGACACCACTTCCAGATTGCCTGTAGCCTATTTTGTTACTGCTGTTCTTGTGACCTTCTGGTTGGGTCAACCTGCCCATCTTTGGGTGAGAGACCTTGCCTTCCTTAAATGCAGGGAATCCTCTTCCATGTGCAGAGATCACCTGCACATTCGAGAGAGATTGTGTGTGTGTGTGTGTGTGTGTGTGTGTGTGTGTGTGTGTGTGTTTGAAAAAATAATCTCTCCGAATAGTGAAAGTTCTCTTGCAGGAGTGGAGTTCTGCTATGTGGCCATGAGCTGCTAGAACAGATGCATACAGATACACAGCATACACTCACAGACCAGAGCTCAAAAATTAATTACAGTGGTACCTTGTATAAAAGGAATTAATTTGTTCCAAATGAAATTATGTTAAGCAAATTTTCCTTTATACAAATTCCCGTAAGAATGCATTGAAAACAGAATAATCCCATTTTATGTTGTACGGATTTTCCCCATAGGCGATTATGTTAAGCAGATTTCCCCTATCTCCGGAATTTTTTATGTTATACAGATTTTCTGTTATACAAGCTCTTTGTTATACAAGGGTGCACTGTAATTAATTAATTAATTAATTAATTAATTAATAAAAATATTGGTCTGGACTATACCCCCAGCCAGGATGGCCACTATTGTGACAAAATAGAATTTTTATGCCTCATGACCCAAACTGTGCCATTGGAATCGGATAGCCTTATTTTTTTCTAGAATAAAGGATATTACAGCTCAGAAGAGGAAATAGCCCTATTCTATTTTTGTGTGCCGTATCTTGATAGAAAACCATACCAGTGGATCGAAAAGGATCGTGTTGTTTGTGCAAGTGGCAACCTGCATTGGGGTGGGTGGGGGGAATGCAACCTCTCATGCAATGGCAGTGTTTGCACAAGTGGTATGATGCCATGTCATTACACTGGCACTGTGAGGGGAGTCAAAGTGAGAAATCTAGCCCATCTTGAGCAGACTGTTGAGCGTTTCTACCTGAAACATGCCAACAAAATATGAGAAGGGACTGTCACAACACTGTCCCTTCTTGGCCTCTGCTTTGTTCAAGCTGGCCATCATAGGCAGCTTTTTCTTGCCTCATTTTCTCTACTCAAGGACTGGACAAAGAGTAGGTGGCACTAGCACTTCTTCTCTGCCAATGTACTTTCTTTATACTGGATGACTAAGAAGAAAGCTTTCAGCACAAGTAGGTTCAGCCTTTTTGACTGAATGTCACCCTCTCCTTAATTTTGGTGTTCATGTTGACTGCTGAAAGGGGCCTAATTCCTTTTCAGTCCTGGGGTCAACTTCTCAATCATCCATAAACTTTGACTTTTTGGCCCAAATCAAAGAAACAGTTCAGCACATGTTAGTATTCTTTATGGGCTGCCCCACTTAAGACCAGAGATCTGGGAGAAACCCATTTTTGCAATTCCCTGCTTCCTGTAGAAAAGTGAATGACAGAAGAATGCATCCCTATCCTCATCTTACCTTTATCCATATTGTTTACAATTATCCGTAGTTTGTTCCTCATTTCTGCTTCATTCTTGCTTAACATCCTACTTGTTTCATGTCCTCCACAATTTGAATTCTGAGCTAAATATTCTAGACTGACATTTTTGATAAACTCTAATAACTGTGGTGAAACCAGTCACAAGCATGTGAACAACTTACCTCTCCTTTGTGACCCATTGTGTGTTTTCTTTTATTACTCCACACATGCACAGTAACTGTTCTTCGTTCCTTTCTCCTGTAGTCCTTTGGAATCCCTGCATGCCAACCGATTTTCTGACTCCTTTGATCCTTTTAATTTCCGATCTTCTAGGTGGGTGCTTATACTCCTTCCTTATTCTTTCTTAATTTTTCCCTTTCTATAGAATACTAATTAATATATTTTCCTGTGTTTGTATGAAGGGCATTTCTCTTTCCATAAACATTCCTGTTTCTTACAGTTACTTGCCTGGCATCCTGAACTGTGTTCCTAAATCATTGCTTATCCAATAAGTCAATAATATCAAATAAAACAATGTTGTTAACAATTTGCTTTATTTAGCATGTAGCCTGCAAAAACATATTTCAGTATGGAGAATATTAGGAATTTGACGAATTATAAACATAAACAGTATTATATTATATGTCATAGATCTTACATTAAGAGACAAAACAGATAAATTACCTCACAGCATTATAAGCAGAAATTGCTTATATTATTCCCTTCCCACCAGAGTAATATTCTTTTAACCAATATGTTGTTTACAGGCCCTGTTATTTCAAATAGGGAGAGGATCCTGCATGTCAAAATCTTCTAGAAATCACAGAGGACATATGAGGTGCTACAAAACTGGAAACAGGCAAATCTTGCCCCACTCTTCAAAAACAGAGTAAATGAGGTTCTGGAAAGCTACAGACCAGTCAGTTAGATTTCAGTACTAGGAGAAATAATAGAACATGGTAAAGAAAGTAACTAGACTGAAAACACCTTGATTATAATCAAGTGGTTAGTAGAAGGCAGTATTACATTGTCAAGAATCAGTTCCACCATTCTAATCCTATCCTCCTTTTTAACTATAGTGGTACCTCCATTTATGAAATTAATCCATTCCAATAGTATTTTTAACTTGAAATTTTTCTTTCTTGAAACAGAGTTTCCCATAGAAATGCATTGGAAATGGATTAAATCATTCCAGGTGCGAAATTGCTCCCCAAGAACTAGAAAAGCACATTAACAGGCATGCAAAAAACAGAAGCTCAGCTCCCTACCTTTAAAAGTCCCCCAAACTGTGCCAAATAGTTCCAGAATGACTCCAAAATGGGCACCTTGTGGAGGTCATTGAAAAATAGAAGCCCCAGTTCTCAGCTTCCCTTTTCAAAATGACTCCTTTCCAATTGCAGCAGTGGGGATGGCCACAAGATGGCAGTAGGGGGGGTGACTGTATTGCCATTGCAAACGAGCAGGAACCATTTTGAAAAGGAACCTCGTACTTTCCGTTTCTCCATTGTAGCATCTCCCTTCCCACAGATTTCTCTTTGTACGTTTTTCGTAATTTTTCGTAATGAGGGGCATTTGTAACTCAAGGCACCCCTGTAGTTTAATTACTAATGCTAAAGTTGTAAACTATATTTTCAGAGAGTTTTTTTTTCTGTTTATGCCCTAGGCAGGGCAGTACATCTTCTCCAAATGGCATAAATTCTGGAGCTAGAACCAAGTAGACATTCAGCAAACATGGTAGACTTTCAAATTTTCTACCACCGTGAAACTTTTTTTTTCTTTTTACGTTCCTGATCCTCCGAGGTACTCGAGTCTTGACAAAAAAAAAACTTCTAGCAATACTGTTCTTTGAAGAAAAGACTAATAAAAACTACCAAAACATCCCTGTAGTATGCCATTTCAATTACCTTGTCACAAAATTTGGGAAGGATTGAACAGCTTTGATACAATCATCTAGTATTATTAGAAGCTACCTTTCTCATTATTTTGTTTTCTTTATATGGAAAGTTTCAGGGAATGTGTTTTGACAAGAAACTTATACAAGTGGTTGAACAAGAGAAACCTTAAAGTTAAATTTGTTGTCTTGATAATTTCTAATGTGGGCATTTTAAACAAACCATCATAATAATTAAACCAGTCTAAATTTTCCTTCATAAAAAATCAATGATTTTGACTTGCATCTTGGCTGAAATACAGGGATGGTGCTGGAATTATCTGAGTAATTTGGATGCTGTGCATAAACAGTAAATAAGGTCAACTTTGAGGATCAGGTTGCTCTTGTCTTGAAATTAGGTATTAAACTTTCAATCCTCTTAGGTAAGTGGGATAACCATGTTAGGCCCAGTAGTTTCCCTGCCAGCGTTCAGTGATGGGGAGGGAAAACTAACAACTGAAGCAAGTGTGAGGTAATTTTGCAAGACAGATGATTGATAAAGAGAGGAGGAAATAATATCTTCTGTACTGCTACCATACATGCCACAATATTTGTCACAAGAAAACTTTTATTATTACACCAACAAATAGAGAAATAGATATAGTTAAAGGCAAAAGATAGTCGAAGGCAGGCTAGACAGAATTAAGCTCTACTGACAGAGCTGAACGTGTTTCTAGAGCCACCTTATAAAAACATATTTGTCTCTAGCAGAGCTTGGATTTTTTGGTTTGAAGATAAAGTTATTAATATTGATAAGCACAAATGGAAAATTATGTTGTTAAGCATTGAAGTGAAATATTAATTCATTGCTGTAAAGGGTTCATCAATTCCTTGTTTCATTGATGGTTTCATATGTTGCCTGTGCATTCAGAGGTTTTCTTTTGGTGACTTTTAAATTACATCCCCCAGCCTGTCATTTCCTGGATAATTTGGACTACAAATCCCATAATTTAATGTTGCTTGGGGTGAAATTCTGGAACATGTCTAAAAAGTCGTGGGTTGGAAAAGGCTGTCCTAAAGCATGGAGTGAACCAACATGGTCAGTTGTCCTTGTCGGCAGTTTGTGTAGCTCCTCCCCCACCCACCCTTGCCTTCACATCTATCAGTCACTTGCTTCAAACACATCAAATTGTTTGGTCAGATGGGAAAAGGAGAATAAGGAATGGTGTTCTTACTGCAGCTGGAGGACACTGAGCCAGTACACTGCCAAAGTGTAGCAATTTGTGGCTGCCAAGATCGTTCTCTTTAAAGAGGTAGTGGTCCATATCAATACTTATAACAAAAACAGGCCAAAAATGAAAGTACAGTTCCACCTTAAAGACTGCCATATTTGCTCCTTTGTGAGCATTCATAGATGGCAGCCTACCTCTTCAGAGTCAAAGTGCTAACACTGGCATTTGTGTGTGCCATTGTGGCCAGTGATTCTTTTGCAGAGAAATTGTCCCGTTTCTCCTATATAAAATGCAAAAGGGGGTCACCTGCCAGAGGACTGTGTTTAGTCATATTAGCAGAAGAACGAGTAAACAAACCATTGATGTACCCAAAACTATTGACACCTGTAATGGTGTTGCTATAGTGCAGTGGTTCCCAACCTTCCTAATGCCACGACCCTTTAATACAGTTCCTCATGTTATGATGACCCCCTTGCCCTCTCGGAAGAGGCCACAGGCCCCCTTTGGCAGGCCACTGCTGCAGGGGCCATAGAGAACTCCCCTCTACTGCAGGCACCCTCAGCCAATCGCAGCCTCTGGTGCCATTGACTGACGATCCCCTCCAACCTATCAAGCTGTATCTCACTCTTCCCCCCTTCCTCCCCCTCCTCCTTCAGACCCAAGCCGTTTGTGCCTTTTTCTTCACTGGCTCATGGCTACCCCTGTGAAATAGTTGTTTGACCCCCCCCCCCAAAAAAAGGGGTCCCGACTCCCAGGTAGGGAACCACTGCTATAGTGGATATGGAGACATGGTTTGTCATTTTTGTCTCCGTGTTCATTCTCTGTGCCCTGTTAAGTATTGACAGTTAATTAAAGTTGGGGCCATGTAAATTTATTTATTTATTTAGAATCATGCTGTGAGTGTTAGAATGTAAATGTTCAGTGTCTGTCTTATGGATCCAGGCAGAAGAGCTTGGCTATATAGAGAAGGGAAGTCTAGTGTATTGTGGATGGAGGCTAGATTTATGAAGTTGTGTGTCACACATACTGGGGTTTCACCAGGGTGGATAAAAATTTATTTCTTTTAAACAAATTTATTTAAATTTAAATATTTGAGGGGTTTTTACCATTTAAATAAAAATGATTTTTAAAAAATTAATTTAAATATTTTAATTTAAATTGTAATTAAAATCATAATTAAGATCAATTTACTTTAAATTTGTTTATTTTATTTATTTATTTTAAGATTTATATACCACCTGCTTCCCAAAGGGAAACCAAATTTACCCTTGTTTTCACTATAACATAGCATTTTAATCTCTAATCCGTAGATGCCAAATGTTTTCACTGAGTGAATCAAACATCGTTTGAGTGCCTTTGATCATAAGCAGATTTTTCTTCTTACTAAATAATTGTGTTGTCTGACCTGCTACACTA
Organism: Phrynocephalus versicolor; assembly: GCA_023846285.1. Classification (NCBI taxonomy): domain Eukaryota; kingdom Metazoa; phylum Chordata; class Lepidosauria; order Squamata; family Agamidae; genus Phrynocephalus; species Phrynocephalus versicolor. Next base: position 5,420,084 of record JAHTLZ010000023.1, on the reverse strand, counting down.
GATAAGCCAATTGACTAACATATGCTACTCTAGATACTTTATCCATTGAGTTTGTCTGCTATATCTTTGCCAAACATATACCACCCATGGAATATCTGCCTTTCATACAACCACTTACAGACATGGAAAGCCTATAAGGTTCGGGAAAGTTACATATTCACCAACAACTAGAAAAGAACATTCCAAAACAAATTTCAGAATCCACATTGGGGTGATACCTTATTAAGCCAGCCAAAATCCTCTGTGCAAGCTTTGCCATGCATTGTGGTATCACAGAAAATGGATGGGGGAGCAGAGTAATCTGCTATATTGTGTTACCCTGGCTAGAGGATGTGGTTAATAAATAATTGTGTTCAAAGTGACAGAGGGGGCCAGGATAGCACCTGATTTATATTATGTACTCTCCACATGTTAACTTTGTATATTAATAGAAGTTTATTCAAGCTTAATACCAGACAAATTGCAATACAAAAATACTTGGATTTTTCAAAATTATATGTTTGTTACTTTAATTCAGGGAAGGGTTAACTCAGAATAATTTTTGCAAATTCAGCAACAGCTCTTTCCAGCTGTTACTTTGCAAGGCTAGGCTTATTTCCCAGTATCCACATAGGGATTTGTATTTATGAGCTGACTGTTAGCCTTGGGGAATACTATTAGATAGGTGCTGACTGCAGTCCACTTCATGTTGCTGACTGTGGAGAAATATTGGCACATTTTGAGCTCTGCCTTTGTGAATTTAACTTTTAATATGGAAAAAAAGAAAAAGAAAATGCCCTTACCTCCCCATTAGATTTTCAGTATATGGCTGGAATAAACATATGTTTTCCCATGTTTTGTTGCTTCCTAGACCAGTTAAATGAAGGAATATGGAATTGCCCCTTTAATTAATGCAAGTTACACACACACACTAAGAAAGCTTACAAAATATTTGTGAGAATGCTGCATTTTTGTGAGAATGACACCTGTTGCACTAATAAGTATAAACTTGGATTTAATCATCTGCATCTGCAATTATGCCAAATTTCAAACTTCCTCAGGCAATTCTGCCACATATGCTGCAAGTTAAAAACCTGCTTTTACATAATTGTTACATACTGTCAAATCACATCCAATTTATATTAAGCCTAATTTTAAGGTATAGGAGGTGCTTAAAGAGTTGTTTCGCTCATGCCATTTCACAGTCCATAGCCAAGGACTGGTTGAACCCAGGTTGCCTGACTCCTAGTCTTTAACTCCACTTTTGGCTTCCATATTAGTGAGTGAGAGCGAAATCTTTGTGAAAAATGAAGGGTTTCACCTATAATGTTTCTGACATTAGGTGAGCATTCACAGGGATCCACTACTACACAAGTAGGGTGTCAGAGCTGAAAAGACCCTCTCAGGAAGTTAGCCTTCAAATGGTAGGTACTGAGAATATTGTTCCAAGTTAGCTGCCAGTGTTACTCTAGCTGCTATCCCAATTATATATTCATTACCAACTCCCTAGAAAGCCAGTGGAGCAGGTTTGAATAGGAGAGAGTTTGCTTCACTGGACTGGAGGGATGGCTGAGTGATCATGCTAGTTGCAGAACATTTCTAGCTGAGAGACCACCAAAAAACTAAAGAACTACTAAGACCCATCACTCGCCTATGGCAGAACATTTTAAACTGATTCCATACCTTTGCAGAGGTTTCTAGTCCCAGAGAATTTACATTCCCTCACAGAAGTGATCTGTATACTACACAAAAGTACAGAGAATTCCTTCACTCCCAAATCACCATCTTCTACCCAGCACAGAAAACAATGACTGCCCTGCCAGTTGAGCAGGGTCAGATAAGGACTTGAGGGAGAACAATGGTAGCCATGGAAGCCATGATGTCTGATGCCCTGCTTCTGCTAAGACAGTATTGCTATGGTTACTAAGTCCCCCTTATAGCCTGGGGGTTCCAACACAGTTCCCAAAACTGCCCTGGTTAGCTCAGGAAGGGATATTGTTGTGTAGCAGGATGAGTGGAAATCCTTCTGTTCCAGGCACCTAGCTACAGACACACATTCAAACTTGACAGATCATGGAGTCTGGCACCTGATTAAAGGAATGGAATTATAATAATTTATTTATATTTATTTATTTTTGTGCTTATATACCGCCCGTCTTCCAAAGGAACTCCGGGCGGTTCACAACCAAGGAAAACACAACAATACAACAATAGGTAAATAAGAACAACAGCACAATAAAACAATATAAGCAATAAAAAGTCAGTAGCAAAATGACAATGGCAAGATGGCGGCACAAAAATAATAATCATATAATTCCACATCCCACTGCTGCTATATAGGAAAGCCTGATGGGCAGAGATGAGAGACGCTAATTCCTCTAACTGGCAGGATGCCTTGACACAGGCCAGATTGGTGCACTCATCCTAGATGAAGTTCTAGATAGCTGTTATTTTCCCATTCACACGCCTGCCATTGACCAAGAGCACTTTCATTCCTGGAGATCTTATTGCTGATTGGTATCAACGCTTAAACCCATTACAACAAGGCTGCCAAGACTATTTTCCTCTTCTGTGCCTGTTCAGCTTTTAAGGGCATTTTTGTTGGTCTGGGGTTTGTTTGTTTTTTGGCAGGGGAGCAGAGGAGAGTTTCTCTTGCTCCTTATGCCCTTGGCAGTAGGTTTGGTGGGGACATGGCAAAGGACTTTTTTGATGGCTGCTCCCTGGTTGTGGGATTTGCTCTCTTTTTCCCTGATAAGAAAAGGCCTCTTTATTCAGAACTTTGGTATCCAAGCTGGGTTATACCCAGAAGGGAACAGTTGTGTTTTTGCTAAACTTGTGTTGTCTCTAGTTGTGTTTTTAACCTCTAACAGAATTTGGTTTCATCTTAATTTGTCCATTGTTAGCCAACTTGAGTTTTATTTACTGGGAACTTGGGGATATACGTTTAAAAATGAGAAACAAATCCACCATGACCTTGATCGGAAAAAGATTTGGAAATCACCTACACCTGGCAGGCCTCACCCATAAATACATACCTACATATAACCCAGCTAAAAGATACATCACACTAAATAAATATTTTTTTAAAACAAGCAAGACAAACACACATACAGGGAGAAAGAGAAAGAGAGTAACAACAGAGAAATACTGCCACTCATTGACTTACACCTCCCTCTAGCCTTCAAGGGTTGCCTTCCCAGCTCACAGGAAGAATATCTTGGGCCCCCAACCACAAATGATAATGGAGGAGAATACGTTGTACCCCACAGTTATTATTTTCTCTGTAGTGTGTTACTCTGAGAAAATCAGAAGTGACAATGAGCTTGGTAGGCAGCAAGGCAAAAGTCTGAAGATACATGTTGGAGATCTGAGATCTAATGAATGAGGATTGAAACATGCTTTCTGATCTTTCAAAACATGTCCCATCGTTATCAACCATGGTGTTAACAGTGTGTCAACCATAGTGGCAATAGTATGTCATATTGAGCACTGTTTCTTTATGGGTAACACCGCAGCCCAAAATGGAAGGTAAGTCTCCAGTCCACCAAGGCCCCACAAGCCACTGCTGTTTTGGTTATCAGAGAATCCATAAGAATGGATGGCTTCCACGTGAGAGATATTCTGCCTGCTAAATTTCATCTTATGATGAAAACTATCTAGAACTTTCCTCATAAATGTGAATGACTGCTACCTGTAAATGAGGGAATCCTGTGTCCCTGAGGTAGTCCCTCAAGTAGTCTATCAGGCCCCCATAATTTCAAACAAATGCTTCATAATCCCATTGAAGCTCTTATAGAGGAGATTTTATTTGTGGGGGAAATGTCAGTCTTGGAGTGTAAATTTGTCACCACTCATTTGCTGAAAATATGAGGCACAGTATGCATGATTAAATTAATACCATTTATTAGATTAGGAACAAAGTGTTATGGCTGACAATCACTTAACTGAAAAATGATAAGCAATGTTATTTTCTTACCCTCTAGGCCATCGTTGGGTGGTCTCCTTACATCGTCTTATCGACAGCACCAAGAGTCCTTGGCGGCCGAAAGAGAAAGGCGACGGCAAGAGAGAGAAGAAAGACTGCAAAGGATAGAGCGCGAAGAGAGAAACAAATTCAAGTAAGACAAATATTCTGTGTTGTCTTAATAAGACAAAACTGGAAGATCATTTGCCAAATGCGGTATGTTTGTTTGCCTGCATCTGTATCAGGGTTGGGGAAATCCCCAGGCTGCAGGTCAGAGTTTGCTGATGTGGCCTGCTAGAACTCATGTTGAAGTCCCTTCACATCCAGCAACCTGTTGTCCTGTTCCAAAGCTTATCCCCTCAGGGTGAGGGAACAGGAGAACAAATCATCCACTGTCTCAGGCCCATGGCTTATTTACTTCATGGGGTGACTGAGAGTATTGATCTGATCTCAGGGGCTCATAAAGCATGCCTGAGTTCCCTTCTCTGCTTTTCTTCCCACACAGAGTAAACCCAAGAATGAGAAAAAATTACTAAGGTACTTCAAATATCACTTGGCCCAAGGATCAATGATACCAGCATAGATATCCCTTTTCAGATATTACCTGGTCCATAGAGAAGTCCAGGGGAAAATCTTACCCAACAGTTATTCCGATAATAGCAGCTCCACATTTTACAGCATTGGCACATCAATGGAGATCACTCTGTGACACTCCCCCATGTCTGTTCCCAAAAGGTAAGGCTTTTGAAGAAAGTTTTGCCTTTATAGTTTTGATATATTTAAAACATTGCAACTTTTGAAGAGGATCTGAGGTTGGTAGAATGTAGATTTCCCACACACACACATAATTTTAAATCCACTTTCAATTTTCAGATGTTTAAGGCCATGTTGACTATGGAAGACAGTGGGTTTTGGACAGTTTTTTTTTTTAAAAAAGCAGGGTACTTCAAAGGCCTGATGCAGGGGAGTGGTATCAGGAGACATATATCTAGTTTTGTGCACTCCCAAAAGCCTTTGGCAGGGCCGCTGTGAGATACAGGAAACTGGACTAGATGGGCCCTTGACCTGATCCAGAATGGTTCTTCATATGTTCTTCTGTTCTCATAATCCTTGATCATTGCCTATGTTAGCTGTGTCTTTTCAACCTGTAATTCTAAATATATCTATGCCTAAATTTATCTACCCTGATTGCAGTGAAACTTCTTAATCCCTCCAGCACAGTACAATGACTAGCACCTATTCTCCTGCATAGGACAAGTTTCCTATTTCCCACAACTTTAAAACCCCACAGTCTCACTCACCTATACCCCAGGGCACAGAGAGAACTCCTAGTTCCTTGAGTTCTTTGCATTCTGAAGATGCCGGCCACAGAGTCTGGTGAAATGTCAGGAAGAAAAACTTTCAGAACATGGCCAAACAGCCCCCAAAAAACTCACAACAGCTATCAGATCCCAGCTTTGAAAGCCTTCGAGAATACATTGTCTAAACCAGTTTGTCTACTTCTGCTATAAATCAAAAGCATTTTAAATAATACAAAATGCCAGTACAGAGGAGTTCAAGATATATTTATTTATTTATCATACTTACTGCATATCCCTCCCATATATTCATTTCCATTGTGACAAATACTGTTCAAAGAAAAATGTGTCAATTTTCAGAATAATTCATATGTTAAATGCTCTATTTTGTAAGATATACTTTGTCATATTTTCATTATAAGATCTGTTTGCAAATGTCTCTGGCACAGTTGTGGACTGTACTCTTCATAAATTCCAGTGGAGTTGGTTATCTGATATCTTTATAGTAATATCAGGATCCAAGCATCAGTTTTGGCAAGAGAACTGTTTAAATGCCACCAGAGGCACAGCTACTTGGATTAATGTGTCTGACTATTGTGATGGATTTACTTTCGGCTTAGTTGCCACAGACTTCTGATACCAGTGTGGGGGTTAATTGCTTCTATCTTTTCCACAAACTGTCAAATGAACAAAAATCCCTCTGTGAAAACTGGAGGTTCCGCTTAAACTACACGAGCAGTTCGTATGTATTCAAGAGAAAGGTCTAAAGCAATCTAGTGACTGTTCAGAAGAGAAGAAAATTGAGTCCAAACATTGAATTATTATTATTATTATTATTATTATTATTATTATTATTATTATTATTATTATTATTAATACATGTATCATTTTACCTCACAATTATGGAGTTGAAGCCCAGACACTATGCATTTAACATAATGGGTGCCTCACTTCGGCCAAAAGAATGTGACACCCTAATGAATAGGCACCCACCTCAAGCTTTGACTGCTCTCTGCCCCATTGCATGCTCTGTTTTACATAGTCTTAAATTGTGTTGGGCTTCACAAACCTTCCCCACCCCCCAATACAAAGCTGGAGCAAACTGGTAGCTGCCATGGAGGTAGGGCATCATTCACCTGGGGAAAGATGTTGAGGAGATTTTGTTTTCTACAACACAAGACAATTTAATATGTACTGATCAAATATGCAAAAAGACAACAGAGTCACATCTTCCATGTGAGACTAACTGTTCACTAGATGATAAAATATATGAACATTAATTCACTCTTAGGTCTAACTTCTTACAAATTTCATCATTCACATTATTAAATAAAAAGGGGGTGCCTTGTGGCCATTAGAAAATACAAATGCAAGACCAATAGCCTAGTCTTGCATTTGTATTATATTTAAAGAATGTATTTTCTCTTTCTTTCTTTCTTTCTTTCTTTCTTT
>JAHTLZ010000023.1:5311924-5413381 GCA_023846285.1 Phrynocephalus versicolor | reverse complement strand
TTCTTTCTTTCTTTCTTTCTTTCTTTCTTTCTTTCTTTCTTTCTTTCCTTCCTTCCTTCCTTCCTTCCTTCCTTCCTTCCTTCCTTCCTTCCTTCCTTTAGCTATTCTGCATTAGTTATTATAATATAATTTGCTGCTTAATTGGTTCAGCTTTCCTAGTTTTTATTTTTCCTGTAACTTCATGAACCTCTGTTTTCTAGTCGTAATTATCTAGACAAGAGAGAAGAGCTAAGGCAAGCAAGAGAAGAGAGGTTTGTACTTAACACTGCATTTGGCTACTTTATGTGTTTTGTTTGTTATATTTTGCTCATTAAGAAGTGCCTAATTCTATAAGCATGCTTCTCACTAGGCTTGCATAGAATAGCTTAATTCAGAAATGCATGCAAAACACTGCCATTTCAATCTAATAAGCACACCCAATGATATAGGAAATATTAATTGCTGAGGATTTTAGCTCATAGTAAATAGCTGAACTGTGATTCAGGAGCAAATTCACAAAACACTTACAGAGGATATCTGTACTCAGATTGATTTTGTGCAAAAACAGTGGAAGTGGACAAATGGTTGCACAGATGGTGCTGTTAGGAAACATTTTATGCTACATTCAGTGCTTTCATGAAGAAGGACTGCTGGTAAGTTATAAGTAATAAACATTCAAAGAGCAAAAACATAGAAGTTATGAGCCTTAGACTATCCTGGTATCTGTTGGAAGTCCAGCTCAATCAAGAATATAAGGCTCAACAAATTCCTCACTTGTCTTGCTCACAGTTTCATCTTCCAGTAGGTAGAGGGAATACCAAGCTATCCTGGATCTGATCCTTCATACAGAGAAGAACTGATCAGTGAGGAAAAATAATCATGGAGACTGGAGATGAAATGACCATGCTTTATTTGGATTAGTTTTACTTAGAAACCAGAAAGCTGGGATAGTGTAAAGTACATGACAGCCTTTGGAAAGTTGATTCCAAAGGCTGTCATGTCCTTTGGAAAGGAGCTCTCCAAACTGGGGGAATGGGCTGAGAAATGGCAAATGCGTTTTAATGTAACCAAATGTAAAGTAATGCATATTGGGGCAAAAAAATCAAAACTTTATCTATCAACTCATGGGCTCTGAGTTATCCGTGATGGATCAGGAAAGAGACCTTGGTGTGTTGGTGGACAGCTCCATGAAGGTGTCTATCTAATGTATGGCAACGTTGAAGAAGGCCAATTCCATGCTAGGGATTATCAAAAAGGGGATTGAAAATAAAACAGCCAACATTATAATGCCATTATACAAAACAATAGTAAGGCCCCACCTGGAGTATTGTGTACAATTCTGGTCACCGCATCTCAAGAAAGACATAGTGGAACTGGAAAAGGTGCAGAAGAGATCGACTAAAATGATTACTGGGCTGGGGCACCTCCCTTATGAAGAAAGGCTAAAACATTTGGGCCTCTTTAGTCTGGAAAAAAGGCGCTTGAGGGGGGATATGATTGAGACATACAAAATAATGCAGGGTATGAGTAAAATGGATAGAGGGAAGCTCTTCTCTCTCTCCCAAAATACCAGAACTAGGGGACATCCACTCAAATTGAGGGCTGGGAGAGTAAGAACAGACAAAAGAAAACATTTTTTCACCCAGCGCGTTGTAAGTCTATGGAACTCCCTGCCACAGGATGTGGTGACAGCATTTGGCCTGGATGCCTTCAAAAGGGGATTAGACAGATTCCTGGAGGAAAAGTCCATCACAGGTTATAAACAATGATGGAGATGTGTAATCTCCAGGCTTAAAACCAGGGTACTTCAAGGTCCAGATGCAGGGGAGTGGTATCAGGAGACAGAGATCTAGTCTCATGCGCTCCCAAACGCATCTTGTGGGGCCGCTGTGAGATACAGGAAGCTGGACTAGATGGGCCTTTGGCCTGATCCAGCATGGCTCTTCTTATGTTCTTATGTTCTTATGTTATGATTTCAATAAGCACAAAGAAATACTAAGTGCGATCCAGTGGACAGAGATACTCAAAGAGGAGGGAGTCCCTAATGGATGGAAATGTCTTAAGAGTGGGATACAGAAAGCACAATCAATAGCAACCCCCATGAGAAGGAAACCTGGGAGATATATTTGTCTTTGGATCTGAAACATACTGAAAAAAACATGAAACATCTTATGTGCCTAGGTAGAGGAGACTCCATAGGACTAGGTAGAGTCAATGAAAACTTGATGTAGGTTTTACGGAAAGGGTTTTGCAGCATTGTATTAAATATTGTTCAGATAAGTCCTTTTTTCATGGCTTCAACGATGCTCTGGACCAGTTACAAACAAATGTTTGGAAAGTGACTTGACCTGGTGAGCCTGGTTCTTCAGGAATCAAAAGTAAGATGCCAGGAAAATATCTGGCACCATAGCCTTTGAGACATTGGAGTGCATTGCTCCATCTTGGCTAGATCATGCTAACTGAGCCGAGAGTCTGGAAATTATCACATATTACGGTACTAATAGACACAACAAAGGACTATTCCGAGTTCCAGAACATTAAGTAGCAGTTTTAAGTATAGTACCTGGATGCAAATGTAACAACCGGAGCCAGACCTAGGGATTTTTGCAGAATTTTATTTTGCTGTCTGAAATGATGGAACTAATTTAAATTCTGTTGAAACAGACATGGCCTTCTTAATGGACTAACTAGTTGTACCTAAGACACATATAGCAAAAATTTGAGTTCTTAAATGCTTTTCCTTGCAGCTGTATTAGGCTGAGAGCTTTAGACATTTGTTGTCTTTGAGTCCCTGGAGTCAATTAATATTAATGCTAAAGAGATTAGCAGCACACTAGTTGACTGGCCATATTCATTGATGCCATTTTAAAAGAAGACACATTTGCTGTGCAATATTGGCCACCTTTCAACCATGTATCTGTAGCCTTTCTAGACTGGAAATACAAATTTCATTTCTTATAAAAAATACAGAGCCAGATCCACTAATAAATGATTACACACAACCGAATTAAAATGAACATAAGTTGGGAAGAAGATTGTTACAGCACACTTTAAATTTCAAGTATTTAATGCCAGTACTGAAGAGGGTAAATTTTCATGCATTTGGTCCTGAGGCATTAAAGGCTTCATATATCAGCGCAAACATCTTGAATCAGGTCCAATAGCTGGTGTTAACTAGTGTCAAGATTTCAAACCTTGTTCGATATGTTTACCTCTCATTGCTCTTTCAAAGAATGTGCAAAAATATTATGCACCAACTGCAGCCTCTAGAGCTGCCCTTCAAGGGATCCCCATTTGGGAATATTGCACAATCAGTGAGATGCATCCCCTGTTGTATCCTGCTTCATCCAGGAACATCTGCATCCACTTAAAACATCACCCCCTCTGTCACTTGGCCTTGAAGCAGAGTGTTTGCAACTGGATAATAATGGTGTAAAACCACTGCCATCATCTCAGGAAGGAAGCAGCTACCAGCTGTTACAATGCACCTAGCATATCACATACTGCCCCACTCCTACCATATCAGAAACACTTACAATTCCTTGACTAAACCAGTCAGGTCTTCCCTGGTAGATTTCAAAAAGCATGTGGTCACCTGCCAAGTAACCTGTTCACATTATTAGGCCTCAACAACTGATATTGATCTTGAGAACTAGATCTATTTTGAGTGCTTGGTGGATGTCCACAGGACATTTAACAATTGTGGAGTTCAGCTATGAGAAAGATGAACTTTAATCAAATTATATTGGTGAGAACTATTTATTTTGGTGATAGTGGGTTGATGTGGGACCTTCATCAGGCTTCTATAGGGTTGTTGTATGCCTGGTAAGGTAGAAGAGATAAAATGCTCCAGTCTGAGACCTGAGTTTTGAAGATTCTCATGTAAACAGATGTTACAGCTTCCAGGAAAGGTACACATCCTCAGGAATACCCTAGTCAAAGGATAATCCAAGTATCTTGTAGTCTTTCCTTTTTGCAAATAGTACTAACATTATTGTGTCTTTTCAATGAACAGATTCTGGTTACTGGGGATTGGTTGTTCTTTGTATGATTCAGATTTGGAGAGTTGTGGGAATGCTCTAAGTATTGGGAGCTGTCCGCTTCCCACCCCTGTTTTAGATAAAAGTTAGCTTGAAAATTGCAAGGATGCATAGCTGTTGTCCAAAGTCTATCTGCCAGCATGTGTTGTGTGTTGTGTTGTTACAGTTTTCATGACAGGAATACTGGACTGGTTTGCCAGTTCCTACTCCAGGCGCCTACAGCACCTGGTATTCCCTGGTGGTCTCCCATCCAAGTACTAGCCAGTCCCGACCCTGCTTAGCTTCCAAAATCAGGCGAGATTGGATGTGCTTAGGGCATCTAGGCAGCCTGTCTGTCCTCAGCTTCCTGTTATTCCCCACCTCCTTGGAATGGTTTTCATCTAACCTGCTAGACTAGAGAGTGGGCAGCACCACAGCAAAAAGGAAGAGAAAACTGTAGTCCCAAGTCTGTACTAGAGCCAGGTCTGCAGGTTTCTTTGCTCATGTGTAAATCTTTGCTACATCTGTCATCTGTGAACTCAGTCAAGAGATGCCAACCCGATCCAGATATTACCTGCTTATACCTCTGCAGCATGCAAGAAGGGGAATGCCCAGACCCTCCCTCTCAGGCATCACTTTCCTCACATGAAAAACAATGTACTGTGTCTGTAAAGGAGAGGTTCCAGTTTACATGTAGACTAAACACGTGAGGAAGAACACTTGAACATTTCAGTTCTTGTCTGCATTGAAAGTCTACACAGAAGCAAGAGAGTCTCTGCAGATGCACCACCCTCCACATGGAGAAAACAATAACACAGAGAGAAGAGGCTTCTTATTTGCATGTTGGAGGGAACTGTGGGATTGATGCCTAAATAAGTTTAAAAGTCTTCTTTGGGTAAAATATAGTTCTCCTGGGCCTCGCATTCTATTAAATTGGCTGCATGTGAAAAAATAAAAGCATTTATATTATACAGTCATCCTTTAGAGCTTCATCCAGAGTCTCTCTGTGTTCCTTTTTAAAAAGAACCCTGATTTTATTTTAACAGATTCAAAATATCAAAGAAAAACCTGAATATGTGCACCTTTCTAAGATTCATGGTATAGCTCTTAAGAAGGATATTTTTTGTGTGTGGTGGTTCTCTGTGTGAAAGGTACATATCGACGTGTTTTTGGTGTGTAACTAAAAATAAGCAGTTTTGGTTTTCATAGCAGATGGCTTTGCTCTTACTAAGTTTGTTATTTACAAATGCTACAGTTACAAAAAAAAGTCTGTATTCCTAAATATTCCTCCAGTTAAAGGGTCCTTGGAGCCCCAGCCAAGCATTCTACAGAGGAGGCTGCACACTTGTCCGTCTGCATGATTTCACAGGGCTTTTTGCATCTTGGCCAGCTTTTCCTGCAGGAAGGCAACCTACTAGATATCTCTGCACTGATTGTAACATGTAACAGACTTAATTACCCACTTGTGGTGACCCTGTGTATAAGTAAACTCCAAAATATCCTGTCCAGAAGAAGCACCTCTTAACCCCGGTTTCCTTGTGGAGTCACTCAGTCTCATATTTCTTCTTCTTCTTTTCCTTCTGCATTTGACTTTTCTCAGCATTCTTCTTTTTATCCCAGTTAATCGTTCCTTCTCATGAGGTGCTCCAAGTATGACAGCTTCAGTTTTGTCATTTTTGCCTCCAGAAAAATTTCAAGCTTGATTTAATCATGTCAGGTTACTAGGAAATATTTCACAGGAAGACATGGTCTTTCTATTGCTCTGTAGTACATATGAAGCATTTACTATCAGGGGTGCAGGAAATTAGTCATGATTCACCTTTTTGAACAGTTCACTTCTGGGTAACAGAGTCAAGAGCCTGCTTTTATATCTGAATTCGTTTTTTCCCCCATGAGCAAATAATGGTGAACAAAATTAGACATCTGGAAGAGGCACATATTTCAAAGTTATTTCGGTCTGAAGTTCTGAACATATAAAGGACTGTATGGAGAATATGATTGGTAGCTGGTCTTAATAAACAGTTAGTGAGTCTTGCCTGCCTAAAATGCAAAGCAGATGTAGCTTTGTTCTTTTCAACTGACTTTGATGAATAAACTATATGTGACGTCATATCCAAGCTATTGGATATCTTGAGTCCGGCTGAGAAATCTTTTAGAACTAAAAAAAAAAGTTTCCATTGTAGGCGCTAGAGAGAACAAAGTGAATTCCAATGCATTTCTCATACAGCGAATAGAAGCAGGTTCAGAAGCTCAGACAGTTCTTAGTCCAAACATTTATAAGTGCTGTTATTTACTGCAGGATCTGCTTTCCTGTGAGGCGCTAAGCTTTTCCCCTGGTCTCTCCAGCAAGACTGGGGCCGTGTCTCCTTTAACTGGTGAAAGGGTCTGGGAGGATTTTTGTAAGGAAAAGAAGCAAGAAGAAGTTGATATATAGTTCTAAGAGGAAGAAGATTGATTTATTTTCCAGAGCTTACCTTCCGAGAACCGCTTAGTAGTATTATCTTTTGGTTGGAAATAAACATTATGCCTCTTTAGGCTAATAATTTTATTTATTTATTTATTTCTGTTCCGGGATTTCCCCACCCCCTGAAGATTTATCCGGCAGTCAGTTTTGCAGCGCACCTCGTGTATCAAGAACTGAGCTCCTTTTTCTGCAGCTAAATAAGCATACCCATAAATAAGCATCAACTACATCTTGCTTCTTGTTTACGGAATCCCTTTGGAATTTAACTTTCAGATACAAATTCTTGGAGAAATTGGCTGCCGAAGAATATGAGAAGGAGTTGAGAAGTCGAAGTTTATGTAGGGGAAGGAGCGACTTGTCCTTGAATTTGGATTCTCCTTCGGTACCAACTGTTCCCTCTCCTAAGTGTGCAAGCCCAGCCTCAACAGATTCTCAGGAGGAACCCAAGACGCCTGCATCATCTTTCCAGGCTGTTCAGACTCCAGACGGTAAGTCCTGCTCAACCCAGAAGGGGAAAACGGCAGTTCTTTGTAGTTTCTTGTATTTCTATTAGATGCATGATTTCAGATGTCAGGTGATTGTTGTCCAATCTCTGATATCTGATGAATGAATTACAAGATTTGGTACATTTTCTTCTGACGTATTGACAGAAGTACAGCATATATCACCATGCATTTGACATCAAAGATGATACACCTATCACTGGCTATATATTTGTGTGCTTCTGAATACCATTTGTTGGGGAACATGGCCATACAGATGGTATCTTCTGCTTGTGGTTTTCCCATAGAAATTGGCCACTGTGCGAATTAGATGCTGCACAGCAATTCTCGTGATTCTTACACAGCTGCGACTAAAAACCCCAAACACTAAATGCACATGTTGTGACTGAATTTAAATATCTCAAAGTCCCATCAAGTTCACTACAGGGCTCAAGCATATGCTTAGCTCTCCCACACTGAACTCAGTGGGCTTTTAAATGATTTCTTCTGGTTGGACTGGGCAGTGGAATAGCAGTGCCTTGGGGAGTCCATGATCAGAAGGTGATTCAGCAGGCGTTGTGCGTGTGGAGGGCTTGGGAGGTTGTTTCCCCTTCAACCTCCCAAGAGCATGCTGTTTGCAAAGCTGCTTTTGAGGCTGGAGAATTTCAGAACTTTTTTCTGATGCAAAAATGGAAGAAGAGAGGGAAGAAGTAAGAAATACAGAAATGCCTGCAGGTAGCACAATGATTAGACGCCAGGGTCAGTCTTTCAGTAGAAGTAATGCAGAACAGGAAAAAAATTGAAATGCACAATCTTGATACATGTACACAACTTTATAAATGTAGCAATTATCGTGTTATCTTCTAACACAAAAAGCAGCTTAATTTGGGGAAGAGATACAGAGTATGATGGAGCAGCTCAAGTCCACCACGGTTAATCTATTTATAATTTCAGTGGTAGCTTGTATAAAGGAATTAATTCGTTGCAAATGAAATTATGTTAAGCAAATTTTCCTTTATACAAATTCCCATAGGAATGCATTGAAAATGGAGTAATCCCACTTTTATGTTGTATGGCTTCTCCCCATAGGGGATTATGTTAAGCAAATTTCCCCCTATCTCTGAAATTTTTTTATGTTGTACAGATTTTATGTTCTACAAACTGTTTGTTATACAAGGGTCCACTGTAGTGGCATTTGTATCTTCCATTTCTCCAGTAAGCAAAAGTCAGAAAGGCTTTCCTTCTCCTCATCTTTTCCTCACATAGAGGTAGATAAAACTGACAGAGGGAGACTAACCTGATACTATCCAGTGAGTTTCATGGCTCAGCAAAGACTAAAACCTGGATCTCCCAAGTCTCAGTCTAACACTGGCACTCACTGATTGCAAGAACAAATTAAGCCAATGGTATTTCCTGTGAGTCTAAAGAGTGCTTATCTTCACTTGTATGGCAGCCATTAGTATTTTATAGAATTGCTCTGGATGTCGGCACATGAGGTGTTGTGTACGTGGCTACTGGCCTTAACTATAAGAAGAGGGTTTATCTTTCACTGGGAAGAAGCTTCTCAACATATTTGATACATTATGTACTGTGACTTTTTTTTGGTGCATGCTATATAGCCTAGGGTTCACTATCATGTCATTTGGTTTTATTGGCTGTTAATACTTGAAGCATGTTGTGGAAAGAATGTCCACATGAAGAAAAAGTGGGTACTGTGCACTGAATGTGGGTGTGCTGATGTCAACCTTCATTTGAGTTTGCATGGTTTCTTCTCTGCATGGCTAGTTTCCCCTGGCTTTTAGATTCCCTACAGAGACTGCCGTATCTGTGAAATCACTTTTATTCAGAAATATTCACAATGGCAGTTATTCAAACCCAGTGTCAGGCATTAAAACTCATATTTTCCCCTACCATTAGGATTGCTTGAATCTCTGCACGGAGAGCAGCTATCTCTTTTACAATGATTCTTCTGCCATATGTCTCTAGGAATTACTCCAAATGTTACATTATAAAATGGAACACTTCAGTATGCGCAGGGAATAGATTTATAGCAGGTACACAGGCTAGCGCTAAGCTTTTCAGAAGAAGGGTTGCTTTCTTCAGGCAGCAGGTGTTCGGGGACTTTCCAGGAAAACACCTGATAGTAATTAGCAAATGTGCAGTGTTGTGAAATTTGCAAGTCAGTGTACTGACACTTAGGTATGAATATATATAAGGCCCCTGCCTGCCTGCTACCTTTCACACTAGTCTTCTTATCTGAGTGTTGCACGCATCCACGTGAAGATGAATCATGTTCTCAAACAGGAATCTCAGGTGTGATTCGCGATAATTAAATATACTGATCTTTCAAGAAAAAAGTGATCGTTATGAGAATAATGAACGGCCACAACAGAGAATATTTGCAAGTCTTTTCAAAGAAATTGAAGCAGGCTCTGCTATTCAAAATTTGGAGTTCATTTTGGAAAAGGAAAAGTCGGAAAGGCAACTTTTTGCAGGAAGACAGCTGCAAAAATTAAGGATTGGAAGGCAGTGGGATTTTTGATGGCCAGCAATGCTTTTGTTGAAATGAAGTCTTTACACATGAACCATATACACAGACAAATGTAAAATGTTTGGATTCACACAATATTACTGCTGTCATTTGAGTGTTGGTGAAGTACACCTGCTTTTCTGTTGGTAATTTGAAAGATCATGACAGATCAGGGAATCCTGTCCATTACCAACAAAGACAACCTGCTGTTTATCTTTATACCTTTTAACCACAAAGAGAAGGCCCTTGTCTGGATTAGAGAATAACCGTTTTCTAAGTTTTGTTCTGTTCCTTTTCCTTTTTAACTCATCTCAGTGTTCATCAGAAAAGGCCAGTCATGTATATTATTCACTGCATTGTCCATTGCATCACTGCACACATTAAAAATAGAATTGCCAAGGTAGCTGCCAGGAGAAAGCTGGAAATGCATTGTAGTTCACCAAAGAAATGGTTTCAAATTTGCACAAAATTAGTAATGCACATTTCCATTTAGGTTGATTGCTTCCCTGCTTTTCTGTTTTCTCTTTTGCATGATCACCTCTGTGTTCGGCGAGCTGTCAGCTGCTTGACTGAGTACCTGTTGAGGCCTTCCAGATTCCTCGTGGCATTAACGATAATTATTCCATGTGAAAATATGCTGGGTTAGCGAAAAATGTTGATCAAGGCAATTTCAGTGGATTTCACTCCGTGAATGATACAACTAAGGAGAGGAAATCAGCAACACCTTCTGCAAGGTGTGCTGGATACCAAATAATTAAGAAACAAATTTGTTCTACACGTCAAATAATTAAGAGGTTGAATCTGTACCAGATGCCCATTAAGTGCGGCCATTCTGAAACAGGGAAGCACATGCCTTCTTCCAGCTGACTCCATGATAAAGCACCGTTTCCCTGCTATGCTGTTTTCCCTAGGAGTCAAACCAGCAGATTTGTGTCTTTTTTTATTTAAGAATAATGTTCGGTGAAAAAAATCGGCTGACATTTTAAGAAGTATTTCCAGCAAAAGAGCAAACTGCAGATGAAAATTAAATTCTATTTTTTTTCCTGTTCCTGTCTTCCCTCTTTCTAGTTAAACTTGGCTTGCCTAGACATTCTTAACCCCCTCAGCAGAGAATACAGATGAGCTGATTTGTTATTTCATCTCCTCAGTTCTTAAAAAAGGATAAATATAAATCAAAGCCTCAGCATTTGGCCAGACTCGATTCCAGTGAGGAAAAGGAGGTTTCAAAACCACCATCACCTTCAAGTGTTGTTTATTTGCCGGGTTTATCTTATCCAGCCTTTCTCCTAAAGATGGGACTTGAGGTGACATCAGGCACAAATTCTGCCCCCAGGGCTGAACGTCTTTCTTAAAGACAGCTGCTGATGCAGACTTCTTTTCTTCCCATTCTTTTTGTTTACTTCCTTGAACAAATGACAGCTGATGAAACTCACTTGGCTGTGTCACACACGGAAACACTGTTGTTAAGTGAATCTTTCTCCATTATTTTTTTTTTCCACTAGTGAGTGCCAGTGAACCTGAATGTGAACCAGAACCCGAGCCAGAGGCAGAAACAAAAAGGGAGCAGAAAGATGAGGCAGAGTCCCAGCAGGGAAAAGAAACTCCCCGAGAAGTAGAGGTGGCAGAGGTGGAGCCAGAGAGTGAAGTGGAGCAAAGTCCAGAGCCAGAGCCAGAAGAAGGTCCAGGACTCAGTGAAAAAGAGAGGCAGAATGAAGATGTGAACGAGAAGGACAACTGCTCTGCGTCAAGCATATCTTCGGCAAGCAGCACTTTAGAGAGGGAGGAAAGGGAGGAAAAATTAACCAGTAACAATGAAACTGGTAAAGTGAAGCCTTCTCTCTCTCTCTCTCTCTTTTTAAACATAACAGTTGTCCTTTTTTGCCATTTTAAAACAATGCCTCCATTTAACATTTGTTATAAGGGGGCGGGAAGCACCGTGAAGCCCCCTTTTCAAAATAACTACCATAGTACATTCATCTGGTAAGGTCTCATGTCATAGCTGTTGGGAAGAGGATTTATTGGAGGGTTTATATTCACTGAATAATTAGGCATTTATTTATTTATTTATTTTCATCAGTCAGTTACATTTATATTTGGCCTTTCCTCAGACAAGCCAATGACAGTATGCATAGCTCTCCTATGCCTACAATAAACCTGTGAGGGAGGTCAGGCCAAAAGATCAGGCCAAGGTCACTCAGTGCATTTACTGGCTTCCAAGTCTTGGTCTGGGGAACCCAGTGTGATATAGTGGATTGAATGATGGGCTAGGACTCAAAAGACATGGGTTTGGTTCCCCGGTTCTGCCATAGAAACTCAGTGAGAGATGGGACTGGGGAAATTATACCTTAAATACTGTTTGGGACTGAATTTAGGTCTTGTGTATATTGCAAATTCCTGTGTCTCTCCCCATTGAGGAATACAAGGGTAAGAGCTATTTTAATTGAAGAACAAGGGATAAATGGGCCAATCATTAGTTGCAGTTAAGATTATTCATATGACTTGACCGTTTTTTAAGAAAGGATATGCCACTGTCAAAGACTAAGAAAGTATAACAAGAACCTTGTGTGTGGATGCTAATAGAAATGAAGATAACAAATAACCTTCAGCAAAAATTCCCTAAGGGGGGAAAACATGCAGCAGTTTATCTAAATATGGAATGGAAAACTAAGGTGGCAGTTCTGTACCTGAGGATAAGTCCTATTTAAATAAATTGAGATTACTACTGGTGTTACGAAAGTACTACTATAAACCAGAAACAGATTTATAGTGCTCTTAGATACCTGTTTGTTCGGAAGACAGATCCATTGAGTTTCCTGGGGCTCTCTCTCAAGTTCGTGGATATAAGGTTGCACTGTACATTAAGATCCTCAGCCAATCAGACTGTATAATAAGAATAATAATATTTGCCCAGTAAATCTGGGATTGCCCGCAGCCCCTGTCAAAGGTGCACAGTTGGGAATTGAGCTCCCAACCATTGGCTCGGCAGCCAGATCCCTAGGCCACTGGACTATTTGAAAGTCTCCAGGGTCATTATAGGAGGCACCATAAGAAAGAAGAGTTTTTTTTAAAAAAAAATCATTTCCCACAATATTTTTGACTGGCTGTGGAAAAGGGACAATATAGACTAGCCTGTTTGTCTGGATTCTAAATAGCGTACACGTTACTAAATAATTTATAGGAAGAGGAAGAGATTTGGGGTTCCAGAAGGACAGTCATTCGACCAAAATCCATCTTTAAGCAGCCTTAAGAGGGGAATGGTATGAAGAATAAAACTGAATGTATCGGTTTTGAAAATGAAAATATGAAGGCATTTGCCAGGGCATAGACAACAGGCAGAGGTGAAACTAGAAACATTGTAAGTGAAAATAAAAATAAGTAATGAATCAAAAGTACAGGTCAGACAAAACGATGCCCTGTCCACCTTAACACTGAATTGGCTGTAGGGGGGCGGTCTTTCAGTAGAGGGGGAAGGTAAGAAAAGAAGCAAAAGCCATTATTTCATTTGTATTGTGATTATAAGTACTTGATAATCACAACAAAGTTGTTATGAAGCCTTTTCTCTCATAGGATAACTCAATTTTCAGCTTTTTAACTCTATTACTCACATACTTCTGCCATTTGCAAGTTTTATTGATTATTCAGTAATTTTAATAAATTGGATCTAAAGTAGATGAATCTTTTTACTATAGCTATGTTAGATGTTATCCAGCAAAGTGTCCATGTAGCCCGATACCATTGGCTGACATATAAAGAAAAAAATACATATATGATCTTTGCATGCAGTTTAGATTCTCTGAGCATGGGGCAAGTTGGATTGGGAAGAATGTATCTTCCTTGTTCCCCCAAGTTGAGCTATGGCTTCTTGTCAGTAGGTGCATACCACTCAGATCCCTGGGGCTTTCAAAGTAAACCTTTGGGTGTTTCTCCCCCATCAAAACCAAGTTGCTCATTAACCTCTCTGCCCAAAGAGGAAATTTGGGAGGCAGTGGCATGTTACTGTATTGATTGTGAAACCTGTAACAACAATAATAAACAATAATAAACACTACATACCGTCTCCTTCCATATGAACTTATGTGACAATTAAGATCTAGAGAGAGGGCCCTCCTGAAAGAGCCATCTCTCAAGGAGGTGAAAGGGATGGCTTGTAGGAACAGGGCTTTTTCAGCAGCTGCCCCCGAATTTTGGAATGCCCTCCCAAGCAAGACCCGCCTGGCACCAACTTTGATGACATTACGGCACCAGGCAAAAACATTCCTGTTCCAGAAGTTTCTAAACTGATTATTGTAGGTCCTGATGGCGATTTTAGTGTAGTATTTTAATATATTGTATTTATTGTATTTAACTGTTTTATTGTTTTAATGTTATTGCAATTTGATGTTTTAATTGTCTGAATTGTTTATTTTGATTGTGAGACGCCCAGAGACCTTTGGGTAGTGGGCGGCATACAAGCTATATATATAAATAAATAAATAAATAAATAAATAAATAAATAAATAAATAAATAAATAAAATACATCAGGCTAGTAATTACAGCTGCTTCTCCTCTCCTTGGACACTGTGGTTTTCTTAGGCGTCAGTATATCTGTTAATCAGCATTTCATGTAAAAGTTTTTAAAAAGAAAAGACGAGGAGATAAATAAATAAGAACTTCTCATGCATTAAGGAAAATTACTTTTACAAGAAGTAGGAATATTGAGTATGTACTAAGAACTCAAGAAAGTTACCGTTCTAGTGAAGTCTAGTTACTTTAAGACCAGGTTCGGACTACATTTAAATCATTTTACTACACATGGATGGTAATTGAAAACAGTGTTCCAATTACATCCACAGATTTTGGGCATTTGCCTTTTCTTATAAGATTTTATGTTAATGGGTTTGTTGATGGACTGTAGAGTTGCACAATCTCATTTCACCCTTCTGGTGTTGACGAGGTGGGGTGGGGGGTATATTCAGTGCAGGCTTTAGCCTTGCAATCATCCTGGTGATCTTGCACAAAAATGCTAGGACAAGGTGGGGACACTTCAGAGCAACTGAGAAAGACATAGCTCTCCTGCTGTAATTTAACCATTTGAAGTCATGGAGGGGGAACAGTCAATCTCAGCAACCTGAATAGGCACCAGGGTTTTTGCAGCTTCCTTAGTAAATCCCAAGCAGCAGTTTTTGGAGTGTTGGGGGGGGGGGAGAGAAGAGGACTTGAATGTTTTCCAAAATGTCTTTTATCCTCCTCCAGAAGTCTTAGCCAGGACACCTGCTCCACATTCCCTTTTAGCTCTACAAAAGCTTCAGGGCTGTGTGCCTGAATTCTTGGGGGTGTGAGGAAAGATAAGTCTTGAGCAATTCCACCACAACCACCCTGATGCTGGTTGACATCTCTGCATTCACCCCAACAGTACTGGTTCAAAAGCACTGATGCACAGGGGAGGAGAGAGCAGTGGCAGATTCTATGAGGGCCATGCAATTATGGGTTGTGTAATTCTGCCTTAGGGCAAGGAAAACAAAAATCTGAAGTCTGCCTATTTTCTGCTGCCTTGGCCATTTACAAAGGTTGATTGAGCTGCCCTACATATGCTGTGTACATTAATTTTCTGCACGATAATGCATGACTGCAGTTTGTGTTATACGTATAATTGGTTCCATAATATCCACTAAGATCCCTGACTGTAGAAATGCTATGGTCTGGAGGTTCCAGTCATATGCTATTTTATTTCTTGATGCCCCAGATAATCATGTTGATTGCCAGTTGCATTGTCTTACTGTTATGTTACTAGACTGCAGCTCCCAAAATACCCTGTCTAATATGGGAAGTTCTGGGAGCTGTGGTCCAAAGAAGTAATGTTTCCAAGATCTGGTTGTCTAGTTATACATGAGCCTTCAGCAGCCTAAGTCATTTTGTGTTCTATGTCCGATGTGTGTTTTCAGATCCCTGGTTACAGACCATTCAAGATGTTGGTGTGAATGACCAGAGCAGCAACATTCTCAACAACAAGCGGTTTATGCTGGACATGTTGTATGCCCATAACAAGAAGCCCAAGGATGAAAAGGATAAAGAGCTGGAGGAGAAGACGGAGGAAAAGGAAGTTGCGGAGGGAAGTGAGGACACGATCTCTAGCCTGGCCAGTAGGATCTCAGTCTTACAGGCCACCAAGCAGGCCAAAGAGGAAAGTGTCAAAAAAATGGAAATCGAGCATTTGGACAATCAGGGCAGTGTAAAGGCTTTTGCAGAAAGGTTCAACAACAATGAGCTCACCAAACCTACAAGCCTTTCTGAAAACGGTTTTACGGAAAAGGCCTCTGAAAAAGCAGCAGTGCAGGCAAAGAAGGAATCAGACTACATTTGGGATCAACTCATGGCCAACCCACGGGAACTTAAAATCAGAGACATGGACTTTACAGACTTAAGGGACGAGGATGACGTTGACATATTGGATATGCAAATGCATCCTAGGGACTCCTTAGCCCCCCCTCCTCCACCCCCACCTTCCTTTTTAGGTTTACCTCCTCCACCACCTCCCTTATTTTATGGGTGTCCCCCTCCCCCTCCACCCTCTGGTAATTTATTGGCTCCCCCTCCTATATTTGGCACTGCTCAGGGTTTAGGGTCACCCCCACTTCCTCGAGGTCAGCCAGCCTTTATAAAAAAGAAGAAAACCATCCGCCTCTTTTGGAATGAGGTGAGGCCATTTGAGTGGCAGTGTAAGAACAGCAAATGCTGCAAAGGATTCCTGTGGTCAAAACTGGAACCTATAAAGGTGGATACGTCCAAGCTAGAGCACCTCTTTGAGTCTAAATCCAAGGAGCTTCCTGTGACAAAGGTATTTTTAATATGTATTGCATGTTTTTAATTGTTTCGTGCTTCTAGCTGTGTGTCTATTGAGTAGAACTCTCAGAATGGAGAATAATGGGATTTGTAGTACAAAAATTCAAAAGTCGTATTCCACTAATATTCTTGTGAAACGTCCAAGTATAGTAATAGTTTCTTGACTAAGATAGTTTAAAAATTCCATAAAATATGTTTAAATTGTTAAATTAAATCTAATCTGTAGTGCAATGCTCTAGACAAAGTCAGTCGAAATTGTATTATCAAGGCTTTTGCAGCCAGGATCTGATAGCTGTTGTGAGTTTTTCAGGCTATTTGGCCATGTTCTGGAAGTTTTTCTTCCTGATATTTCACCAGACTCTGTGGCCGGCATCTTCAGAGGGCAAGGAGCTCAGAAAACTAGGAGATCTCTCTGTGCTCTGGGGTATAGAGTGAGTGAGACTGTGGGGTTTTAAAGTTGTGGGAAAGAGGAAACTTGTCCTATGCAGGTGAATAGATGTTAGTCATTGTATTGTAATGGCGGGATTAAGACGTTTCACTGCCATCGGGGTGGCAGCAATCCTTCTCTGTAGTTGATGGGTGTCATTAGCTGCTCTATTGTGTGAACTGATCACTGTTGCTTGTGGCTGGGTGGGAATCCTCGAACTTTGACTTTTGCAGGATGTAATTTTCAGTACTGGAAACCAGGCTTTTTTGATTTTTAGACTTTATTTTTTGTTGAAACTGTGCTTATGTTTGTGGATTTCAATTCCTGGGTAGTGTGACGTAGTGATTAGTAGTGTTGTGTAGTACCTCTGTGTCCTTGAAGGGGATTTCGTGTCCAGTTTGTTTCAGGGTGTGTTCACCTACTGCTAATTTTTCTGGTTGTTTTAGTCTACAGTGTTTTTCATGTTCTTTGATTCTGGTCTGGATTCTGCACTTTGTGGTCCCAATATATACCTGGCCACTACTACAAGGCATCTGGTATACTCCTGCAGTGGCAAATAGGTTCCGTTTGTCCTTTGGTGACCGTAGCTTCTGTTGTACTTTTGTGGTGGGTCTAAATACTGTTTGTAGGTTGTGTTTTTTCAACACTTTATCCATGCAGTCTGTGATTTCTTTTATGTATGGCAGAAATACTTTGTTTGTTGGGGGCTGTTTTTCTAGTTCCCTGAGCTTCTTGCCCTTTGAAGATGCCGGCCACAGAGTCTAGTGAAATGTCAGGAAGAAAAACTTCCAGAACATGGCCAAACAGCCCGAAAAACTCCCAGAAGCTATCAATAGTAAATTTTTTTAATCTAGGAAATCTTGGCATTCTTTTCTGTGTTGTTTATCACTGGATGTCTTGGCAACATATAATTTCAAGATAGGGTAAATGCAAAGTGTCTCTGAATTAGAAAATTCTAAACCAAGAGAAGCAACTATTCTATTGAAGAGAGAGTGAGAGAGAGCAATACACGTTTTACTATTTGATTTTCTTAATTGTAAGAATAACTGGTTTCACCGAAAGTTGAATCAATGCAACTGGACTTATTTTCTTTTGAGATTGAAACATTTTGCTCCTCATCCAAGCAGCTTCATCAGTCTAAGGAAAGTTAGTGGTGAGGTCTCCAATTTATAGTTGATTTGAATAGACTTAATGGGTAGACAGTAGCCTGAATAAGCTCCTTAGGTGGACAATGACCTAAAGAGGCTCCTTAGATAGACAGTGATCTGAATAGGCTCGTTAGGTGGACAATGGCCTGAATACGCTTGTCAGAAGTGCAACAGCATGGGGTGCATGGAAGTCCCACCTGTGCAACGCTTCCCTACACCCATTAAGTATGGGTCGTTAGCTGTGGCCTTGCTGTTAGAGTTGTGAAGTGCTGCTGATTTGTTTGGGGATTGATGAAAGGACTGTGTGATAATTGTTAAGACAGATTGTGCCTGAGTCCCCCACCTCTGTTGAGAGAGGGGTTTTCAATACACACATGAATAACTTCCCTGACCTCTGTCGCGAGCCTGCTCTCTTCTGTGACTAATATATGTACATCCTCATCTTTGCATGAGTGCCCTTTGTCCTTCAAATGAAGAAACACTGCTCATTCTGGTCCTGAGCTGTTGCCTCTCCTATGTTGGGCCATCGTCCTGTTTAATGGCTGTTTATTTTCTCCAATGTCTGCACACTTCTCACTGTATTGGACTGCATATACTATATTGCTCCTCTTGTGTTTTGGTGTCGGGTCCTTTGGGTGGACAAATCTGCCTTAGTGTGTGTTAATGTGTTTGAACTAAACAGGAATGTGGTGTTTGCCAAAAATCATTTTAAATGTTTCTGATACTCCAGCCATGTAAGGAATGACCAGGTTCTTCTTTCGGCTGTTGGTCTCAGGTTGATCCATTGCTACACAAACTAGTTTCATGTACAGTACTTTATTATTTCACACCAAGCCTGTCAGGACAGGGCAGCTTACTGCGTAGCCTGCTGCTTGCATAGTAATTATCTACATTGGAGGGATATAGTTCTTGCTTTAAACAAGTAATAGAAGTAAGTGAGACTCTACATTCTAGTTAAAATAATTGATACATAGAGAAGAGGTCTATAAAAATTGAGACTGCCGTACCCAAAGACCCCATTAAAGCACTGTTTTCTCTTCATGCTTTCTCTCCTTTTGTCCATTTTCCATGGATTTACTCAGTAGTTCCCCATTCACTTACTTAAACACTTGATTCTTATGTCATTTTCTCATCCATAACATCTTAAATGTAGTTGAACCGCTGATACCTACAGCTATAGTTATCACATATTCATTGTTCATATGTTTGTTTTGCCTTACTAACTAGCCAAAATTTAGGGTCACCCACCAAGCCAGCACCTCTGCCAAAGTCTTGCTATCCTTCTGAAGTATTTTTCCACAGAAACCATGTGTTTTGCAATGCTTCCCAAATGGAGTAACTGATAGATCAAATCAGAGTAGAAAAACTATGCCAAGCTGTACATGGGAAAGAACAGCCTAAAGAACATCAACAGTGGCAGTCATTTTCGTCTACAGAAAACCTCTTCTGCTCACTACCATTCACACTTGTTGAAAACCAGCCCTGACAATCGCTTTGGCTGAGAAGTGGTTAAGTGAGGGGGAAAGGTGTGAGCTTTTCGGATTTTCCCTTGCTTCGTGTCACTTAGTGAATGGTAGAAACTTAGAGTTTTTCCCCAATCAAATTAATTTTTCAAAATCAGTATTCTCCCTCCCCCTCATTATAAAAGAGGGCTGAGACTAACTATTGTCTTTCCTTTCCATTCCATTCCATAAACCTTTAAAGGCATTTAAACAGAGAGAATACACAAATAAAAGCTAAAAGGTTACACACAGCATTATAGGGTAAACCTCATATACTCTGGTTTCTTTTCAGATCATAGAAATCTTTCACCTTGTACTAAAGATTTCCATTGTCTTTCGAGACAAGCAAGTTTGTTTGGGTTTTTGGTATATTTGATCTGTTTTACATCTGCAGCTAGAGAAGGCCATCAGTCTCTGTGCAAGGGGGGAAATAGTTTAACTTTCAAAAATTCATAACCAAGGTCCCCTCTGAGACATATGCAGGCATACATGCCTCTAGCCACCTCTTCAAAGGGCTTTTCCTCCCCATGCACTCGAAGTGACTGTTTTTGATTTTGTTCACAGTGGAACCCACAGGGAAGAGTCGCATGCATGCAGCTGAAAATAGCCCTGCACATGGGGGGGGGTGGAATCTAGAGGGCATATTGATCATTACCCAAAACCCGCTTTTCCAAATCTCTCCAAATTTGTTACAGAGTAATAGCTGTCTGCTACATGTGTGCCACATTTGGTACTGATTTGAGGTTCACTTTCAATGTTACCTTTTTTGTTAGAGGTGTGCCAATTTTTTAGTTTCCTTATGGAATGCCAATCAAGATAGACAGTATCCACCGGTTCACCCAAATCCCCATGCCTGTTGACCTTTTCAAAGAATTCTAAAAGGGTTGTCAGGCAAGACTTACCCTTACAGAAGCCATGTTGACTTTCCATCAACAAGGCTCGTTCTTCTGTGTGTTTTAAGATTTTCTCTTGGATGAGGCTTTCCACCATATTCCCTGGGACATATGTAGGGCTAACTGGCCCCTCCTTCCTTTTTTAAAAATTGGTGTGACACCCGCTGTTCTCCAGTCCTCCGGCACTGTGGCTCTTCTAAAAGGTAAATTGCATATTTCTGTTACGAGATCCACAATTTTATTTCTCAGTTCCTTAATAATTTTTGAGTGGATGCCATCTGGGACTGGTGATTTGCTGATCTTCAAACCTATCAATAAAACCTAAAACATCCTCTCCTTTAACCCATATTTGATTTTATTATTTAGTCAAGAGAGGCGGTTCAGGCAATGGAATCTGTTCCAGGTCTTCTGTCATGAAAACAATTGCAAAGAATTCATTTAATTTATCTGCAATTTCCAAGTCCCCCTTTACCTCCCCTTTATGTCTCTCACCATCCAGAGGGCCAACTGGTTCTCTGACAGGTTTTCTACTTCTAACATATTTAAAGAAGATTTTATTATTTCCCTTTATGTTGCTAACCATACTTTCCTCAAAGTCTTTCTTTGCCTCTCTTATTGGCTTCTCAATTTGTTTTGCCAGAATTTATGTTCCTTTTTATTTTCCTCATTTGGGAAGGATTTCCATTTATGGAAATACCTCTCCTTCCCCATTAGAGCCTCTCTAACTCCACTTGTTAACCATGCCGGCACCCTCTTGGACTTAGAGGAGCTCTTCCTTCTATGTGGTATGCACTTCCATTGGGCCTCTACTACCATTGTTTTAAACAGTCTCCATGCACTCTGGAGAGATTGGATTCTTTTTACCTTCCCTTTCAATTTCTTTCTAACTAGTTTCCTCATCTGAGAGAAGTCTGCCCTTCGGAAATCAAGGGTTTTTGTGTCTGATTTGCTTGACACTCTTCCTACAACATGCATGGCAAAGGAGACTGAAGCATGGTCACTATTCCCCAGCAGCTCAGTGACATTCACATCCGTGACCAGGTCCTGAGTATCACACAGTATTAGGTCCAGAGTTGCCTGTTCTCGAGTGGGCTCAGTGACAAGTTGCTCTAAGGCACAGTCATTCAGCATGTTGAGAAACCTGGTTTCTCTTTCTTGCAATGAGCTTGCATTGGCCCAGTCAATGTGTGGATAATTTAAGTCCCTTATGATGACTATCCTGTCCCTCTTAAGACACCTCCATGACTGGTATCCTCATTTCAAAGTCCCCCTCAAGTTTTTGATCTGATGGACGATAGCAGACGATCCTTGGACCTGGTAGTTTAACCCACAGTGATTCTATGGTGGAGTCAGACCCACCGTCAGTCACCATTCTGCTGGATTTTACCCCTTCTTTGATATAGATGGACACTCCACCTCCAACCCACCCCTCTCTATCCCTCTTATAGAGTTTATAACCTGAAATTGCAGGATCTCGTTGGTTCTCCTCATTCCACCAGGTTTCTCTTATGGCCACTCTATCAATGATATCCCTAGTCACCAAATGTTCAAGCTCTGCCATCTTTGCTTGGAGGCTCTGAGGATTTGCGTAAAAGCACCTGTATGGTGGTTCCCCCAAGATGGGCTGCTTGTTTGTTCTTTCCCCCCCAGAGCTTTTCATTCCAGTAGACAAACTGTCACATCCCATTGCTTTCCCAGTCCTAATACCTACTATGTCATCACTTTGTGGTTCTCTACTCTCTCCAACCTTATTCCATGGGGATGAACTGGATGCCAATCAGCTCCTGTGGGCTTTCCCCCAAGTTTCAGTTTAAAAACTAGTCTGCCATTTTTAAAAATATTTCAGGCCAGCAGTCTGGTTCCATCTTGGTTCAAGTGAAGTCAGTCCGTCTTGTACAGGCCCGGCTTTTCCCAAAACATTCTCCAGTGCCTAATGAATCTAAACCCCTCCCTCTGGCACCACCTTCTCATCCACACATTGAGATGCCTGAGCTCTGCCTGCCTAGCTGGTCCTGCTTACTGGACAGGTAGCACTTCTGAGAATGCTACCTTTGAGGTCCTGGCTTTTAGCTTCCTCCCTAGAAACCTAAATTTGTCCTCCAGAACCGTATGGCAACATTTGCCAACATCATTGGGGCCGACATGCACCACCACTGCAACCTGGTCCCCAGCACTCTCTACCAACCTATCCAGATGAGAGGTGATGTCCTCAACCTTTGCACCAGATAGGCAAGCCACCGTGGGGTCCTCAAATCCATCACTGACCACCAGTCCACTTCATGCTCCTGACAATCAAATCACCCACTACCAGAAACCCCCTTCCCATCTCCCCTCAAGGAGTATCCTCAGTGCGACTGGATACTGGCTTGTCTCCTGAAAAAGGGGTCCCCACGAGGGGATGGTTTCTCCCAGCCTGGAGACTTCCACTCTGAGCAGTTGCAGAGCTGCCTACCTGTGGGTGGGACAATGCCTGAAGGTCCCTGGAAGTCTCACTATGGTCCCTCTCTCCCTGCCTCTGCTTCTCCAGGTCTGTAATCAAGGGAGCGAACCTGTTCCCTGAGCTCTTGGAGCTCCTTGCAGCAAGGACATACCCATGACTTTTGCCTAAGTGGCAAATCTTCATATACATGGCACTCAGTGCAAAACACTGGATAGACCCCACACAACCCCTGACTGTTTGACTGCATGCTGGAGGTTTTTGAGAGGTTTGTGAACCCTCTTTGTAGGAAAAGTGACAGGTAGTATTTGGGGGCCTGGCTTCAAGGAGGCCTGGCTTTTATGTTCTTTCTTAGCACTTACCTTTACCCTTTAAATTAAATTAAATTAAATTAAATTAAACAAACAAACAAACAAACAAACAAACTTAAAAATTGTTAAGGGTCTTCCTCTTGGCCTCCCTGTTGAACTCCCCCAGGAAACTACTGTTTGCTCTCCCTGTTTGCTCGCTCTGGTCGCTTGCTCCCTGGCTCTGCCTCAGCTTTAAATACCAGGTGCTGTAGGCTCCTGGAGTAGGAATTGGCAAGCCACTCCAGTATTCCTGCCAAGAAAATAGAGTCCCGAAGAGTCGGTACTCTTAGAGTCCCGAAGAGTCAGTCACAACTGTAACGACACAACAACAACAAGAAATCTGTTATATGTTGATGGGCACTTGTTAAATGCTTTAACCAAATCCTTTGCAGCTCATCAGGACTAGGTGCACTCAGGACTGCAACTAGAGAGGGCAAGGAGGTGCCCAAGGTACCATGCTGGGGGGGGTGCCAAAATAACAAAATATTATTTGGGCACACCATTGGAAAAATGAAGAAACACAAACAGAGGAAATGATTGTTAAGAAAATTTTGGATGTGCAGAGATGAATAGACTGACAATGAGAATCAAGAAAAAGAGGACTCACACTATTGCCAAGTATGGAATCTGTTTTATCAATGGCAAGAAAAAAGAAACAAAGAATAAGAGTACAGTCATCCTCTGCTATATTGCAGTTCATATACAGTGGTACCCAGACTTATGGTGCACGCGACTTACAAGAAAAATGACTTATGAGTGGAAAACCGCTGGTGGTTTTCCCTAGCGTGTTACGAGTGAAAAATAGGGTTCCTTTGACTTACGAAGGAACTCTATCTTAATGTCTTTGAGCAAATGAGGCAAGCAGCGGTGGCTACGACCGCTCCTTCCCCCGCAACCCCCCCAATTGGGGGGGGAGGAGCGGGTTTTTAAAAATGTCTTTGAGGCAAATGGTGGTGGTGGAGCTGTTCCGCGACCACTGCTTTCCTCAGAGACATTTTAAACGACCCACACTTTTCCACTCAACATGCCAGATTGAGGGAAGGAAACGGTGGGTCATTTAAAATGTCTTTGAGCCACAGAGGAAGTGTTTGTCTTGGTGGCTAAAAGACATTTTAAACAACCCACACTCCCCCACCCCAATCAGGCAAGTTGTAGGGGAAAGTGCAACTTGTTTAAAATGTCTTCGAGCCACGAAGCCAAGCACTTGGTTCGGTGGCTCAAATACATTTTACACAAGCCACCTCTCCCCCCCCCCAAATCAGGCGGGTTTCGGGGGGGGAGCAGTAGGTGGTTTAAAGCAGTTTCCCATAAGAAAGCACTGAAATCCATTCCTCTGGAATGGATTAATTGATTTTCAATGCATTCCTGATTTACAAGCTTAGCAATTTACGAGTGTGCACTCAGAGTGAATTAATCTCGTTAGTCAGGGTTCCACTCTACTGTGGACCACAGTATATGAAGGCAAGGGCTCCTGGGCTGAATGGGCCTGTTTGGGGCCACCTGCACTTACTGCAGGCCTGGCAGTGCCCCGAGCAGGCCTCCAAAGTGATTTCTGGCGAACCAGAAGTGGCTTCAGAAAAAACAGATGTGACTTCGAGTTTATGGAAAACCACTTCTGGGGCCTCCGACAGGCCCGGGAAGCCCATCAGAGACCCACTCGGGGCAGTGCCAGCCCTGGAGTATGTGCTAGAGGTCCCAAACAGCCCCCCCCCCCAGTCCTGACCCGACCCAGCATCCGCATAACACGATGAACTCAGGATTAATTTAAATTTGTTATAACATAATATTTCCAGAATTTTAGAGCATCATCTGTACATGGGGCTAATTTATTTTGCTCTGTATTTTCTCTTAGTGGTTTATAGAATAATCATTTTATTTAGAAAATGCTTGTTTCATGTTTTCTCTATCGTGTTTATTTTAAGCATCCATATCTTTCAATTTTCTTCACTGAAACAGTTATCCATTGTTTTAATTCTTCCATAATATCAACAATAGTTTTCTTTTCTAGGTCATATATTTTGCATAGTCTAGCTTTTTAATTATTTTTTCATTTTGAAATTTTTAAGCTTTCAGTTGTTTTCCAGCTGAATTTTCCATTTTGCAGTACTAGGACTTTTCTGGTTGTTTTGCAACTTGTTATCAAGTTCTATGGTTATTGGTTTATTTCCTTTAGCATGTTGGTTGGGATTATTCTGATTACTATACTTGCATCTGTCAGTAAATCTTTTCATTGTTTGCTTTGTAATTGGCGCACAATGAAGAGTATTTGTCTTTCTGTGTCTTGGCTAATATGGATAACAATTTTTTCCCTCAGTGATGTCTGCTGTTCTGTCAACTCATAATGTCTGGGTTGTTCCATAAGTTTTTCTTGTATTGATACATTTTCTTTGACCATTGTATCTACTTTTGTGCTCTGTTTGCTTTACATAGTATGATCATTGTTCTGTGTTGATTTTTCTTTTGGCTCCTTTTATAGTTCTTGCCATTCCAGTTCTTAAAACATTTTACTCTGGATGATAAATCTTCTCTAGTCCACTAATCCTTGTTCAGTTTTATCAGTGTTCTGGTCTTCCTTTTCAAAATTTCCATTATTCTGTTTTGAAAACCACAGGCTGTTGGCTTTGCTTCATAATATCATCATCATCATCATCAGTATTAGTATTAGTGTTGTTGTTGTTGTTGTTGTTGTTGTTGTATAAATATATAAATTACACAGATAAGGTTTATCATACAGGTCTCAAAATTCCCAGTCAAGACGCTGTTACTACTCTATGTGTTACAGGAAGTTCAGAAATGAGAGATTTTACTGAAAAAGCAGATTCTAAATCATAATGCTACCATATTCATATGATAATATCCCTGGAAATTGGCAGTGGAAGGATATAGCATGTCTATTTGCATTGAAAGTACATGATATCATTAATTGATATGTAGCAAGTTGACTTTAATTTCAACCCCTCTTGTTCTTCCATGACTCAGAACTATTTATTTTATAACTTCTTCCATCACTATAAATCTGTCCAAAACATGGAGAGGACGGAAGAGTTTTAAAATGTTGTCTAGGATCCATAAAATGAATAATTTCATGACTTGAAAATAGAATGATGACATATTTGTTATTTGAATCCAAAGAGTGTGTTTTATACTTTGTAATGCCAAGTTTGTGATGAATTCAGCTGACATTATTAACGTTCAACATTTTCCATAAATTATCCTTACAAGTGCAGGTAATTTATATTGACTTATTTCCTTAAATTCTGTCAACATTGTTTCTCAATCCTGTGCTGTGATTGTAGATATCTGGGTCTGTGAAAATCCCTACAACACCCTCCCTAACCCCTTCCTTAGCTTCCATGTTAGTTCCAACCCTTTCCTCACCCAGTTTTAATTCCCATCCCCTTCACTTAGTTTTGCTCCTGTGAGGACCATAGAGTTCACTCTTAAACACGGAACGAAGTTGAGGACTTCTTCCCTCTAATGTCACTTCCTTACTTCTGCTGTCCTTTTCCCTGGAGAGACCAAGAAAAAGTCCCCCAGTTGATAACACGGTTTTCTTTCAATAGTGATAAATAATTGTGTTGCAAATAAGAACAATAACAACAAAAAACATGGAGGGACCTTATTCTTGGATGCATGGGAGGCAGAGGGAAATACAAAAAGAATTCATCTCCACTCTCAGAGGTATTAACAATATTATACAGTACCTCGGTCTACCAGTGTTTTGCAAGATGAGCAAACATTTCTGATCAGTTTTGCCTTGATCAATGAGTAATGCCTTGCAATAGAACACTGGAGCAGGTCACATGATCACAAGTGAGCCAATGGTCTCTCTCTAACTCGCTCACTCGCTCGCTCTCTCCCTGGTGGATTGTGGGTGATTGTCTGGGACATTTGATTTCAGGCAGCTTCCGAAATTGAGGGAGGAGAGAGGAATGCAGGTCTCCCTTGCACCAGCCATGAAGGTTTTCAAAGGAGAGTGCAAATTTATTTTTCTTTATATTTATATTCTTATTTAATTTGTTCTCAACTTCCTTTCTTATTTTTCAAAACATTTCTAATCATGGAGTAGCTAGTCAAGTGTACATAGCAGGCTTGCACAAACCATTCGACCGCGGGTGACTGATCACCCACGGCGTCCTCTCAGGTCGCCCTCCAGGTTCCTGTCCGCCTCCTGACCTGCCGCCATTTGGGGGGGTTAATTTTTTTGTGCAGGGGACTTGGTGGGTGGGTGGGTGGCGAGGCGAGGCGAGGCTCCGTTGCCTCTGCTGCCAGTGCTGGGGACATTGGGGCTGGGGGGCACAAAGCAGCAGCGCCATGGACTTTGTGGGGTGGGGTGAGGAGTGGTGGGATCTGAGCAGGCGGACTGGTGGGAGCCCGCGGGCTGTTCAAAGTTGGACAGCCCTGGTATATATGACTATAAATTGCACCTAATTATTGTCACATCAAAAACACAGTGTAAAATCCTGCTGTTAGTCCCAAACAGAGCACATTCCACAGCCAGGTACCTAAACCATGGTTTGGATGTGGACTTTTAGCCAACTTCTTTTGTGAATTTTGGCATTTTGTGTATACAGTATGTGATCTATGGGGCCCAGAACAAATAAACTGAGTTTCCATTATTTCTTATGGGGAAATTTGCTTTGATATACGAGTGCTTTGGTTTACAAGCATGTTACAAGCACGGATTGTTCTTGTAATTAAACCAAAGTATTACTGTAAAGCAAAACCTGTCCTCATGTCTGTAAACACCCATACCACATGGTCTCTTGCAGGTCTAGAAAGAGTGCGGGGGAGTAGACAACCCTCAACTTGAAGTTCTCAACAGAATTCTGTTTGGTCGCTCCATCTCTTCTTTGCTAGGCTCACATCTTGATGCCACTAAGCTAGCCTAATTGTGTGTAGACAGGTTATATTAGCTCCCAATTGCTGCCAGTATTACATCACTACCCATTACCAATCTTTCATTCTCATACATATTGCCTACATATGAGGATTGCCAAAGGAAAAAGAATTAAAATTTTACCTGGGAAGGTAATTAAACAGATGACTCTGCTTCTGAAACATGAAATAAAAACAGTCCTTCCAGTATCTGATACCCCCTTCACTAGTGACATCACTCAGAGAAATTTCTAATATATCAGGGTTGCAAAGAAAGCCATGAGAAACAGTGACCTTGTGACCATCACTCATTTTTCAACAAAAAAGCTCTTTTTAAAAAAACCATATTTCCTCCTTCATTTTTTCCAAATCCTACCCTAGCTCATGATTTGTAGCACTCTCTTGTATGTCTTTCTTTATGATCTGATTGAACCACAAATAAATGAATGGGCAAATTTTATTCTCCCTTTGACTTTGACTTCTAGCCTCAAAGGATGATCTTTGGGACTTTATTCTCCAGGTTCCATTTTTTAATATCCATTAATTTTGCACAAAACACTCAACTGAATTCAGCAGCTATAGACTAGCTTTACTGCCAAAGCAATGTGTGCTGCTTGTTCACCAGTTCACATAGAGACTGAATTACAGGATTGGTATATTCTTCAGTGCTTGGATTTGTTCTCATGTCTTTATCGTCATGTCCTCCCAAGATTTCCAAAAGCATTCCCTTCATGGCAAAGAAATAAACCCAGTTTGTATGGAAATACGTTGTACGCTTGCACTCTGTACACTTTTTTCCTGTGTCTTTCCAGGGCCGTCCCTGCCATATACGAGCACATGATCTCTGTCTGTATTGTGGAATTTGCAAGTCAGGACCACGTGAACCCTTTTCTGATGTTACGTGTGCTTAATGGCTCAACTGTTGCTCTGCTTTCCCTCGTATTTTTCCCCCTCAGAAAACTGCTGCGGATGGCAAGAGGCAAGAAATTATTGTGCTGGATTCCAAGCGGAGCAATGCTATTAATATTGGGCTGACCGTGTTACCCCACCCAAGGACGATCAAGACTGCCATTTTGAACTTTGATGAATACGCCTTAAATAAAGAAGGAATAGAGGTACTAAGACAGCGCTGCAGAATACTATCATTTGAGTTGAAACCATTCCAGCCACTGGGATGGGTATGTGGGTGGGCAAAAATCTAAAACCCTCATGGAAAGGATTCTGTCTAGAAAGCCCTCTTTAATTTGTTTTCCAAGAACGGGGTTTCCTTTAATCCCAGCCTGCAACATGGAATCCATTTTTAATTCTTTAACATGTATGCCCATTTTTCACCAGATGCAAAACAGACAGCTCGGATCCTGCACCTTTAATACCTGTGCAGTACAGGGAATTCTACAAGGTACATAATTTTTCCTCCCTGTATAACAAGCTACTCCTTTTTCCACAATTTCTACCTCCTACACAGCTATTAAGGTGCAGATCCTTCTTCTTCCACTGTATCTAGTCTCTTCCTATCTCTCTTGTCAAAAACAAAAGCCTGGAGGGTGGGAATGCCATTGCTGCAAATTGCCTTAATAAGTCAGGTGTGTTCCACTAGTTGCCACCCACTAGTTGCATGTTTAAGAGATTTAAAAAGAAACAAACACACAGTGTAAAGGCATTTTAGAATTCCAAATCATCAGGAACAAAAATGGAAAACGGAAATGAATGTACAATAAAGCCTTGGGGTTGAAAAATACTGCTATCGGTGTATGCTTTGTGTGTACTTATTGTGTATAATAGAATGTGAGATGGATCAGAGGAGCAAACCCTAAGTATCCAATATTATTCAATGCTCAGTAGGAGGAGCCTGTTTCATTTTTTGCTTTTTCCTAGTTAAGCCATGCTTAAATCATCCCAATATATAGACTCTAAATTTTGTCTCCTTCTGGTGTTATACACTAACAAGACCAAGAAATAAAATGCAAGAATGGACATTGGAGGCTCAAGGAACAAGTAGGAAGGTACTTCACCCCAGAATCGAGGGGATGAGTGCCTCTTACTGAAGTCATGAGCTGCCCACATGCAGAAGGACCTCTATGCAAACAGCAGGTGCCTGCACAGAGGGCAGCTCCGCCAACAATAGATACCCAAACTTGTATCCACCAGCTCATCATTATTACTGGATAGTGAATGGAGAATTCCTAATTATATTTTTAATTGTCAGCTGCACTGGAAAAAAATTTACATGAATTTTAAGTACGGATAATTATTAACATTTTTCAAGACTGTTCATTGAGAAGTGTAGGGGAGGAGTGATGTCATCAAAATGTTCAAAAAGTTGTTGTTTGCATAATGGCATCAGAAACCATCCAGAGAGTGCTCTGGCACCCTACAACAGCAACAAACAACAGCAACCATTTTCAGATCAAATGAGTGCAGAAGGTGAGGACTCCGTTTGTTTCCCCTCGAGTGTGCAAATTGTCATTGACGCCTCTGCTTCTTCCTAGAAAATCCTCACAATGATTCCCACGGAAGAAGAGAAGCAGAAAATCCAGGAAGCTCAGCTCGCCAACCCTGACATCCCTCTGGGCAGTGCTGAGCAGTTCCTTCTGACGCTTTCTTCCATCACAGAGCTGACACCTCGACTTCAGCTCTGGGCCTTCAAAATGGATTATGAGCTTGTGGAAAAGGTAACTTGATGGCTCAGTAAATGGATATGGTTTCTAGCCTTTAATTAAATCTGCTTAATCTCCACTTTAATATAAAAAAATCTCCACTGTGTTTGCTTCTTTGGCTAACTGACAGAAAACAGGCAGTGAAGATATTTGATACATTCTTTATCCCAAAACCTTAAGGATTATGTTTCCACCCCCTGAAACCCTACCCTATCAGAGACACAAGAAGTTTCACTGGGGTAAGGTTTGCATCAGGAAATGATTTCTAGCCCAAATATTCTCAAAATCTGTATCATTTTGGCAGAAAGGAAAGCAAAATAATGACAATAGCAGGTGGGGTGGGATCACTTACACATGGTTACAAAACTGCAATTTTGGGTTGGAAAGGGGGGTGTCTTATACATGGGACTTCTTATAGATGGAAAAATACAGTAATTAACAATAGCTACTTAAATACTGTGCATTAGCAGGGCAAAATTCCATGGTATAATTTTGCTTCTGAATGTTTGCCTTTTCTGTTTCAAATACCCCCAAACTTGCCTCATAATACCGATAAACAAGAGTAAAGGAATGCATTTGGACTGATAATTTATAGAGACCACCCCTCTAACCTAGTCATAACTCATCATTTGTTTTCCACTACCTTCCTGACAAATAATTCTAAAAATAATCGATCATGCATTCCTTGAGAAAACATTTCACTGCTTGGGAGCACAAACTCGTGGTACTAAAATGGCCAGTTATGGGGGAAAATGAACAGGCAACTATGCAGAGACCCTAAGCAGAAGTTTTGTATCTACATGTTGGCTGCTGTTTTTATGTAATATCTCGACTCCTAATTTGATGAACCAATTGGTGCTTTCTTCTCCTCTTTCCTTTTGCTGAATATTTATGAACCCCCATGCTTGGACTAAATGATAAAGAACAGTTTACATAAAAAGAAAACTAAACAAACTTTCCGAAGTTCTTTGTGTCGGGAGTTTGTTAATATAATTTGTATGAAAGACTTAATTGTGGAAAATGTCACCCTTTCTGGATATGTTACCTATGGAACTACTTGCTTAATCCTTATATGACATCTGTACCTTTAAGGTATTGTATGTTATATTTTGCAAAGAAATAATTTACTGAAGAATTTATCAATATATTAAAATATGATAACAGTGGTAGTGATGACAGAAATAACTATAGCTTACTTTTTTAAATCCCTCCTTTCCCCTAAATTATTGTTCCAGGTGGCCCCCAAACATAATTAAAACCAAATAAAGCAATAAAACCATTAAAATAGTTGCTGTATTAATTAACATCAATACAGTTTAAAACACAAAGTGAAAATATATATCTTCAAGAAATCCTCATTACGTGCTAGTGATCTACTGATAAACATGTGATAATAATATTAAAAGAACACTAACTTACAACAATGTTTGTAAGGCCAAAAACAAAACAAAAAAGGGGGGAAATGCTGTATCCTCCTTTAAAAGTTGCTTTCCCCATGGCTTGTTCCATTGCCAAAAGTTTGTCAGGAAAAAATTGGGTTTTCAGAAAAGAATTGCGGCTCTATGAGCGCCGCTAAACCAAAAAGAGAGCTTTTTTTCTGTATTTAAAAATATTCTAATTTTTATATTATATTTTAATAAAAATATTCTAAATTTTAAATAGTTGTTTAAAACTATTTTTAAATTATTTATTTAAAAGTACTCATAAATAAATAAATAACAAATAAATTTCTGTGAAGTTCATACCTTGAGAGGCTCACATGGAGAGATACTGTCCTTCAGGTAGCCTGAGCCCACACTGTGTGCAGCTTTTTTGGTCATAACCAGCTGTCCAAATTTGACTTAGATATGGACTGGCAAGCAACGGCCCTTTTTAGCAAAGGAGTTATATCTTCCCTGTAACTGGCCCCTGTTGATAATCTGTCTTCTGCATCCCTGGCTGGCTGAACCTTCTGAATATTCTTTAAACAAAGCCCCACAGAAAGCAAGCTTATGGGAATCCTAAGTGTGATGTAACAAAGACATGTGACACCGTCGCCAGATCATAGCTCACAAAGGACTGTACTAACAAAAGTAGGGTATATCTGTACAGTAATTTTGCAAACACGCACCAAATGCAAATCTGGGTTTTCTGAAAGAAGGTCACCACATCCAGCATAGGTTGAATCCCTTCTCTCAGACTTCCCTTTTTTATTTATCATAGAACTGCAGAAGTGGAAGGAACCTTATGAATCAAGAGCCTCAACCCCTGTGAAGGAGGCACACTGTGGAAACTAACTCCTGATGTCTGTCTCCTCAGCCTGATACCTAATCACAATCCAGAACTTAATTTTTGAATGAGAAAAAGAAATAGCTTATAAAACACAGTAGATTAAATATTGATGTAAAACAATTTATATAGACATTTCCTCCCTTTCTTCTTGCAACTTTTGTGTTACTACTTTTAATAATATGAAAAACAATAATAAGGATGGGAAAACCAAGCATTATTGCACATTGTTGAGGGACTACATTCTTCGAGTACATAATCAAAAGTTGCAAATCTTTTTAAAAGAGGAAGAGGTTGATACTAGGCTACTACAGGAAATATAGACAATAAGAGGCGAAGAAAAATCTTTGGAGTCCTTGGAATTAAGCAGATCTCATATATGTC
This sequence comes from Phrynocephalus versicolor, assembly GCA_023846285.1. Classification (NCBI taxonomy): domain Eukaryota; kingdom Metazoa; phylum Chordata; class Lepidosauria; order Squamata; family Agamidae; genus Phrynocephalus; species Phrynocephalus versicolor. The sequence continues at coordinate 5,380,143 of JAHTLZ010000023.1, read as the reverse complement.
TCATGAAATGTGGAGGGGGGAAATAGGTAGCCATTGGTCTCTCATAGACATAAGGAGGACCCCCTTCCCATCATGTTGTATGAGGCATCTCAATCACAAATTGCCATGGCACATGGCTATAATCATTACACAGTTAGCTGTTGTGAGTTTTTTGGGCTGATTGGCCGTGTTCTGGAAGTTTTTCTTCCTGACATTTTGCCAGACTCTATGGGTGGCATCTTCAGAGGGCAAAGAGCTCAGGGAACAGGGGTTTTCTCTGTGCTCTTGGGTATAGAAACACAGTTAGCTTGACACTTTCAGAATGGGTGCAGGATTCACAAGAAAGTTCCATTTTAGTGAACGGTCACCCAGGAAAAAAACTTGTATTCTAGAATGCCTCTAATTATGGTTATGTGCCACAAAATCAATTTTGATTCATCAACCCTTCTAAGATTTTCTAGCTATAAAGGATTCAGAAAGGTTTCCCCTCTTTGTAAGGTTTCTCTAGGACCATCCCTGAGCTATACAGGCCAAGAAAAGAAAAGAAGTCCAGTTGCCACGAGTCAGCTTTCGGATAACCTGACCGGGATGGCCGAGAATCTTCACAGATATACAGGCTAACTTTTCTTTCAGGAGAAACAGTGAAGAGTCAGATTCCATGTGCTCCAACTATCCAACCAAAAGAATGCATATATAACCCTAATAACAAGGAAAATGTGTTTTGTGAAATATAAATGAAGTCGTAGAAAAAGATCTGGATAAAGACATATGATGCTAAATTGATTTTTATGCCGCCTAGAGTAGACCAACTGAATCAGTGGGGCTAAGAACTGTGGATTTAGCAAGCCCTGTTCATAGAGTAGGATTATTTTAGTTGACAGTAGCATCTGTAATTATGCCATAGCACAATGTGGGCCCAGCAATGAAGAGAACAAATTCAGAAACCAGTCAGAATCTAGAAATGTGGATCCAAAGATATTAATAGAGATTTTGTGTTGCTATCACTTTAATCATTAGAAACTCGTCTTCGTAATTTTGTCGTAATTGATTCTCCCAAAAATATGTATGCTTTCTACACTGCTCTTTACTTTATATATAAAGCAGAAAGAGGGCTACAAACTGGTATCGATTTTCAACCGTGCTTGGGATAAAAATTAAAATGTCAATTTTGTAATGGCATATACATGATCTATACCAGTGATGGCGAACTTTTTAGAGACTGAGTGCCCAAACTGTGATTCAGAAGCCACTAATGTTTTACAAAGTGCCAATACAGCAATTTAACCTGAATACAGGTGGCTGTGAAGGGGCGATGTTGGGTGCCCACAGAAAGGGCTTCGAGTGCCATAGGTTCGCCAACACTGATCTATACAGTAATAACAAAATGAAGAAACTGATCATTAGCAGTAGCCATGGGGTGAGGCATGGGGATTAAGAGTTTCTAATTTCTTGTCCATCAAATGTTCTGAGATACCCTTGGGATTCCTTTCATCCTGGAGAAGTCGTGGGGGACTGTGCAATAAGAGGAAAGCATTAATTTCTGAACATCACCACTGCTTCTTCCCAAAACAAAAGGGATCTCAAGAGAGCCTCTGAATCAGGGGTGGGGTGGGAGCAGACCATCAATGTATTCACTGCATAAAGAAAAAAATTATTCAAGTACATAATGCATTTGGAATGGGGAGTAAATTTGTGGAGTAGATTAAATTGATGTGTTCATTCCAAGTGCATCATAGCTTCAGTTAATAGAATTAGAGCAGACATGTTTTGCCTTTACAAGTAACAAGCTTTCCAATTATCATCACAACAATTTGCACTTTCTATTGAACCTTTTGCTGAAGTGGTAAAATCAAGCTCAAAAACTAGATAATGTATGTGCTGTCAATGTAACATTCACAGCACAAGACTCTGTTAAAACAAATATTAGGATCATAATGACCTAAGATGCAAGTAGCTTTAACCATAAACAATTACAGTAACCCCCCGCCTATCGCGGGGGTTAGGGACCCACCCGACCTGCGATGCTTGAAAATCCACGATATGCGGAAGCAGTTTGGGTGGGGGCCGGGGGGCGGCGCGGGCAATGCGATCGCTCCCCGCCCCCCCCCCGCGCAGCTCCGAGTCTTCTTGGAGGGGCCCGGGGAGGGCGCAGGACTATGTGATCGCCCCCCCCGCGCAGCTCTGAGACTTCTCAGAGGGGCTCGGGGCGGGGCAAGCTGATCGCTCCCCGCCGCCCCCTGCGCAGCTCCAAGGCTTCTTGGAGGGGCCAGGGGGCGGGGCGGGGCGATGCGATCGCACCCCCCCACCCCCGCGCGGCCCCAAGCCGCACGTACTGCGATCCCGTGATATAGTGGGACCTCAGTACCTGAACCATGAAATGGGGGGGGGGGTGACTGTACTGAAAGAAATAAGACTAAGAGTATGGGACACAAGAAGCTGTGGGAAATAAGAATATTTACATTTTAAAAATAAATTTGTTTATTTATCTATAATTTATATATATATTTCTTATTAATGTTAGATTAACTCCCACCAAAATATAATTTTTTCATGGCATGAAGAGGAATCCAGTCTCTGTTAAACCAAGATAGAACTGGCTAACCGGTTGTGTAAAACCACATCTGCCATTTGACTGTGAATTTGGGATTAAATAGAGGCCTGACCATACACAATGAAAGCATACCTAACTAGAAGACGCGTGTGTTAGTTCCACTTGTTCATCAGCAATTCTGTTGCTGTCATATGAGTAAAAAGGACAATAATATATACTGGAAATCTTCCACATGAATTGGATGTTGGAGTTTAAGAGCAAAAAATAAATCAGCCTTAGAATAATGTTTTTTTTCCATGTGATAAAATGGCTGGAATTCTGTTGGCGTTTGTGTAGAGTTTGTGTAACTTGTTGGTAATTGCATCTGACTGATGAGGTTCCAGGACATATCTCAGTGGCATAGTTAGGCACATGGCTGAAACACTCTCCAACACCTTCTCAGTTAACCACGGCCCTATCCTTGTGTTACTCAACCTTTTTGTAAATGACTTGGTCAAGTGGGGATGCAAATAAATTCACAGATGATGGGAGGGATGACTAATACTTACAAGACAGAATCATTGTTCAGGAAGCTCTTAAGTGCCTAGAGAGCAAGGCCAAAACAAATAAAATGAAAACGGGAAAATGTAGAGTTCTATATTTAGGCAGGAAAAATCAGATCTGCAGGTATAGGGTGGATGGTGGCAGGCTTGACAGCAATAGATGTGAAACAGGTCTAGGGACCTAAATCAGCAACGAAACATGATCTAACAGTGCATGTGACAGCATTAAAAATGAGTATGATGTGCAGCTGCATTAACAGAAGTATAGCATTCAAGTCTAGGGGAAGTAATGGCTCCACTTTATTCTCCTTTGGCCACCTCACCTGGATTACTGTGCCCTGTTCTAGATGCCCCAGTTTAATAAGGATACTCAGAAGAATACTAAGAAACCAAACACTGGAAGGAAAGTTTAAGGGAGTTGAGTATATTTAATCTGGACAAAACAAGAATCAAAGGGGGCATGATAGCCATCTTCAAATGTTTGAAGATTGTTGTGACATGAAAGATGGAGTAAACTTGTGTTTTGTTTTTTTCAGTTGCTCCAATGTGTAGAATCTGAAGTAATAGATTTAAATTATAGAGAGGGAAATTTCAAATCATCATTAGGAAGAAGTTCCTAAGAGTGAGAGCCATTTGACAACGGAATGTGCTGCATAGAAGAGCAGTGGATTCTCCAACATCAGAGGCATTTACACAGATATTTATTTACCATTTGGGGAGGGGGAGATCCTGTTTTGGTAGGGAACTCGATTCAATGACCCGCTTCTAGCTCTAGTTATCTGTGATTATACAGTATAATTATGTTATTTCATAAGAGGTTGTATTGATTCCTCTTTTACAAAGGAAATACTGAATACCAGTTTACTAGCAGAATCCCACATAGGAGGCTAAATAAAAGAACTGGTGTGTCTGCAGGGCTGGATCCAGCTGCATGAAAAATCCATGCAAGTGGTGCCTTGTAAAATGCAGAACATTAGGAGAAATCAGGCTGTGAGTTAACATAGGAGGAAAATGTAGAATTATTCCCTATAGCAGCCGCCTGCTCAAAATCATGCATTTTACTCATATTAGAAATTCCTTTGGGAGGTAGCCATTGCTGTCTGTTGTAGGGAAAATAACAAACAGTTTTGTGGCACTTTAAATACTAGCCAGTTTTAACTGACATAGGCTTTTATGGACTGCAGCCCACTAAAAGATATCCAATGAGAAGTGGGCTACATTCTAGAAAGATATGCTGCATGAAACTTATTACTGTATATACTCGAATTTAAGCCTAGTTTTTCAGCCCTAATTTTGGGCTGAAAAAGGGGGTCCTTGGCTTATATTCGGGTCAATACTTTTAGCCACTGAGGCAAGTGCTTGGGTAAGTGGCTAAAAGTCATTTTAAACATTGTGCGCCACTTCTCCTGACCCCCCATGTTTAAAATGACTTTTTAAAAAGTCATTTTAAAACAATGTTTAAAATGACTTTTAGCCACCAACTCAAGCACTTGCCTCGGTGGCTAAAAGTCATTTTAAACATCACATACACACCGAGCTGACAAAGGAGGAGTTGCGAGGCCCTGCTGCATTTCCCACCCTAGACTTATACTTGAGTCAATAAATTTTCCCAGTTTTTTGGGTTTAAATTAGGGGGCCCGACTTATACTCGGGTCGACCTATACTCGAGTATATACGGTAAGTCTTGAAGGTAGCCCAACACAGTCTTAATCTCACAACTAATTGGAGAAAATGGTCTAGTGTTAAAAGAATCCTGGTGAGTCACTGAGAAAGGAACTGACGGTAGGCTTTAAAATTGAATAGTTATGGAAAGACATCCAGTATCTGCAGTTCAGTTGAGCATAGTTTGTAAAATCTATGTGCTTCCTCAAAACATTAATTCAAAAGAATCCACACATTATTTCTTTTTCTGTTATGACAGGAGGTTGCAGAACCCCTCTTGGACTTAAAGGAAGGAATGGACCAGCTGGAAAACAATAAAACCTTGGGACTTATTCTTTCTACTCTGCTAGCCATTGGGAATTTTCTCAATGGAACCAATGTAAGAATTAACTCTGCTATTAGCTGGTAATTGAATGCCAGCATTTTTGTACTGGTGTTATGGAAGCTGAAAAGGGGCCTATAAGGATGATGTTTGATCCATCCCTCCATGATTCTGCTGTTCAAAAAAAAAGATAAAATATAATAGACCACCACCTGGCAGATATCCTTTGGTTTGTATTTGTGCATTAAGCAAGAGGGGGGGGGGGCTTGATGGCCTCATGGGCCCCTCCCAACTTCATTATTCTCTTACCACAGAGATGGTGGACACCTTTTACCCATTCATATCTACAACTTGCAAATTTTCAAACAGATCCCATTCTGCTATAAACTAGTTGCTGTGGATCTGGTGAATTTGTTATATAAAATGGCCCCACTCATTTCCTGATGTAGCTCTAATGAAAATATTCTGGAAGAGATCTTTTGACAATTGCTAGTTCCAAGACCACTAGTATAAATCTTTGTTTCTGATGATTTACTCCTAAACTATGCAGAACATGCTAACTTTTAAGAACCTTTAAATCTCCTGAATCTGTCTTCTTCAATTATGTCTTGAGACAACTGGTGCTTTCCGGCAGGCTCTTTGAAAACAAAACTAAAATATGTATCCCTGAAATATGTTAGGAAGATTGACACAACAAAGGATATATCTTTTTAAGATTTCCCCATTGCTCCCACATAGGCCAAAGCCTTTGAACTGAGCTACCTCGAGAAGGTTCCAGAGGTCAAAGACACTGTGCATAAGCAGTCTCTTCTACATCATGTCTGTACCATAGTAGTGGAAAAGTTCCCAGACAGCACAGACCTTTATTCTGAGATTGGTGCCATCACTCGATCAGCAAAGGTATGCATTTCTCTTTCTTTCTTTTTAATGTCACTTTAAGACATCAAAAGGAGACTTTGTTTTTATAAACATTTAAAGAACAGTAATGGTACAAGTATCACATTGAAATTTTGCTTCTGTAACAGATTTCTCTACTTGTACATTGCATGCTTAATAATGTAAGTTTTTATCCTTCATGCCATTCATTTAGAAGTTTTAGGGCAGGGGTGTCCAAACTTTTTGCAAGGAGGGCCAGATTTGGTGAGGTGAAAATGTATGGGGGGGGCGACCATTCAGCTGCATTTGGCCCCGGGCGGGACTTTGAAGAAGTCTCTGTAACATGCAAGGAGGTGGGGAGGACACTGCAGCAATGGAGCCGGGGGGGGGGTAGGCTGGGCATGTGGCTGGGGGGCGGGCAATGGACAGAGACAGGAAGGGCAGGCAAACCATAAAACTTCAAGCTGACATATCTCTCCGGTATGGGGAGGGGCCAGCTGGCAGGGATGCATGACAGGCTGAGCCAGTGGGGAGAAGAGGCCGCAGGTCACTCAAAATTTGAAAACGGGCCGTATTTGGCCCCAGGGCCTGACTTTGGACATGCCTGTTTTAGGGTGTTGGATACTTTTTATTTCTCCACTCACCCCCATAAATAGCTTTCTGATCAAGGTTTCTAACAGTTAGCCTATTGTTTGAATTTGTCACTAATACAGTATCTTGTAGAGCTTTTATAAAGTTGTAAAGCAATTAACCAGATTAATATTTATTTAAGCTATCTGCCCAAGAAGCAGTTGAAATCCACATGTCCCTAGATACTGTTTTATATGCAGGAATTGTATCTCTGTTGACCTGGTTAAGTTTGGACGTGTCTGTCCTCTTGGTTCACAGAGAAACCTGACAAGGCACAGGAGCCAGGGTGGTGGCTTGTTTTGAGTTCACCAAATAGTGTGATCAGCACTGTGACACTGCCTGTGCACCAACATCATCTTCTAACCCAGGCCTGTCCAACAGGTAGACCGGGGGGTACCAGTAGCCCGTGAAGGGTTCAAAAGTAGCCCGCCAGCCATCAATAAAAAATGTGAGGGGATAAGTTCTCCACCTCTACCTCCCCCACCCCAAGGACCACCACTGCCCCAGCAAAGCTCTGGGTCTGCCAGCCCACTGTCTCACCTGAGCGGAGCTGTTCAAGGGCTGCTCTACTTAATGAGCATATGGTCGGAACAGATAAAATTCATAAGTAGAGGTTTTAGTGTAGTAGCCCTCAGGCACTTTCGTCTGGAAAAAGTAGACCTCGGCCTCTTCAAAGTTGGACAACCTTGTTCTAACCAATCCTTCCATACTATAAATAGCTGCAAATATATTTCAGAGAGAAAAAAAGGAAACATGCCAGATTGGGCAATAGGTGAGCACCTAGTAATGCAGCCGTTCACCACAATGAATTAAGCAATTAAATTTATGTTCACAGAAATCTGGCCAGTCCCAGTATTTTAAAACTGTTTCGTGAAAAACGGAAATGCATTTAGTATGAGGTTCCTGATTCTGATCCACTGTGACAGTGCAAGGAAACTAAACAAATGAAATCAAGCTAGCATGGGCCTAATTTGGCCATTCAGGCAGCATTGGGAATCCATCAACATTGAAGGGAGATGTGCCAGCCCTACTCCCTCCAGCGTCAGATGGCTTTTGTGAGGAAGCTGCCCATCTAGAGGCTGCTTCTCTTTGTTCAGACAGTCCCATTTCTGTGTTCAGCGCTACAACTGAGGAGCTAGCAGGATCTCCTTCAACGCAGGAGGGCACCACACCCTTCCTTAAGGACTTCAGTCTATCCCAGCTATAGATTTCTGCAGAGTGCAGGAGGGGGTCAGCACCAGTAGTGTCATCATAATCACATCAACCAATGTAGGGTTTCCTGCTGTGCATAGTTAGACTTGCAGCTTTGGGAGATACCCATTCTTCATATACCACACAATATGATCCTAGTAATTTAATTAAGTGAACGAATAGTTAATGCCAACTACAGTTTTCTCACATTGCCATTTTCTGCCTCTCCCGCAGAAGCTTAGAATGAAAATCCTAGAGTCGGGGTGTTTAAGGGACTCTTCTAGAACAACAGTGACGTTTATCTGCTTGGCAAAATAGACTAAACAGTAGTGTCTCAGCAGTCATGGATGGAGGCAGACAATAGCTCTACTGTAAATACTTTTGGTACTGTAAAGAAAAAGTGGGATTGTGTTGAAAGGTAAAGTAGTTTTGAGATAATAAGGCTGAGTTTGGGTGCTGTGAGTTTTAGAATTTAAATTATTTTGAGAAATACTGTACTTTTGTCCTGCTTCTGCCTTTGCCTGCGCAATTAATTTTTACCATTCTGTTTAATCTTGCTTAGTAGAACTCATGTGTGTGACTGCTGTGGGTTTTTCATTGCAGTACTTATGCACATTTGGAATCTGAAATTGTTTACTACAGCAAGCTCTAGTTCCCCCCTTCCTATACCTGCCACTAATCAAAGGGTTTAATGTTGGAAACAACTGAGGCTGCCAAATAATACCAATTGCAAAAGTATGAGAAATCTTATTTAAGGAAAATTGGCAAAAAATTAACTCTAAATATTTTATGTAGAGCTACATTACAGTTTGGACTCCATGTGACCCATATCTCTCTTCCAGAGAAGTTAAACAACAGAGGCTAAAAACATTTCTCCTGTATCCCTGCATACTTTTTTCTGCCATGAAATTCAGTGAGAATAAAAATTAAATTCATTCAGAAAGTGAATTCTCAGATGATAATACAAGTACATTAGAAAGGGATACAACATATGTTATTGAAATTTATTCCATGTTGAAAAAAACAGGGTGATTTAGGTATAGATTCAATTCTTTTTAAAACCTCAGTAATGTGGGCTCCTGTACCCACAATTCAAAAAAAGACAAGAAAAGGTCGGATATTGCTGCACAATATCCTGCCCATGTTAACAACAGAAAAAAGAATGACAAGCTTTAGGTAGCAAAGTTCAGCCTGAATGTTGACATCACAAACGGCAGCAATCAACGTGGTCACAGGAGAAAGAATTAAATTTCTTGGCTTATTGCAATGGGAGCTTAAATATTACACAAGCTACCACCAAATTCAATCAGAAATTCCTTTCATATAGAATTACCCAGTGGTGGAGGATTCCAGAAGATTAGCATATGGTCTGTACTATGGTTGCTGGGAGAAAACAGAAGCGAGAACTGTCTGGATGTGGCTGTAGTCAGTTGTGCCCAAATATTTTGAAGGTCTGGCAAAGCAAAGGTGGGACAAAGTACACAATGGCAAAATGGAGAAACTTACACACCTTTTCCCTTAGGTTATACTATTGTTGCGACTCCCATTCTCCCAATACAGACTGGAAAATTGAACTCTTACTCAAGTGAATATGAGTAACACCTATAACTGAAATACAGAAGTGACCAGAATATATATTGTGGGGAAAGTGGCTTCAGTTACAGAAGCCTCAGATGTTAGTTGTCAAGATCCCAGCAGAACTTCTTCCACTTGAAATCGGGCCTTCTCGGTGGCTGGCCCAACTCTTTGCAACCACCTTCCAAACGAGATAAGGCTTGCAGAATCCCTTCCAGTGTTTAAAAAAATCTTGTTCTACTTTTATTCTTTATTTGTATTGATCACTTATTTGTATTATTTCTCTTGTTGTTCACCACCCAGAGTTCCTCTGGGAAAGTTGGGTGGTATATAAATGGAAATAAATAAATAAATAAATAAATAAATAAATAAATACTTAATGGAAAAGACAACTTTGGTCGGAAGAAGGGGCAGAAGGAAAAGAGAATAACCTAACCTGAGATGCAGTTGGTTTGCAATTTCTGAGCAGAGTTCATGACAGGACATTTGGAAGTCATGAACTTATTATACCAAGTGAGAAAGGGAGGGAGGAAAGAGGGGATGCCTCCCTGTTGCCTTCCTAACCTTCACCCCAGGGTTCTCTCCTCACTACAACTGTCCTTGGCAGTTGTCCTTGGCTGTTGCTTACTTGCTTACTTGCAAGTAGACCCAGAAAACTTACGAGTAAACTAGACAATACTGCTGCCTAGTCAGAGCTTCTTACCTTTAGATTTCAAATGTAAGCACACATATGACTGCATATACATTTGTTTCTTACTGCGTGCATTACACTCATCACTTTATATGTAATTCAAACCCCACAGGTCATTTTTAGAGCATTGCATGCTCAAGCTCTTGTTCCTATATCTGCACATTAAAGATCTGTAAAAGCAAGTGATGCAGAGACTGGTGGAAAGCCATTGCCAGAGTAGGGGAAAAGGGGGGTTGATGAGATGAAGAGGGGGCAGCTTGTTTCCCCCTGGATACTGTTGAATTTCCACCCTTATTGGCCTAACCCGCACAGCTAAGGAGAGGTATGATAGGAAGTGCAGTCTAAAAACATCTACAAAGTCATATGCTGCCTATCCCTTAGGACCTGTGCTCTCACTGGCTGCCAATGGTTTGCTTCCACTAACTATAGGTGAAATTAACCATAACGTAGTGTTTAGAAAAAAAGATATCCATGAGTCTGGGCTTGCTAGAGTTCTAGGCAATCATTTTCATGATCCACTTGTTTAGCTAATATAAGGCAGTTTCATATTTCAAATATTTTTCAACAGCATATTTAGGACAAAGCTGTCAACTTGTAATTGAGCAGCGAGATCACAAGTCTGTACTACAGTCTCCCAAGAGCAACAACAACATCCGGTGCTTAGACTATGCCAATTTTGGAAAGGTTGCACATAATAGTGGAATATTCCCCTGAACTGATATGTCTGAGCTATGGCGTGTAGGCATGGGCAGAGCTAATGGTGGCTGGAGAGGGCACAGCCTTCCTTGCATTTGGACTGATCAGAAAGGTACAGGAATGGCCTTAATGTTTGGCTATGATACTTAGCAGGTAGTCCAGTAGGAAGCCTGCTCCGGCACACTTCCGACTGTCACAGGCAAACACTGAAACATTCAAGCAAAAAAAAACTTTTAAGCAGAGTCTCCAATTGCTCAGCCCTTCCTGGATCTAGCGATCCCCCTTTCTCTGCTCTCACCCTTTGCCTCATTCATCCCCCTGAAAAATATACCCAGAAAAATAATATGGAAAGAAGGAGCTTAAAAAAATGTTTTACCCACCAACCCTTCCTGTAAGTCTTGACAATCAAGGGTGATAGTCATTAGGACCACAAAAATTGCTTCAATGGCTCCATAACATCCAAATTGCCTCTAAATCTGAGCGGAAAGCACATCCTTCACAATTAGATGGTGCTTGAAAAATATCTATGCCAGCATTGGCCAGATGTTGTCCTTAAGCACATATACAATTGAGCAAATATGTCCTCATTTTCTAGATGAGTCAGGAACTTGAAAGGATTTCATATTTTCACATTATTTACTGTTTTCTTTCAAGCCAAGAAATGAATTGTATTTTAAAGTGAGGTAGGAAAAATCCCATCATCAGACTGGCAAGTGCAGCAGACCTTTTAAAAAAAGAAAGGTCTGGTAGGAGGCTTGCCAAGTGCTTCATATTACTCAGTGTACTTTTGGGAAGCCATAACTTGGATCATAAATGATGTGCCCTCACTTTCAGAACTCTCCTTCTGTGTGTATACTCGGAGGTAAGTCACAGTGCATTAAGTAAGACTTAATCCTAGATAGGTTGGTATACCGTTCCAGTTTTTACTGGGAAAATAATACTTGTGGCTTTTATCCATGAAATTATTTTACCTTTTTGAGTCCCAGCAACTAAAAGGACACCCTGGAAAATACAGTGGTGCCTCGGTTTAAGTAATTAATTTATTCTCCTGGCTGTTTTGTATTGTGAAAAATTCTTAAACAGAAACACGGTTTCCCATAGGAATGCACATAAAACTAATTAATCCATTCCGGAGATCATTAAAAAAAAAGGCAAACCAGGGCATTCCATTTAAAATTTTCTTAAACCAAGCCATCGCCATTCTTTTCATCATGTGAACATCACATATCAACTTTTAATGCCTTACGGGAAAAAACTTTAAACGGGGGCATTCCATTCAAACAAAAAATCTTAAACTGAGGCATCCCCATTTCCAATAGTTTCTTTTCTTAAACTGAGTTTTTCTTAAACCGAGGTACCTCTGTACTAGCTACAGAAATTAGAGTTGTGCATCTTTCCACACCCAAGACAATCTATATGTGCATTCTTGACAGTATTTCTGTACTTCTAATTTTATGGGGAAACCCGCTTTCCTTTTTTCTCCAATAATCTAATAGGATACAATATACAAAACTGTAAAATAATTATAAATCATCAAACCCCACACAGTCAACATATTAAATGGGATTATTAGTTAATATAATACATTGTTCCATAAATCAGTATGAATGGCTGGGTGGGTGTTGCTAAGAGAGTCAATATAATTGTTACAACACTGAATAAAAGACTCAATATGAAATGAGTCTATACTTGAATTCTGGTACTTCAGATGTGAGTGGGTAGTGAATTTTTCATTCAAAACTAATTTCCATACCCTAGATTCCCAAACACTTATTAAAATTTCTGCAGCAGTCTTCAAACGTTGAGCAATTGTTTGTCTAGCAACTATACATACACAATTAACTCTTTATGGTGCAGTGATGCATTGGAATCTAAGAATAAGTTCATTAATCTCAATGCTGAACTTAAAACCATACTTTGCACTGTTTTATTTCTATTTTTAACACCTTAACCCAGAAATTATATATTCTAGGGTAGTGCCACCAGCAGTGTAAATGTGTGCCAATTTCTTTATAGCCTCCAACAAACTGAGTCCCATTTTTTTATGAAATCAGTTTGAAAGGTTTAGTGCTCCACAGCTTTTTCCAGTCTTCATTTCTGCTAGTAAATCCAAAATCAGTCTCCCAGACATCCTTGACCCAACTTGTATTACCAGATAGAGCATTAATTAAGACTGAGTAGATCTTAGCATTCAGGCCCCTATGCTATTAATTTTTCTTTTCTTTTATTTTTTTACAACTTATATGCCACCCACTACCCAAAGGTCTCTTAATGAGTCAATAATGTATTTTTCATTGATGTTGGAGACTTATCGACTGTTTCTCAAAACTGTGGTAAATGAGCAAAATGAATTACTTGGTGTAGTTGGAGCAATGAAGCTTTCATATCACCAAGATGTGTCTTAATTTTGGAGTATTGCCAATAGAGAAATGCAGACTACAAAACCAGCTTGCCGTACATTGAATGGAACAAGCAGGACTCAAAGGATTCTGGCTACGTCGTAGGAGATTGCAGAACTGCATTCTCAACCCCCTCCCTTTTTAACAGATTCAAAGAAAAAGCTTCCTAAGGCAGCCACTGGGAAGGAGCTGGATGAGGAACTTTAAAAGGGCAGTAGGCACAGTCTTTCCTTTTCATCAAGGCAATGCAGGGAGCCTGTGCTTCTTTATCTACTCTGCTCTTCCTTTTGCCAAAAACTCAATATTCTTCTCAGTATTTCTTCCTCTTCTTCATACTTCCAATTGTAAAAGTGGGAATTTAGTATGCGGGTTCTGTGGGTGTGCCATTCCATTCAGGGCCTTTGGACTCTTTGCTCATAGCTACCCCTAATACATTTGGTATTTGTACACTCATGAAATGCAATGCACATCTCTAACAAAATTATTACTATAAAATGTCCATTTCAATCAAAGATAAATGTGTTTGTTCATGAACCTGATAAGCTTCCAGATTCATGCAAACATGAGCAGAGCTCTGTGGCAGATGATGGGACTGTTGGTTTATGCCAGTGATTCCAAACTTTGGCCCTCCAAATGTTTTGGACCATGTCTCCCACAGTCCTTTGTCATTGGCAATACAGGCTTGGAATTCTGGGAGTTGTGGCCTAAAACATCTGGAGGACCAAAGTTTGGGCACCCCTGGTTTATGCCAACCACATTTTGCTCATAGCTCACTGAATTACAAAACTAAATTAAGTTATGATAAGGATTAACTGTTAGTCTTCCTGCACGCATGCTGAAGTGCACTGAGAAGTGATGTTATCTTAATATTTGGAAGGCCCTGCTTCCTGAAACTTAAGAGCTTTTCAATACAGGAACTGACCACTGGAGAAATTAATGGTCCCTTCTTCCTTTGAGGTTTTTTAAGCAGAGATTTGATGGCCATCTGCTTGGGTTGATTTTCAGCTGTGGGTTTTCTGCATCAGCAGAGAGTTGGACAAGATGACCCTTAAGAACACTTACAGTGAGGCAATTCTGTGATTACAATTCTGTAATTCTAGTTAGGGCATATGACAGGGGGAGGGAACCTTGAAGAAGGGGCATGTGACCATGCAGCACCTTCTCAAGTTTGTACCTATTGCTAAGGGGCAAGGAGTCTTGCATTTGCACCAACCTCGTAAGGGTTAAATAGCCTCATGTTTCAGGTATGCATTTTGTCCCCTTTTGGTCATGTTGTTAGCACTGTTACACTTCTGTTGACAGATTTTTAAAAACCTCTCATACTATGTTTGTATTACTTTGAATGTATCAGAGAACAGTGTTTGTATCTTCCTGAATATTCTACTCTTCTCTCCTGCCCCTGAAATTTGAAAGTCATTATTACTTCTGCTGCTCCTACCAGTTTTCTTTTTGGAAAAAGAGAAACACTTGGATTTACTCGTTTGCAAATTATTTAAGGAAACAAGCTCTAGCGCACTGATGGCGAACCTTTTATAGACCGAGTGCCCAAACTGCAATTCAGAACCCACTAATTTTTTCGCAAAGTGCCAATACAGCAATTTAACCTGAATGCAGGTGGCTGTGAAGGGGCGATGCTGGGTGCCCACAGAAAGGGCTCTGAGTGCCACCTTTGGCACCCGTGCCATAGGTTCGCCAACACTGCTCTAGTGCATAGAGACCTCTTTCCTATAATAATGACAAAATCAAAGGAAACAGGTGAATCTGCTGTTTACACTGAGTGTGCAGTGTAATCACAGATGGTAGAGCTGTGCTGTTCAAACACCTTTTATGGTTAATGAACATAAGAATCCTCATCTTGTTTACTTTATTATGGAATTTATTGGCTTCCTCCATACTAAGCTTAACTTGAAGCAAGAAAAATGTATGGACATCAGACTTTAAAGTTGAAAGGTATCTTATTTTGCAAATGTACAGTTCACCTGTTTAAAAGGAACAATATGGATTGAGCTCAGTAAATAAAACTTAATGTTGGCTAGTTGTATCACTGACACTGAAACTCATCCACTGTTAAGGGGTGTCTTCCAGGAATTTTCCCAGGGTTACTATGTCCTTCCTGAAGATATCAGGCACCATGGAATCTACATGCTCTGGTATTACTTGCATTTAGGATGCTGCTGGCACCTGAGATGCTGCTCTTGAACCCCTTACTTGATGACACCTTCTCATTGCTATCAACACAATCAGCACCAAAAGTATGATGAGGGGGAAAGGTGGTGAGACAGAGAAGGTCACTGAGGCCTGCTTGGAAAAACATTTCCATAACACCTGGCCAAAGCTAGTTCCAAAAACACAATCCAAATGATCTTGATGTCTTTATAGATTGGCATCCTTAGGCAGATAAATCAGTGTCTTCCAGGAAATAGTCTTATGTAAACTGGAAATATATCCAGCGCTCCATGTGGTAAAACAGGCAGATCAGGTGTATTAAGCACGAAGTAGAGCCAGACAGCTCTCAGCAAGTGGTCTGGACACCAAAACTAGCAGCCCCACTTGCATTAACAGCTGGATCTTTTGATTCAAAACCTTTTAGGATTTCTCTGCTGACTTGATCAACAGCTAGTCTGATTTTCAGCTAGTCACAGACAAGTGAAACTGAGGAACCAGGGCCAAAAATCCTAACAGCCACATCCAGCTGAGAAGTGTGGTGACACTAAAGCACAGCTCAGACTAATTACTGAATTGTCAAAAGCTTAGTCGTAGCTCCTGGTCTAGCGATGTTGGTGCACAAGGTACAACCCTAAGGAAGCAGTTAATTGAACCTCTCATGGAGCTGCCATGGAGTTGGTGGGGCATTTCCCTTCTGCTTTTGCAGTGTGTAAGAGGTACTGATGGAAATCATTGTGTTGAGTGAAGATCTTTCGGAAGCTCAAGATACATTCACTGATTGTACAGGATATGTTTAAAGAGATATATGATACCTTTATCATTTCTCTCCTTTTCAGGTTGACTTTGAGCAACTTCGGGACAACTTGTGTCAAATGGAGAAAAGGTGTAAAGCATCTTGGGATCATCTGAAGGCCATAGCAAAGCATGAAATGAAGTCAACTTTAAAGCAAAAAATGTCGGAGTTCCTTAAAGACTGCGCAGAAAGAATAATCATTTTAAAGATTGTCCACAGGAGAATAATCAACAGGTAGAACAGTAGGGCATACTGTGGTTAGTATGCTATTGAAAATAAAATAGCTTTCCAAAACTATGTTGTTCCAAGATGAACACACAACTCCTTGAACATGTTTTAGTGAAACTGGGTTGAATCAGCCTCCTCAGTAGGCCCATAATTGAATACGAAAATAAAAGATTTCCTCTAAATCTCAGAAAATAGCTTGGCCTACGCCCATCTTGTTCATCTCCATACTTATTTGTTCCTTTGTTGCAATGTTAAAATGCTTTATGTAAAAAATGTAAGTATGCAGTATACACAAAATAACATTATAAATTACAAAAGCACAGTTTACCTAAAGCAGGTAGTTAAACAAAAGTATAAGGCAATTGCAAATAATGTTATAAAAACAGTAATAATGCCACAGTATTATATCATTTTTGCTTTAAATGTTTTTACAAGATTCAGGGAGCAGTCCTATGATAACTTTTCTAAGTGTCTCCATTTTTTGCATGGAATAATTCAGTATTTAAACCTTGCTCTAAGTGCTTTTAAGTGCTACGGGGCAGTGTATAAGTGTATAGGCATTGAATTAATAGGACCTTATGTATATATATCAACTGGAACAGAAGTTGCAAATATAAGATCACCCTCAAGAAAGCATTACCCCTTATGCTTTCTGGTCTAATTGATCTTACCAGCTAATATATGAACAGAGCCTCTGTGTCTGGTATGAGATTTTGTTCACTCCAAATTGCAGTAGAGAATGGGAACACAACAGGATCCAATCTTTCGCTTTTTCTAGGGTGCCTCCAGTCCCATGCTGGACTCACCCAATTGCCTCAAAAACATCCTCCTTCCGGCCCGACCACCTACCCACTTAATGTCCTTCTGTTCATGCAACAGTGGTAGGAAGAAGGAAGGGACTCGCTCTTTACATTTTCTCCTCTAGAACTTCTATGTGCCTGTAGTGGCAAGTAAGGTGAAGACTTGTAGAGCCAGATGTGCACCATCAGATCTTAATGCCAGCCTTATATTTGTAACAGGCATTATAAATTACTGAAATTATTTTTTCCAAACCAGGAGCCAGTAAACTTTTGAGAAGCATAAGGCCCATGCAGTCCATTGGTAAAAAGTCATAGCCATTATTTCCAAAAAATGTAGAATGGCTACAGCTGCCCTCTGCATTTAGCCTGTACTCAAACCACACAATCACATTTTAACTGGGACATTAATATTTCCTATCCTAATGTGTGTTAGGAAATAATATTAGTTTAGGGTACAGTCCATAAGCAGCTCCTCAGAGACAAGTCCCATTGGAATAAATGGGTACTGATAGTAACATCTTTGTCTTATACATTAATAGAACTCATTTTACTCTGATATTATAGCTTTTAAGATAATATAATGCATACACTGTTGTCTATAGTGAGTAAATGCTGTGCAGTGTTAGAAGAGAAATTAATAATAAGGCTGCTGTAATGATACTGTGGGCACTCTTACAATTTTGACCCTGAAGTGCATCAAATTATGAAAGCTGCATTTTATTACTTCCTTTGCAAATTGGCCTTTTTTCTTCTCTGTGGTTCGCTTCTAAATTATTTTCTTGTCTAGACTTTTCCACATCCTAACCTCTTTGAAGTTAGACTAATGCATGCAAAATGGAATTTAAATATAAAAAATATGTTGTTCATTACCCATTATCCCAAATCAGTATTTTTCATTTGTTGCTTTATTAATTGAGGAACAGGATTCATTAAGCATTTTACCTTTTATGTGTTGTGATGCAAAAAATGATGTGGAAGAGTTCCCTGTGGACCTGTATTATAATTATGTTTTTAATTATAAGCCCAAGAAATAATGGCAAAGGAATCCATGCTAAAACGAATACAAGTTCCTATTTCAAAAACAGATTATATTTCACTGGCCATCTATGCCTTGATTTAAAACACTGGCTGTAATTCTGTTGCTTAGTGCAATAAGCAAGTCCATTGAAGCATTGGGGATTTGGTGAGTCAACTTCTCCATAAATTCTATTGATTCAAATGGATCTACTGCAGTTGTGACTTATTGTTCTAAGCTCTGGCCACTGTTTCACTTTAATCCTGCATTGTCCCTGGATCCTAACAATATAATGCAATATTCCCTGAAAACATCAAAAAGTAGGAACCCCAGCAAGGTTAATGAGCCTTCATTTATTTAGAAGAAATTGGTAAATATAATTCCTTTTGTTTTTCCAGGTTCCACTCCTTCTTGTTATTTATGGGTTACCCTCCATATGCAATTCGTGAAGTCAACATTAATAAATTCTGCAAAATTATTAGTGAATTTGCTCTGGAGTATCGCACCACCAGGGAACGGGTTTTACAGCAGAAGCAGAAGCGAGCCAACCACAGGGAGAGAAACAAAACCAGAGGGAAAATGATCACAGATGTAAGTGGCAAATTCAATTTTATTCTGCAAAACCATATAAAGGTTTGTTTCCAGCAAGCAATATATTATAGATCAGCTATTCCAACATCTAAATTTTTTAAAAGAAAGAACAGAAGGTTGTGCTGCAATACATATGATGTTCAAGTGATATGGTCAAAAGTTGTTTCTTTGGCCTTAATCAAGCTATGGTGGAGTCAGGGCTGCATGAGCATAAGTAGTTCCTCTTTATGGATTAGCACCCTTGTATACCCCAGAGTGGTGTGCAAGTGGATAATGTGATGGAATACCCACATCCAACTATATCAATCCATGGGGTCATGTACTTTTAAGAGCCTTTCATCTCACTTTTGTCATGCATGCCCTCAGTGTGAACAGGATAATGCTAACATTAACTGCCGTTAACTAGTGTTTGCTATCAGATTTGCCCATGTGGATCTCTGATTAGCATTAATCACATCAGTGCCACTACTCATTTAATTAAGTGGCTCATGACTCTAACAAAAGGTTTCTGTCCTACTCCACTTTCTTATGCTGCTGTCAAAGCAGCTTTTGTCTCCTCATTTGAGTATTTTGCTAATTGTCTCGTTCAATAACTGCAGGAATGTCTTCTTTAATATTCTTCACTTATTTCCTCTCTTCCTCCCTCACTGCCACCAACTTTTGTTGCCTCATGTAAGTGTGCATTTGCCCCTTTGTTCAATCCCTTATAACGCCTTCCACAAAAGTAGAGGAGCTTTGTCAATCTGCTTTATGGTTACAGCCCTCTATGTCTGACTAACTCTGCAGACTCAATGTTTAGGCATTGTGGGTGGCTCTTTCATTCAAATTGTAATCACATTCCCTAGTGAACCTTCTCCACCTCCAGGTTAACTTGAGCTTACTCTTCTCACTTATCGGGAGCTATTTAGAAACAACAAAAAAGAGAAATTGGGTATTCTCCTGTTTCTGTGGTACTTCAGCAGGTCACCTGTGAAGCATACTGTGTAACTCAACTTCCATGCCACTCCAGGTGGACTTAAAGGCTTCCATGCCACTTCAGGTGGACTTAATAGCTTGTTCAGTGCGTAATCCAACAGAGGGGGAAGGAAATTGCTCTGAAGTCCTGTGTGGAATCTTGGAGAGAGTGGTAGTGATTTTCCAGGAAAAAAAATATAGTTGGGTTCCTATTCCGCCTGGAATTGGTTGCATGATCTCCCATGGATAACTGAAACCATGGATATGAAGGAAGCCTACATAAAAATGCAAAAGACAAGACAACAGCTACAAGGGTGCACTCTTGTATGCCATATATAGGGCTGCAGCAAATCATAGGTAACTATTCCATGGATAAAGGGGCCCTAAAAGATCCAAACATAACTCTACTCAGAAATAGAGGCCATATGTTAGACTGCACAGCTGACTACTATAAGAGTCACCTTTGTAGGTAAGAATTTGTTTTATAAGACTGCATCTCTTTTTAGAATGAATGGAAGTGATCCACCGTAGAGAGGCATTTATGTGGCAGAGAGCAGCAAGATCTTGCATTGATTATTCTGGTAGCAAAACATTTAACCTATATAGTGAACATATACATCTTTTTTTAGTGATCTAACACTATTCTAAAAGTTATTTAATTGAGTTGAATTCAAATGAGAGAGCTGAGAGTCCGTTCGGATTGTCAGTTGGTCAGGTGTGTGATCCTGCCACTGAAACGGGTCTGGTTTCTAAAAGAAATATATTATTATAAGAATCTATTATTGCAATACAATAAAATCAGTTATCATAATACTGAACATCTATTTGTAAACTAATAAACTTTTCATATTTTGTTTTAAAACTATAAAAGCCTGTTGTCTGACTCTCTTAAATATATACAAATGTCCAGTTAATCTGGTGGTGGTAGTGGGTGGAGACCCAGTGTGCGTGGTGCACGTCACATAAAACCACCCAAGGGAAGCAGAATTGTATGTCACCAGCTTGAAACCACCAACACCAACAGTAATTTTTCTATTCTGACATGTTATGTTACAGAATATTGGTTAAAATTGTGCTACAGATGAGGTTTGTGATTTCTGTTATCATTTACTGTTAAATACACTGACCAGTATCCTACTGGCTTTTTATCCATCTATAAGAGGAAACATGAAAGGCATTGGTGCTAATTTTGGCTTAGTCACGTACTGCCATGAATGTAACAGGTATGTGAGAAAGTGTACAACTGAGCATGCAACTAACATGTTCAGAGAGTACCTGGTATTTTCTTTTACACGAGCATAAATGTCTAGTAGGGTTCGGGACATATTAGTTTCAAATGTAATTAGAAACAGCTCCCTGTGTACTCTGTGTAGTACCTAGCATTTTGACATGAAATATTGCAGATTTCATTAGGATTTTTTAAGAATTCTCTTTGAATCAAGTACTACTCCCAAACTCAGTAATGCAATGAGGTGAAAAGAGATATTTTAGATGGCAGAGTTCTTTACAGCACCAAAGTTTTAATTTTCATTGTTAATTGTTACAAATTACTCCCTGTGTTTAGCCTTAGATTGTGTGACGGAAAATTATTTGAGATTACTTTATGAAAGTTTCAGTCAGAATTGTGAATTTTGAATCAGAATAAATTGTAGCAAGTTTTCTTTTATAAATACAACATTACCTTTTTCTCTCAAGTGACCTTTAGAAATCCTGTAAGTTTCTAAACCTTCTGAGTGCAGTTTCACTTGATCCAAATAAAGTTTGAAGGCATGCCAGCACTTAATAAAATTTTCCAGCTATCGTGAAAGGCCAGCTCTGTAGACTCAATTAGATGTTAATGCTTTGTCACATGTGGTGCTACCTTTATCTGAGCTTTGGAATGGAGAGCTGTGTATTAGTGAGATGACGAGCCACAAAAAATTAAAAACTCACATTAGTGTAACAGATCCAAAGGTATGGATTTAACACTCAGTCTTATATGGATATATTTCTCAGCATCAGTTTCTCAGATACTGGCCAATTCCATGCTAGGGAATTAACAAAAAGGGGATTGAAAATAAAGCAGCCAACATTATAATGCCATTGTACAAAACAATAGTAAGGCTGCACCTGGAGTATTGTGCGCAGTCCTGGTCACTGCATCTCAAAAAATACATAGTTGAACTGGAAACGGAGCAGAAGAGAGCGACTAAAATGATTACTGGGCTGGTGCACCCCCCCCCCTTATGAGGAAAGGCTACTGCATTTGTGGCTCTTTAGTCTGGAAAACAGGTGTCTGAGGGGGAATATGATTGAGTCGTACAAATAATGCAGGCTATGAGTAAAGTGGATAGAGAGATGCTCTTCTCCTTCTCACAAAATACCAGAACTGGGGACATCCACTCAAACTCAGGTTTAGGAGTAAGAACAGAAAAAATAAAATATTTTTTTGACCCAGAGTGTTGTTAGTCTGTGGAACTCCCTGCCACCTAGACAAGCAGAGCCTCGTGACAGTTACGCATGCACTGGTAACATCCCGTATTGATTACTGCAATGCGCTTTACGTGGGCTGCCTTTGAAGACGGTTCGGCGATTGCAACTGGTTCAGAATTGTGTGGCGCGGCTAGTAAGCGGTGGAGCCGCTAGGGATCACATCACACCGATTCTACGTAGCCTACACTGGTTACCAGTTGCTGCCCAAGCCCAATTCAAAGTGCTTGTTTTGACATATAAAGCCCTAAATGGCTTAGGACGTAGATAGCTGAAGGACCGCCTCCTTCCATATGAACCTACCCGGCAATTAAGATCAAGCCAGGGGGCCCTCTTGAAAGAACCTTCCCTCAAGGAGATAAGAGGGATGGCTTGCAGACACAGGGCCTTCTCGGCAGCTGCCCCCAAGCTATGGAATGCCCTCCCAAGTGAGATCCGCCTGGCGCCAACACTGATGACATTTCGGCGCCAGGTAAAAACCCTCCTGTTCCAGAAGTTTTTTAATTGATACAATTTAGATTGTGGGTCTTCTGATGGCAATTTTAGTGTGATGATTTTAGTATAAGGTCTTTATTATTGGTTTTCTTATTTATTATTGTTGATGTTTTTACTGTTTTAATTCTTGGATTGGAAGCCGCTCAGAAACCTTTGGGTAGTGGGCGGCATATAAGTTGTAAAACTAAATAAAATAAAATAAAATAAAATAAATAAATAAATAGTTCATTTTTAACTAAACTAATTGAAATGAGCTTAGTAGCAGTAGCATTAGTATTTCTTCCAGAATGGCATAAAATTACTTAACATTCTGGATATGAAAGCTGTTTCTCCCGTTATACTTTTAACTCGTGGGATTGTTCCTCAAAACAGAGAATGTGACAGAAAGTGGTGGGACTTGCAGAGCCTGGGCCTCTGCATGGATTTGCTTCTTATCCCGCCTGCAGGGGTTTGTGGTGCCTGGCTGCAGCTCCTGTCTAGGTCACCTGCTGACCTCTGGTTAGGCTGAAGGGAGAGGTTGATTTTCACTACTGGGAGAGCATGATTGGACATAGGCAAGTAAAAGAGATAAGAAAAGGAAATGGGTCAGGTTAAAAAAAGTGGGGGAAGGAGATGAGAATGGACTTAGCTAGAAAGAGGTAGCCATTCAAGGTTGAGGAGCTGGAAACAAAGGCATAGTTTATCTTCAACATCTTCCTGGACAAGTTAATGCACTATCAAAAGCAGGAACCCAGTCAGGCCAGTCCATTCTCTGTCAGGTTGCCTTCACTCCCCATCCTGGCTTTCCTGTACTGCGGCTTCAGCTTAGAGAGCCTTGGCCTTCCCCAGCTCAAGAACTACCAACTCAAGCCCCAAAAGGGATATTCCAGAGGCTCTTCAATAGAAGATAAGCGATACAGCTGGAAGTGATGAGCCAGTCATCTGTGGCATTTGGAATTGTTTTCATAAAAGCAGGAGACTCCAAAAAAGAGAAAGTCCAAAGCCAATAGAGTCCAACTGCTGAAGCCTTGATACTTTAAGAGAGAAGAAAGATTTTCCAACTAGAGGAAAGGATTCAGATCTGTCTGAGTCCATTAATGGGAACCTGTAATTAACATACCCAGAATGTTATTTTGGCATCTGTAGCCTCATGAAACTTACAGAAGGTGATGGGGTTAAAGGTCTGCTACTGGAAAACACCATCACTGTATCCCTGTTTAAAAATTCATGGCATGAGAAGAATTTGTCTCCCTGCCAATTCAATGTCAGACATGTCTTTTGTAACCAGCGGTGGGCCTTAAATGATGTCAAATCAGAACTGATTTATAGCAACCCCAAGATGGCCTTCAAGATAAGTGGGGTATTTAAGTATATCCCTAAGTGACAATGTCCACGTTGGGCACAAAATGTCAATATTTTGTGTGGCCACCATTATTTTCCATCACTGCCTTAACCCTCTTGGGCATAGAGTTCACCAGAGCTCACAGGTTGCCACTGGAGTCCTCTTCCATTCCTCCATGACAACACCACAGAGCTGGTCGATGTTGGAGACCTTGCACACCTCCACCTTCCATTTCAGGATGCCTCACAGATACTCAATAGGGTTTAGGTCTGGACACATGCTTGGCCAGTCTATCACGTTTACCCTCAGCTTCTTTAGCAATGCAGTGGTCATTTTGGAGGTGTGTTTGGGATCATGATTATGTTGGAATACTGCCCTGCGGCCCAGTTTCAGAAGGGAGGGGATCATGCTCTGCTTCAGCATGTCACAGTACATGTTGGCATTCATGGTTCCCTCAATGAACTGTAGCTCCCCAGTGCCAGCAGAACTCATGCAGCTCTAGAGTATGACACTCCCACCACCATGCTTGACTCTAGGCACAACATACTTGTCTTTGTACTCCTCACCTGGTTACCACTACACATGCTTGACACTATCTGAACCAAATAAGTTTATCTTGATCTCATTGGACCACAGAACATAGTTTCAGAAATCCATGTCCTTTGTCTGATTCTCTGCAGCAAACCACATGTAGGCTTTCTTCTGCATCATCTATGGAAGAGGCTTCCTTCTGGGATGACAGCCCTGCAGACCAATTGGATGCAGTGTACAGCATATGGTCTGAGCACTGACAAGCTGACCCCCCCACCCCCACCCGTTCATCCTCTGCAGCAATGCTGGCAGCACTCATACGTCTATTTCCCAAAGCCAACCTCTGGGTATGACACTGAGCATGGGCACTCAACTTCTTTGGTAGACCATGGCAAGGCCTGTTCTGAGTGGAACCTGTCCTGTTAAACCACTGTATGGTCTTGGCCACCATGCTGCAGCTCAGTTTCATGGTCTTGGTAATCTGCTTAAAGCGTAAGCCAGTGGTGGCAAACTTTTGGCACTCCAGATGTTTTGGGCCACAGCTCCCACAGTCCTTGTTATTGGCAATAGAGGCTTGGAATTCTAGGAGTTGTGGTCCAAAACATCTGGAATGCCAAAGGTTTGCCACCACTGGCCTAGGCCATCTTTACATATACTCTACGTTGTAGAGTAACAATTGGTTTTTTCAGATCCTCAGATTGTTCATTACCATGAGGTGCCATGTGGAACTTCAACTGACTACCGGTAGTAAGAGAGAGTGATGATGATAACACCAAATCTGAGAGTGAGAATGATAACACCTGCTCCCCTTCACATCTGAGACCTTGTGACACTAATGAGTCTCATGACACCAGGGAGGGAAAATGGCTACTTGAGCCCAATTTGCACATTGTTACTTAGGGGTGTACTCACTTTTGTTGCCAGCAGTTTAGACATTAATGTTTGTGTGTTGTGTTATTTTGAGGGGGCAGCACATTTATTCTGTTATACAAGCTGTATACTCACTGCTTTACATTGTAGCCAAGTATCATTTCTTCAGTGTTGTCACATGAAAAGATATACTAAAATATTTATGAAATGTGGAGGGGAGGGCACTTGCTTCTGTGATATACTTGTACTGTGTAGATGATCATCATGAAAATGATAGTGATTATCTACAATACCTGATTCAGTCTTCCTAGAACCCAGTTTTGGACTGTAAAACATCCTTCCTTGAAATACTTCCTTACTAATTATATAGCAAGGGGCAATTCAAAGCCCTAAAATGTCTAACCATAGAGCGGACCTGCATGCCTTTTAAAAATTGGTTGATGTAAAGTATCAATAATTAAAAGTCCAAATATGTCCCTGATTGTGGTTTTCTGGCAGTCGATAATGCTAGGGGATTAAATATGTAATACAGTTTTGTGGAGGGATGTATTTTTACTGGCAACTAAAAGGCATACTGTAATGTGAATAAGCCAATGGAGCATTCCTACGGAAGTTCCATTGCAGGAGGACTGGCTGTCCTTCAGTGTCGCTAGGCCCAAAGCAAAACAAACAGCTCCCTCATGGAACAAAGCATACCCTTAAAAAGCAATGCTAACATGATGTTGCTCATCCCTCCCACAGCTAATCCTTTTTTACATTGTGTGCTGAAAACACTGTGACAGACAAAACAAATGAGGCAAGAGATTTGTGTCTCGTGGTGTATGTCTTGGAATTAAAAATGGCTTCATTTTGGTGAAATAATATTTGAATAAAAGTTAGTTAATGATTGGGTTCACATCTACAGCCACCTCAGTTAGTAAATCTGATGGCAAGATCAGAGTTGATATGGTAGACAAGTGGAATGTTTCCCAGCTTCTGTTTTACCTTCTTGCATGGGGATGGGGTGGCTTTACATCTTCCTGTGGTGACAGAGCACAAAAGAGGTGGCTTAAATCATTCCCATTGTCCAATCAAAAAAACATCCAGCCACTGTTCTTCTCATATGGAAAATGCAAAGCCTATGCAGCATTTCCATCCGAGAAAGCTCACTGAGGATTGAGCATTCTCCCCACCACCACCACCTCAAATTCTTTCTTCCTCATGTGCATCATTGGTCTTCACAGCTATATTGGAAGTGGTGGCAGCACATTTACTGTTCAGTGAAACTTGAGGCTTGACTCTTCACAGTCCACATGAAGTGAGATGGTCTCTAACCCTGGAACAGACCAACTGATATATACACACATGCTTGGTGAATAAACATTAGAAATGACCCTCAGGCCAGATGTTTTGTTGACATTCCGCCCTCCACATGACTGTGCCATGTAAGCAGTCATTCACTGCAACAGCCGTTCATATTAGAAAAAGATGATTTCAAAGAGAAAGCTGAACTAGATAGCATGAGTGGTGGTGACCTGGTATGTAGAAGCAGTCATGGTCTTTTGGGGTCCTTTTCAAATGAACAATTCTCATTTAGAAAGTGGAAGGTGGAAAGATATATGTAAGATACTGAACTACTATCTTGATGGGCTGAAGCATTAAACCAAGTGGTGGTCTTTCTTACATGTTTTTCCTTTGTGTGGTGTCAGTTAGAGTAAACTCCAAGAAAACATGACAGTAGGCAGTAGAAAGAATGAGAAAAAGTTGCAGGTCCATAGAGTGCAGAAAGGTCTTTATGCAATCCTTTCACTAGTTCCGAACTTAAACAGCCCCACATTTACCCTTCTTGACTTACATTTTTACAGTATTTCCTAAGTATATTTTCTGTCCTTTTCCTATCATCGCTCCTCTCTCTTCTGGTAGACTGATGAAGAAGATGACATTGAGGTATGATTCTGAGAAGAGCATGGCCTGTTTAAGTCTTTTGTGTGGTGTGAAAACTACTGGTGCCAGAAATAAAGCAGTAGAAGCTCTTGATTTATCATCCATTCCTTATAACATTTTAATACCAACATCATACACTTGGGCTGCAATCTTGTACTTGCATACCTGGCTGCAAATCCCACTGAACATGTTTGGTTGCTGGTGTGTTCTTTGTCTTTCAGCATGATGGCCAAACTCATTGATCTAACACAGCATGACATTAAAGGAGGTGGCAAAGAACAGGCTAATATTGGATTTTCAATCATCTGCTGCACAAACTGCTAATCCATTTCACCTTATTATAACTGTATTAGCTGTAGGTTCTTGAAGGAATTATGATTGTTCCAAACACGAAAGGGAGGAAGGCAGGAAAGAATATTAATAATTACATGCCATCGAGTAAATTCTGGCTTATGGCTAGCCTTGCAATGGCATATGAAGAGGAAATGAAGCAAAAAAAAAAAAAAAGACCAGGGGAAATCAAAGATCCCTCAGAGGACCAGTGGCCTTCCCCCAGTATAACATGCCTAGTAAAGGAGGGGCAGGAATATACAAGTTATTGAGGATCAATCATAAAAATGAGGCATTTGGCAAAGGAATGCAAGAACTGTGACTGTAAACCAGCTATTCTTAAAATGGTATGCTATGAGAGCTGCTAACTTGCGAGCTGCAAGGCATATATTAATAAAATACTCTACTGCAATTAACTCTTCCTGTATTCACTCCCAGAAGAGGTTGCTCACTGTGTTGCTGCATAATTTTCTATTTTTACCTTTTTAATTTTCAGTCAGCTTATCCTAAATGTGAATAATTCTGACACATCTCTGCTGTGTCCTTTAATCACTCTTATGGCAGAAAGCCAACAAAATTCACTTAGCTTCAGGCAAGTCTGCCCATTGCACTTCTGTGTGGGTCATTGCCCTGGGCTTATCCTCATTCCCAGCAGAAGGCACGAAAGGGGGGGGGGGATTAAAGTAGAGTTTCATAATTTGACTCATTCTTAGGCATTGTAAAAAAGAGTTACTTCTGCATCTTCTGTAATTTTTCATATGCTAGTAAAAAAAGTAGGGAGGAATTACCATTGTAATGAATGACAGCTTCCTGACTCATTGCTATGTCGTGTTTTTGTTTTAAAAGAAATCCACTGCTCTGTGCTTTTCATAAAATATTGAGTTAAAACAAATACTAGATTCATCGTTAAGATTTTTCAAGTGCTTTGATAAACATTTTAGTAAGCTGTTTTACTGCCTTTTAGATATATGTTTTAGATTAGTAACTAATTGGTGTTCTTTTTATACTAAATGTTTGCACTAATCTATTTAAGGATTTTCTGAAGATGTGTAAGAACTGAATAAACTACAGTACAGTGGTACCTTGTATAAAGGAATTAATTAGTTTCAAGTGAAATTATGTTAAGCAAATTTCCTTTATACAAATTTCCCATAGGAATGCATTGAAAACAGAGTAATCCCTAATCACAACCATTTTATGTTGTACAGTTTCGCCCCATAGACGATTCTGTTACACAAATTTCACCTATCTCCATATTTTTATGTTGTACAGATTTTATGTTATGCAAACCATTTGTTATACGAGGGTCCACTGTACTTTTGTTTCCATATGTCACACAACCCTGTGTAAAATCATTTGGAAGCGTAGATTCTCAAATATTTGCATATGTTTCAATATAGCTCCCCAATCTTAATTTAAACTGGGTACTGGGGTAGAGTATACAACTGCCCTAGCAGATGACAACTCCTTGCAGGGATTTTCTATCCACACTTATTTGGTGAACTAGCACAAACCCAGAAATCCAGCAAGGATTGCCAGTGAGAAACTGCTGCAAGTATGACATCCACCGACATAACCAAGCAGTAGGATTTGAGCCAAGAGATTTTTTTAAAAACAGTTGTAGATTTGACTACCATGATGGACAAAAATTAATATGTAACAAATAGACACACCTATGTAATAAGCATGCTTTTTTAAAATCCAAGATAGGATGTTACATCTGCTAAGAATAAGTCTAGGGTTGGGCTTTGCTTCGTGGTCTTGATTATAGACAGGAGAGATGATTTTATGCATTAGTGTTTTTAAATCTTCTAAGCTATTTTGCCAACAAAAATAATAAGAGTGCATTATACTATGAAAACCGCTGGCAGTGTTTATATTTCATGTGTATCTTTTCCATTGCTGAAATGCAGTCAAAAGTTGCAGCTAGAGATCCACTGAATCAATGGAACTTTCATAATTGTTGACTTTCCAAATCCCCACTGATTCCATGGGATTATTCTAGTTGTGACTTAACTCCTGAATTTCAGCTTTTGTTTCTTACAAGTCAGGGTGGTGTTCAAAAGTCTCCTACCCAAGCAATGAATAAGCAATAATGCTGCAGCATTCTGTACTTTTAGAACTTGTACTGGGGGCCACAATAAACATTACTGGACTCAGTGATTCCTAGGCTCCCTCCGAGCTCAGCATTTCTAAGACAATGATGATTACCTACAACTGGTGACTGCAAGGATCTGAAATCCATGGCCCTGGAATATAATTGCACCCAAAAGATTTAAAAAGCTTTATGTAATTTTGTAAAGGAGGACAAATTTTTGCAAAATGGATCTTTGTGCATGGTTTCACAGTGCTTTTGAAGCCAGGTGACTATAGCCAGTCACTGTGAGAATTAATACAGAGAGAGAATTATAATGTCATGGATAGAAGGTAAAGGAAGAGCATACAATTAAAACAAGTACCTTGTATAAAGGAATTAATTGTTCCAAATTAAATTCTGTTAAGCAAATTTTCCTTTATACAAATTTCCCATAGGAATGCATTGAAAATGGAGTAATCCCTAATTGCAACCATTTTATGTTGTATGGATTCGCCCCATAGGCGTTTCTGTTAAGCAAATTTCCCCTATCTCCGGAGTTTTTTATGTTGTACCAGATTTTATGTTATACAAGCTGTCTGTTATACGAGGGTCCACTGTACTTGATATAATGGGCAATAGCCTGAACATGGTGTCAGATATGCTAAGGTCCAAAGTGAGTTGACACTTGTGAGAGATGTTAAGACAATAAAAAGTCTTCTGTATTTAGAATAGTCATCCGAAAACAGAATGTAAGGCTGATATTTGGGAACAATAGTGAAATGTTGACAGCTTGCAGTCCAAGCTACACAAGAGGACTTCCCCCACCACTTTGGGGTGACATCCTCTCCTTGCTTGGACTATGATCCTCTTTAGCTAACAGTTAATAGAGAGAGGGGACAAATGTGAATCCAATTTGCTTTAGATTTCTACCATAAACAACATTGTATTCAATCAAAGAGTAATAAAATAATAGTGCAATCCATGCCCCCCCCCGGACATATACAACTGAGATCCTCTGAATTCTCTTAGCTAAAATGCAGTCATGCAACTGGGAACTCTTATTTTGGGAGGGACAGAGGCTGCTATTGGTGTTAGCGTAAGGATTGTGTAACTTGCCATGGCTAATTGCACATAATTAATAAATTGCTGGGGTGCATTTCAGCCATGTGCCTGTTTGCAAAGCTGAGTTATGTCCTGACACACTCAATAGGTTGCCTGGAGCAAGTTACCCAAAATTATGGAAACACATTCCAGCCTTCTTGTCTGTAGCAAATTATTTGAGAAGATCTACAACCTTGTCAAGATAGTGAAACCTGGGTAGATTGCAGCGGACTAAGAAATTGCACTCATTAATAGCTCAACATTTCAACATTTTTAAACATGATTTGGATGGGAACAGGGAGATGTAATTCATCAAATCTGAAGACTGCAGGAAGATAGTAATTTACTAGAGTACTACATTTCTTTCATATTACATCTGTGCAGTGGCTGCTAATCTGCTACACAATACCTTTCCATCAGTTTCAAAAGCAACTGAAGATCATACTACTTCAAGGAATGACTGCCCCTGCCAATCTCTCAAACCACTGTGATTGTTAGGTCAGGTACAGTTGTCTGTACTACAGCCTAGGAATTTCCATTTGGTTGCTACTGGAGGGTAGGCCTGCATTGGTAGGGCATCTATCATATGCATATGATTGCCTTTTCTACAACCTGTCTTTTTACCTTGGCTATCTTCCTACCACGAGCATTTAGGAACTATCTCATATGTTGAATGCTTGGTTGGACTATTATAGTGATATTGTAAACTCAGTCAGGATTTGTGGAAAAGTCCAGATAAGAGGTCCACAGAAAGTACCCCTCTTTTCTTTACTGACATAACATGTAACACTTAAGTTTTTCAAATTAAAAATTTGAACTGAATATGTACATGTACATTTCCCTCTTAGTCTGGGAAGTTCTCCAGCAGCTCTCCTACACCTCAAAGCCAGCCACAAGGTCTGCAGGATGCTGAAGATGCCGTGGAACATGAGAACATGAAGGCTGTCCTGAAAACATCATCTCCGAGTGGGGAGAACACCACAGTCCTAGGAGTCCGTACTCGGAGCAGAGCCAGTAGAGGTAAACACTTAGAGGCTAGCCACACACATTGTTCACCACTACCACCACCCTACCTAGACCTAAATAATTGCTCTTGACTTAGAATCAAGTCATCTGGAGATGATTTAGTACCAGTATTTCTTTAGCATGCTACATGGAGTGGGCAAAAAGGCCCCCCTCTCCATTCATAACAAAACTATATGGCAGTGGTGGCAAACCTTTTAGAGATCGAGTGCCCAAACTGCAATTCAAAACCCACTATTTTTTTCCACAAAGTGCCAATACAGCAATTTAACCTGAATACCGGTGGCTGTGAGGGGGCGATGCCAAGTGCCCACAGAAAGGGCTCCGAGTGCCACCTTTGCTTTGGCACCAGTGTCACAGGTGTGCCAACACTGCTATATGGGTATTTTCTTCAGAGGGCCTTATGGCCCAACTAATGGAAGCCAACTAAGGGTCCTGAGTGGTATTTATCGCGCTGCCAGAGCTTCCCTCCAGACATCAAACCCAAATGGCACACTTTTTAAACTTCGTTGTGCCACAGGCATAACTGTACTGAAGTGAAAAATAATACAACTCAACTTCTGAAGTGGCACCATTTAATTTTTTATTTTATTTTTTGTATTTTACAACTCCCATGGATTTCATTTCACTTCCACAGAGATAAGAGCAGGAGGGGGAATCCACGACTATCTAATGTGGCGGCCCTAAAGTAGGTGTCAGGCTTCATGTGGCTTGTTGGCCTCAACGGTGTTTTCCAACATCTCAGGGGCCTGTGGTTTTAAAAATGCAAACAAAAAATGATACATTCATTTATTTTGCATTTTCTGTCTCTGGAAATGTCCAGGAGCAGGGATTTTAACTGTAGTAGCTGGTGGTGGAGTCATAAAAGTTCCCCAATAATAAAAATAAAATGTTAAAAAACTGGAAGTCCATGCAGTTCTTGATTATATATATTAAAGACAAAATGAGGCATTCCAGGCTCCCAAACACCTGCCATAAACTATACCCTAGTTTTGTCTGTTCAGTTGAACTTGTTCTGTGCCAGATAATCTTCATCCACAGCCTGGCACATATATTTGGTTCTTTCGTGCAAGGTATTTGTTTGATGTCAGCATACCTGGCAAGCTCACAACCAGTTCATACAGCATAATCATTATTATGGAGCACAATAATAGTTCTACTGAATGATGAGTCACATTCAAAATATTGTCAGCAATATTTTGAAGTGCTAGAAACATCTATTTCTAGCACTTGAAAACAGACTAGACATTAATGAAATAGAACCCGTATCCTGATAGTCCCGACGTGCTTAGATACTGAAATATTAGCACATATTCTTAATTATTGAGCTCATTGGGTAGTGTAGAAGGTAAGGGTTTTTTATGTTGTGTCTTTCCATTTTGCAGGTCGTATTGGGTCATGGAACACTGGCATTGATGATTCACCTAATGCCACAGATGACACAGCAGATGAGATAATGGACCGCATTGTCAAATCTGCCACGCAAGTGCCAAATCAGCGAGCAGTGCCTAGAGAAAGGAAGCGATCAAGAGCAAACAGGAAGTCATGTAAGTAAAACTGATGAGTCAAGATGAATCATTTGACCTGTTTGTTGGCTTGTGTCCATGTAGGCACTTACAGTAGAGGTATACTATTAAAAAAAAACCTGTTAGAATGCAGATGGGGAAGCCTGCCCTCTAAATCTTACATTACTGTATGTGCCATGTTAAACTGCAAATCTTATCATGCCCGTTAAGCTGGGGACTAATATATGTAGAATGTTCTGGCTCCTGAAGTAATCCAATTGAATTGTTTATTTTTCTTTATTCAAGTTTCAGTCCTATATGCATTCCACCTCCTTATAAGACCCAGTGAATTTCATAGGAAACACGTGCAAATAAATGTACTTAGATTTACACTAAATCTTATGAAGATGGTTTTACCCCATATTTCTTTATACATAAATGACTTTACAAATTAGTAGAGTATATTAAAATAATATGTGAGGTAATAAAAGCAGAACCATGCATTTTAAAACCAAATGATTCCATATAAAAATTTTGGTAGAATAAAAATGTTTAACAGCTTGCTTGAAACTTAAAAAAAAATGTTCCCTCTAATTTTGTCTTCTGCTGCATGGGAGCCTTTTCCATCTGTGTGCAAGGGGTGGGGTTTCAGATGAAACCTGGAATTAAATGGGCATAGATTTCAGCTGCTGCTGAGTGGCGCCTATGAAGCGCTGTGCATGCATACACCCACAGCTTACAGGGAACACCGAAGACTACAAGGGAAAAACCCCTGTATTGGACCCCAACCTATTAAAAATATTGGGATGGTAACAGGAGTTCAAGTTTGAAGCTGATGCTGAACTAACTTCAGTGAATCTCTTGTAGTATGCTGTCCAAAATTCATTATCAATTGATTTTTAAAAAATAAAAAAGAGTGATCTATATGTTACTTTGGAATTTAATATTTGTGACTTGATATGTTGTGCCTCTAATTGGCTGATTCCGGTGGTGGTAGGGAGCTTTACCATGTCTAGCTTTTCATAATCTTTTCTAAACTGTATTGAAATCTCATTAGAATAAGTAGATTTTATCAGCATCTTTGATCATCACCTCTAGCCTAAGTATCAGAACCTTACTTCCATCATCTCCCAACTGAAAGCATCATCATCATCATCTTAGAACTACAGAGCTAGAAGGGACTTTATAGATTATTAAGTCCAGCACCTGATAGGGCAGGCATGTCCAAACTTTGGCCCTCCAGATGTTTTGGACCACAACTCCCATAGTCCTTTGCCATTGGAAATACAGGCTTGGAATTCTGGGAGTTGTGGTCCGAAACATCAGGAGGGCTGAAGTTTGGACATGCCTGTGTTAGGGAGACACAGGAGGGAAACAGCTCCTTCTGGGAGATTAGAAAGGGTATGGAAACATGCTGAGAAGTAAAGAAAAACCTATCTCTTTAATCACCTTCCTGCCCTGAGGTCTTAGCTTTTCTTGGACCAGTAAGTCCCAGCAGACAGAAGTCCACACTCTTCCTCAAGTAAAGCTGGTTTAAAACCTGTGGTTAAGGAACATAGCTGTATAAACTCGAGTATAAGTCAAGCCCCCTAATTTTGCCTTTAAAAAGTGGGGAAATTGATTGACTCAAGTATAACCTGAGTCAATATTTCCCTCCACAGCAGTTCCCCTTCGCTTCCTCCCCCTCCTCCCCCTCCTCTTCTTCCAAGGGGGGGGGAGGAGGAGCAGCAGTTCTTTAAAACTTTTTTCTCTCCCAAAGCAAGCATTGATGGCAGACGTCAGTGCTTGCGTCAGGAGAGAAAAAAAGTTTTAAAAACCCACCATTTCTCCTTCACCTGAATTTGTCGAGGGCCTTTTTTTCCAGCTCAAAATAAGGGCTGAAAAACTCGACTTACATACAGTGGTTAAAACATGTCTGTGGAGCCAAAGAGCCAATAAAACAAAATGGAGTCTTAGATATAACATGAAGCAGAGATGATAGTCTTGCCCTTTCTCGTGCAAATGCATGGCTTACCCTCCCCCAAAATGACTAATTATATCCAAATTGATAATCACACCTAGTGAACTGGAGGAGATGTAATCCTCATTGAGATTCAGCCTCATGGAAAAAGCCTCTTTTCATGGTGACAGTATTTCACCTAGTTTTGGAATTTCAAAAAACAAATATAGAAAATGTGCACATGATCCTTACATTGAAGCAAGTTCAAGGTTGGTCAACATGTTTATTTAAAGGTAAAGGTTCCCCCTGCACATGCGTACTAGTCGTGTCCAACTCCAGGGGCAGTGCTCATCTCCGTTCCCATGCCAAAGAGCCAGTGTTGTCCAAGTCCGTGGCCATGTAGCCGGCATGACTGAATGCATTTCTGCACAAGGAACACTGTTTCCCTTCCCGCTTTTTATGGCGG
This sequence comes from Phrynocephalus versicolor, assembly GCA_023846285.1. Classification (NCBI taxonomy): domain Eukaryota; kingdom Metazoa; phylum Chordata; class Lepidosauria; order Squamata; family Agamidae; genus Phrynocephalus; species Phrynocephalus versicolor. Next base: position 5,344,432 of record JAHTLZ010000023.1, on the reverse strand, counting down.
TACCTATTTATCTACTTGTATTTGCATTCTTTCAAGCTGCTAGGTTGGCAGGAGCTTATTTATTAGACTTCTTTAAAAGTGACAAATAAAAGTGGGCCACTTGCGATGTCTTTGGCTCACGAAGCCAGAATGCTAGAAAAGCAAAATGGAGTTTTAGATTTCCTGCCAGACAAAGGTTGCTGCCGATGTCTCCTAAAGGCACTTTTGAAAAGTTTTGTAAGAGATATGTATATATCAGTGGTTTGCAAATTATTTTTGTGTCAGTTCCCCTTACATCACTAGCTGAATGTGGAAGGCATTTGACCGTGGACTTGGCCTCAGAACTTAGAAGTAACTAGTGAGTCTTTCGCAGCCTTCTTTAAATCCAAGATAGAGGCCATCCGTTCCGAGCTGGACGCCGGTTGCACTGATCCTGTCCCCACCTTGGCTAGCGTTGGGCCGCCTCGGTCGCCCCGGTTCGTTGAGTTTGGGCCTGTTACACCTGTGGACGCCTCCAGGGGCCTGGGACACTGCAGGCCTGCGGCCTCTCTGTTCGACCCTTGCCCTGCCTGGCTGATTAAGATCGCAGGGGGGAGCATGCCGAAATGGGCTTCACTAATTGCCTCAGCCTCCTTCAGAGACGGGATTTTTCCCAGTCTGCTGAAGGAGACGGTGGTGAAGCCCATCATTAAAAGATCCGGCTTGGCTGTGGACGATATGTCCAAGTATCATCCCATAGCCAATGTTCCCTTTCTGGGCAAGGTGATTGAGCGAGTCGCCGCCCTGCGTCTCCAGTCGTTCCTGGAGGAGAACCATGTCCTGGATCCCTTCCAATCCGGGTTTAGGCTGCGTCATGGGACCGAGACGGCTCTGGTCGCTCTGCACGATGATCTGTTGAGGAGGGCTGACAGGGGTTGCTCTACCCTGCTGGTCCTTCTCGACCTGACAGCGGCTTTTGATACCGTCGACCACGGTATCATGCTGGAGCGGCTCTCGGAGGTGGGGATTGGGGGCCTGGCTTTGGCCTGGCTCCATTCCTTCCTTGAGGGCCGCACCCAGCGCGTGAGCTTGGGGGGTGAGTTGTCGGCTCCCTGGACACTCGCTTGTGGGGTGCCTCAGGGGTCGTCACTCTCCCCAGTGCTCTTTAACATCTATATGAAGCCGCTGGCAGAGATCATCCGGAGTTATGGAGTCTGCTGTCATCAGTACGCTGATGACACGTAGCTCTATCTCTCCTTTTCCACCTGTGCAGTGGAGGCCGTCTGGACCCTTGATCGTTGCCTGGCTGCGGTGTTGGACTGGACCAGGACCCACAGACTCAGGCTCAACCCTGGAAAGACCGAGGTTTTGTTCTTCGGGGGCGGCTCGGAGGGGTACTGTGGCCCTCTTCCCAGTCTGGGCGGGTCCGCCCTCCAGCTGGCGCAAAGAGTGAGGAATCTGGGCGTCGTCCTGGACTCGGATCTGACCCTGGAACCTCAGGTGTCAGCCGTGACCAGGTCGGCCTTTTACCACCTCAGGCTTATCACCCAGATTCGCCCGTACCTTGATGAGAGCTCCTTGAGGACAGTGGTACAGGCGCTGGTCATGTCGAGGCTGGATTACTGCAACGCTCTCTACATGGGGCTTCCCTTGAACCTTGTTCGGCGACTGCAGCGGGTCCAGAATGCGGCGGCCAGGCTGGTGGTTGGTGCGCGTCGTTATGACCGCACCACCCCCATCCTGGCTCGCCGATACTGGTTGCCCGTTGCCTCCCGGATAAGGTTCAAGGTGTTGGTTTTGGTTTACAAAACCCTCCATGGCTTGGCCCCTGCTTATTTGGCAGAGCGTCTCCCCCAACAACTAGATCCGGCCGAACCCACCCGATCCTCTTTGGCCCTCTCGCTCCGGACCGTCACTCCGAGGGAGGCCCGCAAAACCAGCACACGTGGGCGGGCCTTCTCGGTGGTGGGGCCGACTCTTTGGAATAAGCTTCCAAGCGAGCTTCGGCAGGCTCCGTCGCTGGCGTCATTCAGAAAAAATTTAAAGACCTTACTTTTCCGAGACGCTTTCGGCGCTGATTAGGGATACAGGTTTGTTTTTTTTCCCTGAGCCTGGCTCGCCTGACTGCTTGACCGCCTCTGCCATCTTCTGTTATGGACTCTTGGATGTTTTAATTGTTTTAACTGTTTTATTTTCCTTTGCTGTAAACCGCCCTGAGTCCCCTTGAGGGAAATAGGCGCGGTATAAAAATGTGAAAAATAAATAAATAAATAAATAATAACTTATCAAACCACTCTTAGTTGCACACACAGTATATGTATAAAACCTTGTTCCCTTAAGAGCTGAAATAATTATTATTTAGAATAAAATATTTGGAAATGTCTTATTTTTTCTTAATATTTGTATGTGTCACATTCTAGCGAGTTTTTTCGGCCATTAAGATAGGATGAAACCGAACACTAAATACCAATGAAACCAGAGCTTTCTAATGCCCTCTTCATTCTTTTAGCATTTTTTGGAAGTTAGACCAAAGGACAGACAGCAACAGTGAGTGAACCATCTCAGACTCAAGCTGGTTAATGCTGTTACAGATTAAGAACATTTTGCACCAAGCGACAGTTAAGTCTCATTAACCAGCATGTGCATAGGACCATAGTCACTTTTCCTCAAAGTGCTAAAAGAGGTGATCCTGCATGTATCCGTTTCCTTAGCAAGAAGACACAGAAGAGACATACTGATGGAATGAGTGGGCAGTGCAGATGAGCCAACACTGGCCGGTCTTTCTTTTTGGCTGCAGTCCTCAGCAGCTTATCTACCACTGGCTTTCCGCCATGCTTCTATATGTCCTTCCATGTGCACTTGCATTTTCCTTATATATCAGTTGATTCAGGTGACATGAAAGGTGTGGTTGTAGGTAGGTGTATTTTTGCAAGCATGTACGTGTGCATAGCTCTTTCCACAGCTTGTCCTGTATTAAACACTGCCTTTTGAGCTGCCTTCAATTCTCATTCTCTCCCCCATGTTAAGGCCTCATTTGTTCCATGTCTTTGTTCAAGCCCTTTGTTCATCAGGAACTGGTTGTGAAAACAAATAATCAAACGCATGATAACGAAAATGCCTTATTGTCCATCAGAGCAGAGTTTCATCTGTGCTCAGGGAACAACATCAACAGTGAATAAGGATTCTGTCATTTAGGCTGCTATCTTTAATAACATGAAGGTCTAAGTCTCAACATACAATTTGAGTTGTCTAAATATCAACTAAAATGGATGTATTCTCGAAGGCGTCATCTGGCGTTTCAGAGCAGATGAATTATTTATTTATTTATTTATTTATTTATTAGTCTTATACCCCGCCCATCTTCCCAATTAGAACTCTGGGCAGCTTACAATAAAATGGTAATACAAAAAAAAACCAGGTAACAAGCAAAACAAAACACAAGGGGAAAGGAGCAAGATAGCGGGCCATTAAAAAAAAACCTAACTAGAAAGGTCGCCAAACGCCTCCCTGAAGAGGTGAGTCTTCAGGGCTTTTTTAAAGGCGGGCAGGGACTCAATCAGGCGCAGCTCACAGGGAAGATGGTTCCAGAGCACGGGCCCCACCGCGCCTCTCTGGGTCTGGCCATGCTTAGTGAGTGCGCCTGCGCCAATCTCGTGGGTCTGGTCCCAGTTGACCTTTGAGAGATACGCTCCGCCAGATACTGATGGTCCAGCACTGGCTCCCCATTGTCCTCCGGATTAGGTTCAAGGTCCTGGCCGTGGAGGGCTTTGAAAGTCAAAACCAGGACCTTGAACCTAATCCGGAGGACAATGGGGAGCCAGTGCAAGCGAGCCAGAACTGGGGTGATGTGCTCGAATCTCCAAGCACCCACCACCAGCCTGGCTGCTGCATTCTGCACCCGCTGCACCCTCCGGATCAGGGTCAAGGGCAACCCCATGTAGAGGGCATTGCAGTAGTTGATCCTTGAGATCACCAGAGCCTGCACTACTGTCTTCAGGGAGGACTCATCGAGGTACTGGCGGATCTGGGCAATCCTGCGGAAATGGATAAAAGCGGCCCTGGAAGCAGCCATCACCTGGGCTTCCAGGGAGAGGGCAGAGTCCAGGACCACACCCAGATTCCTGGCCCTGTCCGTAGGCTGGAGGGAAACACCCCCCAGCTTAGGGAGGGAACCATTGTACCCAGACGAGGGTGCCCCGAAGAACAGAACCTCCGTCTTCTCCGGATTCAGCTTAAGCCGGTTATCTCTGGTCCATTCCAGAACTGCCTCCAGGCACAGATCAAGGGAGCGAACTGCCTCCACTGCAGACGATGAAAAGGAGAGATAGAGCTGCGTGTCATCAGCGTACTGATGACAGTGAACTCCAAATCTCCTGATGACCTCCGCCAGCAGCCTCATGTAAACATTGAACAGCATGGGTGAGATTGCCGACCCCTGGGGCACCCCACAAGGGAGAGTCCAAGGAGCCGACAAGTCATCACCCAGCTGAACCCGCTGAGTCCGGCCGCCGAGGAAGGAACGGAGCCAGGCCAAGGCTTGACCCCCAATTCCCGCCTCGGCCAGCCAGACCAGCAGGTTACCGTGGTCGAGGGTATCAAAGGCAGCTGACAGATCAAGGAGAACCAACAGGCAGGAACACCCCCTGTCAGCCTCCCTGAGGAGGTCATCCTGCAGAGCAACCAGGGCAGTCTCGGTCCCGCGAAGAGGTCTGAAACCAGACTGGAAGGGATCCAGGATACGATTTACCTCCAGATATGACTGAAGCCTGACAACAGCCACCCTCTCGACAACCTTGCCCAGGAAGGGAACAATGGCAATTGGACGATAGCTGGATAAATCGTCCGACGCCATGGCAGGTTTTTTCAGAGTGGGTTTCACCACGGTCTCCTTTAAACAGGCAGGGAAGCATTCCTCCCCGAAAGAGGCCATGGCAATAGCAGAAACCCACTCGGGCATGTTCCCTTTGGCAGATTTAATAAGCCAGGCCGGGCAAGGGTCAAAGGGAGTGGCTGCCGGCCGGCAACATGCCATAGCTCTGGAGGCCTCCGCCGGAGAAACTGGCCCAAACTCATCCAGGAGGGAGGGATGGAGGGGTGAGGCCCCAGGGATCTCAGAGGGTGGACTAGGGCAACTGGGGGGCAAGTCGGAGCGGATGGCCTCTATTTTGGATCTAAAATGGGCTGCGAATTGCTCGCTAGTGAAATCACTAGGAGGACGCCTCAGCTGACTGGGATTGGAGAGGTCTCGAACCACCCGGAACAACTCCGCTTGGCGGTTCGAGGCCTCGCCAATTCTCAGGGAGACATAAGATGTTCCAGCCTCCCTGATCGCGCAAAGATAGCGGCCAGTCAGCTGCTTAAGGGCAGCCCTATTCTCTTCCGTCCGGTTTGCCCTCCAAATGACCTCCAGTCTCCTGCGTTCTTGTTTCATCGACCGCAGCTCAGCCGTATACCACAGAGAGGAGCGGTCTCCACATCGCAGGAGGCGCTTGGGTGCGATCCGGTCCACAGCCCCGGTGGTCCCCTCGTACCACCTATCCACCAGGGCATCAACCAGATCGTCTTCCAGGCCGCCAGAGAGCTCCCCAAAGGCTTCCATGAACCTGGCAGGGTCCAGAAGCCTATGGGGGTGGGCCCAAATATAGGGCCGACGCTCCCCGCGGGGTGGGGGGGCGGTTGACAAGGAAAATTTTAGCAGGTGATGGTCCGACCATGACACAGGCAGGGGCAAAATACCCCCAACCCTCAGACAAGAATCTGACGACATGGAGGAAAACACCAGGTCTAGGGTATGGCCAGCTCTATGAGTTGAACACACAACATGCTGAGATAAATTCATGGAAGTCATGGATTCCATGAATTCCAGAGCCACACCAGAGAGTTCCTCCTCGGCATGCAAATTGAAGTCCCCAACCACCAAAAGGCGGGGAGACCTCAACAAAGCAGCCAAGACGAACTTCGCGATCTCTGGAAGGGATTGTGCTGGGTTGCGGGGAGCACAGTACACCAGCACAATGCCAAACGTATCTCGCTGACCCATTGATAGATGGAGGCATTCTACCCCAGGACACACTATTGCCGCAGAACCGCTAACGTGAAGGGATTCCCTGTAAACAATGGCCACCCCTACCCTCCGACCTGCCCGCCCAATGGACCTGAAACCCAGCAGGGCACAAAAGGGTGAGAGAAGCCCAACCCTCCGCCCACCAGGTCTCGGTAATACATGCCAGGTCGGCTCGCTCATCCATGATCGCGTCATAGATGAGAGGTGTTTTATTATGAACCGACCTGGCATTAACCAGGAGGCAGGACAGGTTGGAGGCGCTGGCAGGATGGCACCCAGGTATGTGGCGGTGAGCGAGGGGATCAGAACGGGGGACAGGCAGTAGGTGTCTGGCCCAAGTTCTTCTTACCCAACCAATCCCTCCGCCCGGAGCGTACCTCCCATGGCCAGACACCACTGAGATACAGGTCCCTGCCGACATGGTGACCTTAAAAAAAACCACCAACAACAACAACAACTAATACAAATTAACAATAGCAATTAAATATAGATTACAATAATTAATAAAATAAAAATAAAATAAAAGGAGAACCAAATCCAGCATAATAGGGCACACATCAGGGCCCTATTAGACGCTCAGTCACAAATGTTGTATGAAATCAGAGCAATTTGTATGCATTTTATATGAAATGTTGTATCCTAAGTATCACATGTGTGCTGCTTAAGCACCGTACCATCCTTTGCACACCCAACCTTGTCTGATGCTGGAAGCTAAACAGTTTGCTAATGCTTGGAAGGGAGATGGAAGCACCCGGCTGTCAGGATCTTCCTCGTTGCTTGGCCAAGTGAAGGAAAAAGAAACTTCCCACGGCTTTGAGGCTAAAGATCCTTGAATGAGCCTGGTGGGCTCACCCGTCCAAGTCATAAGCAGTCTCATTGTTGATGTCATCGACTGGCTTTCTCCTGGCATTCAACCCTTGTAACGTGAAACAGGGTGCTTGTTGTTACTGTTTCCTTTTCAGTTTTTAGTGCCATGTAATGGGACAGCTGAAATCACAGCTGTGACAGGAGGCTGCCTGATACAACCAGAAAACTCCGGGTAGGGCTTTATATCCAGTATGGAACACTGGATAGCCACTGACAGTCAGGATTGACTCAGTAGCTGACAGTCAGTGGTTGGTAGTCAGGCCAATTTGGATTGCATCCAAAATCAGAACCTCAGCAGGAAAGCATACATTTGCGCAGCTATGCCTGTGCAGACTCCTTGTTCCAGTGAGAATTCTGATTGATTGACACTGATGCCGAGAGCTGGGGGAGAGGGGTGCCTACATGGGTAGGTCTGGTCATGCTTAGTCAACCACACTTGTGTTATGGTTATGTAGAGGACAAAACCATGCTCATGTCAGGGGTAGGGGTAGTCCCATCCACCCCTACCCACCCCACACACTTAGGGAACAACGTTTCTGGACAGCCCTGAAATAGTCATGGGAAAAAGCGTTGTTTAGCAGCTGCCCTTTTAAAATAGTCTGTACATGTCATGGATAGACAGTTGGCATATCCGTCTTCCTCTGAATTGCTCCCTGGAGCATCATATAAAACACAGTTACTCAAAACTAAAACAAGGACTCAACATGGAACAGTTCTGGGGTATTTTCTTCAAGTCCATTTGAGGCCTTGTGCCTATATCAGCTTCCCACAGTGCTAGCAGAAAGGAACCATTAAACACTATCTCAGTCATTAAGTTAGAAAGATTTGTTAGTCTCATTCATAAATCATTGTGTTTAGGATGAGGACCATTAGAAATCCAATAGAAACTTAGAAGAAACATGTTAATGTATTCTAAAACTGTTCTCTATCGCGGTTGTGTTATTGCGCAATTCTGTTATGCTAAATCTCAGCTCTGTCTGCCTTGTGACTTGATTCCATGTTGGAATAATTGTCCGTTAAGTGTGTCAATGGATCCCTTGAAGATAATGGTTTGATTCTGCCCTTGCCATGAGGGTTTGGTTTCTTATATTCCTATAGTTAGGGTGCAACTCTCCACCTGTGCCTTGAAGTCTGACATACTGAGTGGAGTGAAACGTGATTCTGAGTAGACCTTTAGACTGGCAGGCCTCTCATATTATTATTTTCTTTTCTGTTCCCGCCTGCTTAGTAAGACGGACACTTAAGAGCGGACTGACACCCGAAGAAGCCAAAGCATTGGGTCTGATGGGCACTTCTGAAATGCAGGTGTGATGACGGCATCCGAGAAGCTTCAAGAACCACCATCTGCCTACATATATTCACGTATACACGCAGGCTGCCAAATGCCTCTCAGTTTAGCCTTTTTTTGCTGCCAGTTCCCTTTATTACTCACCATCTCCCCACCATTTTAGATGCATTTTCGTAACATGGATGCAAACAGAAATAATTTTTAAAATGATTAAAATATGTACTGAGTACAAAGGGCTAAAATTAAGAAGTGCATAACTGACCGATACCAAAAAGAAGTCAGGACCAGGGATGATTTGGAAATCATGGAACACTTCTTCTCTCTTGCTGCATTGGTGGGCTCCTAGATACAGTTTTCCTGTATTGTGTGAAAGGTGTTTCGTGTTCATTTTCCTGATGGCCTATGTACTAATTGTAAAATACTGTGTTTTGTTGGTTCAAGGGCAGTCTTTTAAACAGGAAAACTACCTTGTGCTGCAATAACTATGCCCTGTCTGAGGTCAATATTGTTCAACAGAAGTGCACCATTATTTTTCTTTCCTCCAAAGAATGTACAAATGAATGTGTACCTGTGTATATAATATATACACATGTATGGCCTACCAAGTCCAGGTGCCTTCGGGTTTCATTCATCCTACCCTGCAAGAAGGGAAAACCTTTTTTACATTAACTCACCAGGTTTGGATGGAATTCTGGTAGAATATTTTTGTATTAGGTCTTCTCACAGAGATGCACATTCTATGTAATGACATATATTCACAGGGATAGTACAGAGTACCTCTTGTTGCTCAGCTCCAGTGATGTGTGTGTGTGTGTGTGTGTGCGTGCGTGTGCGTGTGCATGTAACAGTAGTGTAATTTAGCCAGAAACAAATAGGGTTTACAGTCACAGTAGGCGTTTTGTGCACATAGATGGACCTATAAGGCTACTTTTTGAATGTATCCAACTCGATGAATTGTGTAAGAGTACTGCTTAAAACTGTTCTGCAGTGACATTTTCCTCACAGCCACCAATCAGGAGGACACCAGAGGGAAAATACCAGCTTTGAACATGGAAACTGTCTCCCCATCCTGTTCACAAAGGTGTTTTGGGGATCTATTATGGGATGTTTTTTGTTGTTGTTTTGGTATCATTCATAGATTTCCTTTCTGAAACTAATGAACTGTAGTTTGAAGAATGTATTTGAGACAAGCGTCTGACCTGTAATTCCATGACTTGCACTGAACAAATCTTTTTAACCTTTATGAGAGATGCAGTGCAATGTTCTGGGTTTCATGAGGATTGGTATAGAAGGGAACTTGTTACAGTAAAGCATACCTCTAAGCTAGTGGTACTAAAGAAGTCATAATGAGTGCACCATTGTTTCTGTGCCTGCCCATTGTTTGTCCATGTTGAGGCACTGTGCTTGAAATAACTATTTTGGCACTAGTTTTTGTAAGGCCATTGTCTTGTTCTGGAGGAATGCAGCAGAAATGCCCAAAGGAGTTCTCCACCACCATAACACAGACAACAAACATGAGAAATTCCACCATTGTTTCGTCTCTTTCACTTGACTCCAGATTACAATCCTATAATTTACCTTCCTTTAGCCTTTCTAGGATAGCCATCTCTTATTTGAAAACATCACTATTCAGCTACTTTACAGTGTTCCTCTCCGTATTTGCTACACTGTTTAATTTCAAATGCAATCCTAATCATACTGACTTAGAAACAGGTCCCACTGAGGATAGGATTGCAACTTGGGCGAACCTGCCATGTTACAGACACCATATGTTAATAAACCTAGTATACAGTATGTTTACGACTAAAAGGAGGAAGGCTTTCCTAGTAGATGGGGAAAATTGGTATTTTGGTGCATTAAATGCATTTTACTTCCAGAGGGTAAAGCAGAAGCAAAGCATGCTGCTTATATACCGCCCCATAGCACATAATAAACATCCTTGTCAACAAATTTCTAAATCCCAACCATCAGAAATATTTTGCACATTTCCAACACTATATGGTTAGGGAAAGAACTGCCAATCAATTGCTGCATTAAATACAAAGAGAGCAAATATGTTTACAGTACTTATGCACAAGGATAATAAGATTCTAACAAGCAAACCCTTTTTTATAAGCAATAAATAGCATGTTGTCCATTTTTAGTCAAATTACCAGAACAGCTTGTAGCAGACTTATCTTGATTGACTTGAGGCTGTGAATGTTAGAATTAGGATGTGATACACATACAACATTTTTAATATAAACCATATTCTCTACTTTTGCCTCACTTGTTCATGGAATTCTCAGCTGCCTAATATTTTCACAGAAACCTAGTCAACAACAGAGCTTTGCATGATAAGATTGTTGTCTTTTATTTATTACTGGCAAATAAAAACCCTCAAATATTTATCCAGAAAAAATTATAATCTCAATGGGATTGCTCCACAGGAAATGTTTTCTAGATGGCAGCTACTTGGGCTCATTCTCTAGTTCAGGGCAAATCTGTTACTTTTTTTTTCACTTAATATCTAATACTCCCACCCAAATAAATAATCTGCTTTTGCAAGTCCCTTCAAAAGCAGTTCATCAAGCAGAATTTAGAAAACCACATATTTGGAAAACCACATATACAGTGTATTATACCCTGCTTGTGATATTAGTTTGATTGGATTCTAGCTTCCTCGTCCCATTTCTTACAGGTAATTAATATAGTACCTTGCCATAGAATTCTCTTAAGTTTGTCTATGATTGACAGACCTTGTGTATTCCTAATAAAATGTAAGCATGATTTTTTTTTCAAGTCTACATCCACAAAAGGAAGAAATGTCCTAAAGAAAATTATGTTTTACTAATAGGACCTGTGTGAAGCACCTGCATCTTTTTGTGTGAAGCAGTGTGAGTTTTACTGGGGGGAAAGACATGGCCTAAAGAAAATAATGCACAGTAGGCCCCCCATATCTGCAGGAGCAGCATCTGCTCTTTCACTTATCCACAATGTGAAATCTTAAAGATATTTTTTTAAAAAATCCAAATAAACTATTTTCACAAGTATTACCAGAACTGACAGTGCCAGGAATGTTTGTTAGTGACATAGAATGGTCTCTGGTGCCATACAGTGGCCAGTTCTAGTAATGCATGTGAAAAAAATTTTTCCTTTTACCATATTTTGTATGTATTATCCACAGTTTTCAATATCCGTGGGGGAATGGGATAAATTCCCAGTGAAGAAGAGCGTCATACTGTATGACTAAAGGGATCTGAACCTTTATTTTGTGTGAAGTAGAGAGAGTTTTACTGGGGAGGGATTTTTTGTGTTAGTTTTTGTATGGATGAGGTCAAAATGAACACTCACTGAAAGATTTTGGAGAGGGAGGAGAATTTTATCTGAAATTTACAGTTCAAGTTTTCCCTTGAATTTAGGGACGAATGGTTATGCAAAGAGTGTGAGGTTTGCTCTATAGCTTCCTACCAGTCTGGCTTCCCAAACATCTTCCCAAGCAACGCAGGGTCTTCTGGCATCACTCTCAAAACATTCCAGAAACATTAGGAAACATCTGATTGAGTACTGTATTATTGTGAAAAGTATGGAGCTCCAAAAAATAAAACCACCTCCGCCCACAAACAGTTAAAAAGCAAAGTAAAAATTGAAAACCTTCAGCCATCTTGTAATATGTGCAACATGTCCACTCCACTGGTTCCTGGAATTTCTCCTTACAAATCAGTAGAAAATTGTTTTTCATGAAAGTAATAGTTACATGCTTTCGAGTCAATTCTGACTTATGGCAATTCTTCCAACATTTTCAAGATATAGAATACTCAAGAGATGGTTTACATTCCCTTATTTTTAGGAGACCATGTAGCTTGCCCAAGGCTTCCAAGCTGGTGTCTCTCCCAGGAGCATAATAGGGAATCAAACTCCCAGACTTTGGCTCTCCAGCCTGTTCGCCAATTCAAGGAGTAGACAACTCGGCCTTGCCTTCGTTCTGCCTTTAAGGTTTTCTCTAAAGGGGCTCCAGTTCTGGGTCCTACCATTCTAACAGTTTGCTGCAAAGCAACTATTCTGATATCTGTAGAATTCAATGGTACATGTTTAACTAGGAGATTAATAGTTAGATGATCCAACTGCTGCCCTCCTCCAACAAATGCAAAAAAATAACATCCCAATCAGTTTTGTCTTCCATCTCCAAAATACAGGATAGTGATATCTAGCCAACAGGACATTTCAAGGACTGTAACTATTGAGTCATGCAGCAGAAACACTCAAAGGAATTCTCCACAGCATGCTTCAAAAGATAAAATCTCTGTGAAATGTACCTTTTTCATTCACAACTGCTTGGTAGGTTTCAACAGTCACAAAATAAATTCCAGATGCTCTGTGATGAGGTTATCTGGATAGATTTGTCTATTCAGCTGTACCTATCATTTCCTTCAACAGTTGTTCTGTATTCATATTAAAAAGTAATTAAAATGCTGGCATCAAAAAGCAATAGCAGATGTAATTCAGGTTTTCTTAAGAAGCACTAAATGCTTATTTACACATTTCCGAGTGCCCAATGAAGAAATATTTCTTCCTATATTTATCTTTATATTTCCTGTGCTACTCTTGGATTGCTCCTGAGCATAAGCAAAACCCAGCACTTGCATATTTTTTTGCATTTGGAAAGCATGTAGACCAGTTTCCCTTCTTACATGGAAAAACTGCAAATGGTAAAAAGCAGAATCTTTAAGATGTGACATATGAAATACAGTGCCCATACTCCAATTGCATTTTTTACAGTGGTGTAACAGAGTTGGTATAAATCTTGGTGGCAAGTGCAATTTAAAAAGCCAGAAAAGTAATTTTGCTATCATGTGTCCAAGCCATTTTACTTGGGAATGACAGCAAACACCTGTGCCTCGCTGAGCTTTGCACTCATTGCATTATGTCAGGGGCATAACTAATAGGATTTGGATTATAATATGTAACCTTTTTCTTGGATAGTGTGACCCTACAAAGTTGCCTCCTGTCCTTTGTCTCATGCAATACTCTGTTTGGTTCAAGTAATTATATGCAACCTTTTGAACACTGACGTGAAAGAGCTAGTGTTGGCCCTAGACCAAAAATACGTGCACATACTAGAAGCCACAAATTTGAGAATCTGCCTACCACACAGCAATCTCTTTTGAGACTTCTGTTTATGCACAGCCATTAGCAGAAAGGAAAATGAGATCTCTCCAGCAAGATTTCTGAAGACTGAGAAGGACCAGACCAGCCTTGCCGTTGGTCAAAATGAGGCAGTTGCCTCAGGTGGTGGGATGTGGATACCTCTTACTTCTCTGTTTTCATCTGCATTGTCTGGCTACTTGTACAAGATATCCTGGATTTGGGAGACCTTGAATTACCTTTGTTCTCTAGTTTCTAGAGGTGGCAGCAATTGCATAATGGATTGGAGCAGCAAGGGTCCTCAGGATTGCAGTTTTTGGTCTCGTCTGCTTGTTCTCCAAGCAGCACGTGATGGGCATACTTGCAATGTGACCAGTGGGATTGAGATATTTATTTCACACTCCCTGTGATCCTGGGCTGAACTAAATGTGGTTGTCACAGCAGGAACTTTTCTCACTTCCTGGATGGAATTGACTTCAAATGGTCTTGAGGACATAAGCATATTGTTTGCAGGTCAGCTTTCACAAATACAAAAGTCTGCCTGAATCACAATTCTGAGATTCTGAGATGATTTTTAGTGTTGAATGTGGCTTCAGTATTGCTGTTAGCAATAGCAGAACAGCATTCTTATAAACTTTTGAGGTCTTTGATATGCACCCCTCCTTTATGAGCCATAATCCTCTAAGAATGTTAGATAATGGCCTTTGTTAAACTCTTTCAGGTCACACCATTATTTTATTTTGTTCAGAAGGCTATATAGGTAACCAAGAAACTTTCTTCAGAGTACAGGTTTTAAATTTTAATGAAGATTATCACCAGTGTCATATCTCTTCCACCTCCGATCTTTCCCATAAGCCCTTGAGCTTTTATAGAAAACGATACTGAGCCAACTCTTCACTATAAACGGAAGTGTTGTTTTGAAAATGGATATGAAACAAATAATGCAGCCCTATATTTGACACTGCTGTCGCTCTCCATGATGGAAAGGCCCATAGTTTAGTAATATAACACACAGACAAAAGAAAAGGCAGCGGTGGGAGGGAGGGCAATATACTGTAGCAATTTAAAGACTAACAGTTTTATCTCTGTGAGATCTTTTATGAATCAAAATCTACTTCCTCAGACAAAGGAGTGCAAGTCCATGACACCTATGTAGATGTATCCAGTGACCAGTTGAGAGATACAGAAAATATGTAACATGACAAAGGTTCATGAACAAATGGGATGGTCAAGCTGTTAATTACAATTAGCAAGTTGTTGACTTGGCTGCATAGAAATCCTAAAATATATATCTGGGGCAGAGGTTAGAGTCTGGCTATCGAGGGAGACAACTGTTTTATACTCATACTGGGTAGTGCAGAAAGCTGGGTTGTTAATATATGTGGTGACTTAAACGGCCCTGGTTTCCACTGATGCCCTTCAAGATGTGCTGAACTGATACCGCTTATGTTTGTGGTCTCCTTCTTGCTCCTCACTGTGTAGTGACGAAATGGATTTCCCCACAAGAACTTCCATAATGCTCAAGTAGTTTGAGATTTATATCATCAGTATATATGAAAATACTCTCCGTCCAGAATATAGAAGAAAACATTGCCTCTGCACCCATTTATCTCTAATCTTTGGAACCAGCAAAGCACAGAAAGCCTTCTGTTCTTCTCTGATTAAAAATAAGGTGTTCCTTTTCCAGCAAGCCTACTGAAATTTATTTCTACCAAGACAAACCACTAATCTGCTATTTCCATTGCTCAATCTAGTGATCAGAATTCAGCAGTTTACTTAGTACACCATAACCATTTAAAAGGAACATTCTCCATATATTTCAACTTACATACATGCTGGGGAAATTATTTAAATGAATTTTGAAATTCTTTGTTACTTAATGTTTTAACAGCTGTGAAATTATTACTATTTTTCTTGTCGAAGAAGACCATCTGCGTTGTATTTCTCTTTTTAAGGAGTGTCTTTGGACTTCTTACGTCTTTTCTGTGAGCTCAGAATTTTAAAAAGAAATGGTTGTAAAGTAGAAAAGGTTGTGTTTCTAGACAACAGACAACTATTGTAAAAATGTGTAAATGTTACTAGGTATTTTTGTTTTGATTTGTTGTGTAGTATAGTGTAAAATAACTTTTTTTCCAGCAGTATTATTCTGTAAATTGTAATTTAAGAACAAGTCATGCATGGTGAAAGATACAGGATTAAATCCATTTTTCATTCCACTAGAACAGATACATTGAATCAGTGGGAATGATATTAGTTGCAAAAACATGCAATACCGCACGCACACACCACTGTTTTTCCCCTCTGTAGGCAAAGTTATGTAAAATGGCAATTGTCTAGGTTATTCTTAACATCAACAGAATTTTAACAAAGCTGCTGTTCTGTACCCATATACCTCGGAGTAACCCCAGTTGAATTCAGTGGGACCTACTTCTAAGTAGAGTGGAATAGGAATGCAATGTCAACAAAGAATGTGAATTAATATTGTCCAATGTCCTATACCGACAATGCATAGCCATCTCCAAGCAATTTTAGCACTAATTTGTGTATAGATCTTTTTAGAACATTATGTTTTTGCTCCCAAACTACCTTTTAGATGATGATGATAATGATGATGACAATTTTCCTGTACCATGCAGAGTTCAGATATTGACCATTGACCTGTGCCCAGCATCTCTGATATAATTTAAAAGAAAAGTTATACCGCATTATGTAAACACATCTTGCAATAAAGCTTTCTAATGCACACTCTCTTCTTTTTCATTTTTTTGGTGGGGGGAAGTGGGGGGAGTTTCAATATTTAGTCCTTACCCAGTTTTCCACTATTAATGGTGGGAGGTGAAATATTTCCACATCTCTGCTTCCTTTTCGCACAATTCAGAAGTTAGTCTCCTTACAACAACTCCTGGGGCTGCGAACAAGACCTCTGCGTCACATACCGTTTCCTGGGCTGCAAGCACGATCCCGTTGCGTACCATGGCTTCATGTGCCTTCAGTAGCCTTATCTGTTAGGCCCATTGATTAATCAGAATGTACAGGCAATATGCCACCACAGGATGAACCTGGGTCACCTCCCCATTTTAAACATGATTATACAGAAAGGCCCTGTTTAGAGCACACTCTTTAGTGACACTTGAAAGGGACAGATCTCCAAGAAAAGGAGGCAGCAAAACCATGGTCCTCACAATGTAACCTCTATGGGGAAATATCCCTGTGTGCCCAAATAATATCCACCAGGAGGCAGGGAGAGGGGGGAAGTGGGTTCCCTCCTTTTTCTTAAGCCTCAGCCTACAGCTTTAGTAAAATGTGTTCAAGAGACGTTTTCATTAAGGAATAACAGGAAAGTCTTGCATGCCTGGCAGGTCATTCCTCAAATGTTTCAGCTCATGAAGAAACTGATCCACTGCAAAACGTTCCGGATAACTGTAGAAAATTATGAAATAATTTCCATTCAGCATCAGGCATCTTGTCCTTTCCTTGTCTATTGTACCAATTTCTAAAAAGAAGTGTTCAGGAGATCAGAATATGATTGCCAGTTCTTGGGTATTAGTGTCTGTTTACCGGGTCTCAACCGGGTGGGCGGGGGCCCGAGTATGTTACTAACCTCACAAATCTAAGGTGTTGGATATCAGTATCTCATGGAGGAGTCATTTAGACACGCTCAGAGGCATGTGTGCTTTTTTTTCCTTACCTTGCATATTCTACAGCTGCTGCCGCTCTTGGAAGTCACACATTGGCCTTTACATGCAACATTAACATCACTATTGTCTGACACAGAGGCCTCTCTGCAACCACTCCCAAGATATGTGTTACCTTTCCTGACCTCTCTACCCTTCTCCTCCAAAAACCAAGCAGAAGGCAATGAGTAGGCAGGTAGCTGGCTAGCATTTGGCCTTTGGGTTGGACCTTCACCCCATTCCATTCTGGGCTATATTTGTGGGACCCAAGGATGTAACTCAGACCAGATAGTAGCCGTGAGGGAAAACGGTTATTCACAGTGCTCCTCAGGCTTAGGAGAGAGCTGAAATATTTTATGCACATGCCCAGAATCCCTTTGGGAACACAGAGGAGGAGGAGTTTGAGGCATCGAGTCTGAACTGTAACCACAGAGGTAAGGCACAGTAGCACACCAGCAACCTGCACAATACACAGGTGCGAGGAGGCTAGCTGGCTCTCCGCCCAGGTGGGTGGGTGCTATTTGCAAGTACTCCAAGGTACTCCGATGGGCAGGTCATTTCTGCTCAGTGGGTTCACCAGTATGGCTAACAAAAGGATGATATTCACTGAAGAATTAATGGAAACCCATTAAGAAAATCCAAAGGCAAGCGAAAGTTGCTTACTAACTAACACCAGCTTCCTCTTGACAGGTTCAGAGGAAGTGGATTGGGACTATTTGAGAGCCAGGATCCTGCTCTGCCTGCTGCCTTTCATCATCCTTAGAGTAGAGGATGGAGGATAAAACCTCGGAGCGTATTCAGCAGCAGTTTGCCTTCTGGAGAAGGTGTAACTCAGTGGTTCTCCACCTGTGGGTCCCCAGATGTTCCTGAACTGCAACTCCCAGAAATCCTGGCCAGCTCCAGCTAGTGATTAAGAGTTCTGGGAGTATTGTCAGCATTTACAGCAGCTTTACAGCTAGCAAATAAACGAAAAGGACACAGAGACGAATAATGGCTGAATGCACTAGTCTTCTCTGTAGGCTGCATATGGTGCCACCTTACTCCTCAGTTGCAATGTTCCATGCATGAGAAAGGGAGGAAAGGGAGTAAGGAAGAACAGACCCCCATATTGCCGCCACCCCCTCAACCTTCAATATAGCCATCTTGGTTTGGCAACTGGCTTCTAGCTCTGGCCCAGTGAACTCCCACGTGTCCCGTTGATGTTGATAAGATACACAGCATCCAAGAGAAAACAGTAGTTTGTCTTGGTTCTTTAAAAACAGTAAGAAGCACTGTTCGGCATTCCCACCAGGGGTGTTAAGGGGGATCTCCACCAAGCTCGCCACCGACTGCTTAGCATTCCAGTTCTCCTGCTGCAGAGTTGAGAGAGGGAGGCGTAGCTTGCCAGCAATGTGGTCATGCTTTTAAACAGATGACTTCGTTGGCCAGACACTTCTGCCTTCTCTTCTTTCACAGCCGATCCGTTAGCAAATTCTAAATTCCAGATGTGGACAAAGAATTCATACCAAGATTGTGCTGGTAACTCGGTCACAGCCCTTTTTCTCTCTCTTTTTCTTTTGTCACAGGGAAAGAGGGAAGCCTACCAATTCCTGCCAGAGAATAACTGCTTATGGATTGATGCACTAAACAGCTGTCCACAAGAACTGATTAAAAAAACCCCTCCATTATTACTTATGTTGAAATTGCAATTAAAATGATGCAAAGGGTTCCCTTTCCACTTCAGCATTTCTGTCCTTTCACAGCAAAGGCTGACATTCACCTTCAACTCTCATGGAGACATTAGAACAGTGATGCCTTGAATTATGAAATCAATCAATTCCAAAAGAATGTTTGTAAGTCAAAATGCAGTTTTCCCATAGGAATGCATTGAAAACAGATTAATCCATTCTGGATATCTGGAAAAAAGGCAAAAAAGGGAATGGATTAATCGGTTTTCAATGCATTCCTATGGGAAGCTGCTTCCCCCCTTTGCTGGGTGGGTGGGAAACCCCCTCAGTCAACTGGCAGCCAAGGCTGCAGAGCTGTCAAAATCACCTGGCTGATGACACACCTCCAAAAGGAGTCGGGCGGTGGGGGTCCATGTCTTCAGATCCCTGCCGCCTGCCTGATTTCCAGGTGCTATGAAGCAGGTGTAGATCACCAACAGTGATTACCCATCAGCACAGGGACACCCAGGTCCACCTTCTGCAGGGCGCCTCTGTGGTGCTAGGCAGCGGGGTGGGGTGGGGACTTTGATCGCAAAGAGGTACCGCTTGTAAAGCAGCAGAAAGCCTTTTTGCAATCGAAGTGCAGGCTTTCAAATTGCCTGTGCCCACAGCCCCCTCCTAGCATGGCACAAGGAGGGGGAAATTTGAAAACCTGGTCCCTGATCCTGGCTACCCCAAACCAGTAGCCACCTCCTCGCCAACTCACACACACACCCAGGTCAGGGAAGCCGGGATCTAATCTTTGATCACAGAAAGGCTTTTGGCTCCTTTGCTGAGGGTGCCTTCTTTTGGGATCAAATTCTACCTCCCGCAGGTGGCCAAAACGGCACTGCCAGCAAAGGAGCGAAATGCATTTTTGCAATCAAAGTTCATGCTTTCAAAAGACCCACACCCACAGCCCCCTCCTTGCGTGGCAGCTTCTCTGACCCGGGGGGGCGAGCAGGTGAGGGGTGACTTGACTGCTCACTTGCTCACCCCCTTACTGGGTCAGGGCTGCTGGCTCTTGGCTGCCCCGATGCAGAAAGGGGGCGAACGGTAGAGTCACCCCACCTGGGTCGGAGAAACTCAGATCTGATCTTCAGTTGCAAAAAGGCTTTTGGCTCCTTTGCTGGGGGCGTCTTATTGCAATCAAAGTCCCCCTCCCTCAGGCTGCCCAACACCACAGGAACACCCTGCAGAAGGTGGACTTGGGTGCCCCTGTGGTGATGGGTAATCGCTGCTGGCGATCTGCACCTCCTTCAGGGCGGCCAAAGACATGGACCCCCACAGTACTGACTGCCAGGTGATTTTGACAGCCTAGTGCTCGCATTCTGTTTGTAAAGGTGGAGCTGTCAAAAATCCCATGGCTGTTGGCATGCTTCCAAAAGGAGATGGGCAGCCATATTTTCTCCCACTGATTATCACATCCTATATCAGCCTTGTCCATCCTAATTAGTGTGTTTTCCTGAGGCAGGGTAATGTTGACCCTGTTGCTGTCACTCTTCTGTTCCTCCCGGCGGTTTATTATACCATCAACTACAGTGTCATTGTGAAACACACACACACACACCATATCACTATTACTGAGGCTGAGGAAATTTTTGTCAGAGCACTCCTTAAGTAGTCTGTGTTTCTGTGTACATGGTATATGTACCGTGTTCCCCTCCCTTTCACGGTTCACATGCTGCGGTCCTGGTATATTGTGGGGCCGCAGTATATGAAAGGCAAGGCTCCCTGGGGTAAGGAGGATGGGCCTGTTTCAAGCCTCGTGTACTTACCCCAGGCCTGGCGCTGCCCTGAACGGGCCTCAGATGGCCTTCCCAGGATTGTCGGAGGCTCCAAATGTTCTTTCCGGTGAACTGGATGTCACTTCTGGATCACTGAAAACCACTACTGAGGCTTCCGACGGCTTTCCTGGGCCATTGGTGACCCGTTCAGGGTAGCACCAGGCCTCAGGTAAGCCTCAAGTAAGCGTAGGTAAAGCCCCAGACAGGCACCCCCAGTCCCGACCCAACCCAGCATTTGTATATCACGGATTTTCAATTATCGTGGGTCGGGTCCCTAACTCCTACGATAGGCGGGAGGTTACTATATATGTATATGCATATGTATATCTGTACATGCACATGCATATATTATATATTATATAGGACTAATGTCAAACTGCTATACTAAGATATAGTCTGCAGTCCAAAAACATTTCATTTCTTTTAGTTCAAATAAAAGGAACAAATGCCTCTCATTTTAATCTCATGAACTATAACACATCCTTTCATGTGTCTATGGCAACTGCTTTGGATTATCATCTTGCCATACACACGCTATGAAGAATTCAGGTCAGATCAATTTGCCCTCTCATTTGTCTTATTTGTTCCATGGGCTTCTCCCACAATACAAAGTCCAATGCTTTTTAATACCACCTCTCAGTAGTAAAACCCACATCTCACTTTCACCTTCCAATCATTTCCATTCTTCCTGCCAGTAATATGATGATCAAACCTTTATACAACGTATGTGATTCTGAGGGGATAAAAAAGACTTAATACAGCATGGTTGTGGATTAGGACCACTGGCTGTTGTATAATTTTTTTCAAATTTCCTATCTGGATACCTTGCCTAGATTCATTCACCAAGGACATAGCTACCAGATATAGAGATATGATTCAATTTGCTGGCAGGCAAGTAATCTTGCCACTACTATAAGCACGGCCTGTGTAAACCTACCCCTTCCATAATTCCAAAATACACAGTCACAGAAAAGCATGAGGTGAAACACCATTGCTATAAGACAACAAAATGGAGGAACTACAGTTTTATACCTTCATTTCCAAAACTGGAATAAGCAAAAAAAGGGTTTGAGCCGCAGGGCCATCATAAAACCCAATTGCAAAAATAGGTTACAGGCAATAACTTTGTAGGCCACTAATAAAGTTCTTGGAGATGGTTTAGTTAGAACTTTTGTCACATATTTGAGTGCTTCACTACAGCACTAAGTGCCCCAGAGTCTCCTTCACTCTGGGAAACATTCCTTGGAGCAATAAAAGAAAAGAAACCCAGACGATTTGTTCACAGATAATTGTTGTCAGTTAATTAAAATATGTGCAGGATTTCGGTAATACCTCGTATATGGGACAAGGAACTGGACTGCCCTATTTTTCCCAACTAAGGGAAGATGGTCTTCACTGTATCCAAAGCTGTGATATATTTAGCAAAGAGTCATGTTTAGGATGGATTAGACACCATGCCACTTTTTTAAAAAAGTAAAGTTCAGCAAATAATCTAACCCCTGTCACTGCAGCTCCTTCTTAAATACTGTGTTTTTCCATCTATAAGACACCGTGTACAAGATGCCCTCCACATTTTAACCCCAAATTAACAAAACAAACAAATCCTGCCAGAAAGGAAAGGAAACGGTTTTGGGAGTGGGTGGGGTGGGGAAGGAGAACCCAACCTGACACTAGTGAATGAATGAGCTGAGCAGAGTCCCTGCCCTGCTGAGGTTTTCCTTCCAGTTTGGGTTCTTGTTCCACCCCCACCCCACCACCCCACACACCACTGTTTCCCCTTTTCTTTCTGGGCTATATGATACTTTGGATGAGGAGGGAGAAGGGGAGGGAGAAGGATAAGAAGATTCTGTGGCGCTCCCCAGGTGAGTTTCTTGGCACCCCATGCAGCCACGGTCCACAGTCAGTATCTCTACACCACACGGGGTATCCTCTCTTGTTGTTAGGTGCTATCAAGTCACCTCTGACTTATGGTGACCCTATTAATGAGTGCTCTCCAAAATGTCCTCTCCTCAGCTGCCCTTCCCAGTTTTTGCTGGCTCACGCACATGGTCTCTTTCAGGGAGTCAGTCCATCACATATTTGGCCTTCCTCCCTTATTGCTGCCTTCTACCTTTCCCAGCATCGTTGTCTTTTCTAGGGAATCCTTTCTTCTCACAGTGTGTGCAGCTATCTTCTAATAGTTGTTTGGAATTTCCGTTGAATTAGCACCTTTCCACACAGATGTTGAAGGTGCAGGA
Source organism: Phrynocephalus versicolor (assembly GCA_023846285.1). NCBI lineage: Eukaryota > Metazoa > Chordata > Lepidosauria > Squamata > Agamidae > Phrynocephalus > Phrynocephalus versicolor. The sequence goes on along the minus strand of JAHTLZ010000023.1, from coordinate 5,321,748 downwards.
GCCCTGTCTTCTATTTCAAATGGCCACTATATTTCTTTCTCACAGAAACTATCATATATGAAAGAAACAAATTTTCCTTTCAACTACAGAAACACTTTCCCTTCCCTATCCAACGTTAAATGAATTGGTCTTTCTTTCTTTCTTTCTTTCTTTCTTTCTTTCTTTCTTTCTTTCTTTCTTTCTTTCTTGTCACTTCCATTTTCTAAAAAGGCAGCGAAGGCTCCCCCCTCAAGACCATGCCATGGTCCCACCAGCGTTGGGCTACAGTACCTAAGAGCTCATGGGATGCTTGGCAAGGGGCCACGTTGGGCTTAAGGAGTCTTCAGCAAATTCTTATCCAAAAAGTAACTTCTTCAAGCTCTGACTGCTACGCAACTACAACCTCTGTCTCTAAATCTGCAACCACCTTGTTACAGAGCTCAATAGCAGGTCTCTGCTTCTCTGCTCCAACACAAGCCATGTCAATTCCTTGGAAAATCCTCCCCTTTTCACTCACTCCCTTGGAGCCTCCCCCTCCCTCGACACCTCTGTTTAGAAATTGCCCTTCAGAAAGCAAGGGGCACAAGACCTCTATGACTCAGGAGTAGGATGTGCTGATGTGTTTTTATTTGGAAGCAACCGTTCGGAAAGCAGAGCTGTCACATACCTCTTCCTTTCTTCTTACTCACAAGTAAAACTGCCAAAGCACCTAAGGAGGACACTGCATCAACATAATTTCCAAGTTTGGAAATAGCACAGAGAGAGCGAGAGAGAACGACAACAGCAGCAAGCGCTGAAGCCCTCCAGAGATGGCTGGACCTGCCAGGAGCATTCAGGATGGAAGCCAAAATAGGTCAGCAAAAGGACAGAGCAGGGAAAAAGCATTCTGACAGCTGTGGGTGAGGGGGGGGGGGAGCCAGGAAAGAATCACGGAAAGCCACGAAGCACACCCAGAGGCTGCCGATTCTGCCAGGAGTGTCCCCGAAGTCTCTAAAGTACAGGGAATAGGGAGAGGGCACTGGGACAGAAAAGAAGAACACTCTGTCACCATAAAAAGCAAGTGAGAAAATGTGTGTGGAGGGAGGGAAGACACTCATATAACGTTTGGGAAGACGTAGCTGTATTAGTCTGTGCAGGAATTCCAGGCCAAATCCAAAGAAACAAAACAAAACAAAAGACAAAAATATGTGGCTCCTCAAAGACTAACTATTATAGTTTTACTGTAAGTGTTATATTTTAACGTAAGCTTCTGTGGATCCAATAAAGCTTACTTTAAAACATAGTAGTGAGTCTTTAATGTGATTTTGTCTTTTGTTTTGTTTCTTTGCATTTTGCCTGGAATTCATATAAAGCAGGCCTGACCAACAGGTAGACCGTGGGCTACCGGTAGCCAGTGAAGGGTTCAAAAGTAGCCCGCCAGCCATCAATTAAAAAAAGTGAGGGGATAATTTCTGCACCCCTCCCTCCCCCATCCCAAGGGCCACCAATGCCCCAGCAAAGTTTTGGGTCTGCCAGCCCACTGTCTCAGCTGAGTGGGGCAGTTCAAGGCCATGGCGCAGTTACACTTGATCTTAGCCAAAAGGCCGAGAAGCGATAGAATCCATTGAGCATATGATGCTCAGATGCAGTAGGCATAAAAAGACCCGGGCAAAATACATCACACCTCTCTTAAAAGATATGGCAGGCCAATCGGACTCGGACTATTGTAATCAATTGCTAATTGACCAAAGTCGGACTACTACCGAACTGGTGGCAAAATTCTGGGCGGCATGTCACAGCGACAGATAGATAGCTGAGCTTTTAAACCTTGTTTTATATTGTTATATCTGGTTTTAAAGGCTTTTAAAAATAGCTTTTTGTTTATATATTAACTACTGCAATGCTTGCCAGTTTTTAAACTTTCTAGCCAATGTTTTAATTTTGTATCGTATTTTGTCCTATTCCATTTTATTTTATGTCTGACTTGATGCTGTAACAATAAGCCTAATCTAAAGCCTCAGGGTTCTGACCATACACCTATCATCTTTATTTTTGTTTCTCATAAACTGACAGTCCTGTTTGTACATTGCAGCTTTTATCAAAATTTTATAATGCTTTTAAAATCTTTTATCCTGGCAAGTTGTTCTATCCTGGCAAACTGATATTTTGGTGTTTCTTGATTTGGTTAAAAACCGTAAATAAAATGTTGTTGTTGCCATGGCGCAGTCCCCTATTCCCCCCCCCCAACGGCCAGATGATCCGTGTGCCACTGTCTTGTGACCAGCTGAGTCGCTGGTGCGGGGTGCAGGGAGGGGAGGGGCGAGAGGTGGGGTTGCAGGTGTGCCCATCTCCTTTGTGCAGTGACATCTCCCTTCTTCTTCCCCCCTGGAGAATTCCCTCCATAACGGTTAATTGATTTTCAATGCATTCCTATGGGAAACCACTGCTCTACTTACAATTTTTTTACTTATGACCATGTGCTCGGAAGGAATGGATAAAATGAGTAAGTAGAGATTTTAGTGTAGTAGCCCTCAGGCACTTTAGGCTGGAAAAAGTAGACCTCAGCCTGTTCAAAGTTGGACAGCCCTGATAAAAAGGTAAGGGTTTCCCCCCGCACATGCATGCTAGTCGTGTCCGACTCCAGGGGCAGTGCTCATCTCCGTTTTCAAGCCGGAAGAGCCAGTGCTGTGCAAGTCCACAGCCATGTGGCCGGCATGGCTGCAAGGAAACACTGTTTTACCTTCCCGCTTTTTTACGGCGGTATCTATTTATCTACTTGCATTTACATGCTTTCAAACTGCTAGGTTGGCAGGAGCTGCGGTTATCAGCGGGAGCTCGCTCCGCTGCGTGGCACCCGGGATTCGAACCACCGAGCTGCCAACTCTGCAGTCTACAGTTTTGGTGCTTTACTCCACTGAGCCACCACGCCCCCATATACTGTAGAGGAAAACAGCTTGGTTCCTTAATGCCATTTCATAGCGCACTTCTCCTTCTCCCCCACGCCAGTTCACACACCACCCTAAAAGAGACCAGACAATTCCAGCATATCAGGTAAGAACCTTGAATTACATAAGAAGGAAGGCCCTGAAAATAAGAGTATAATTACCACTGATGGGTCCAACTGCACAGAATCCACCATTAGAAACAGTGTCTTAGCCATGTTTAAAATGATGACCCATTCACCAGCAGTTTAAAATAAATCATAATTAGAAATGAATAAATCAAAAAAGGATTTCTTCATTTCAGATGGGGTCAAGAGAAATCTTCTAACCAGGATATTGGCTAACTGGTTTATTTAAAAGGCAAACAATATGACACTTAAAGGTCAAGTCTACATAAAGGTGGCTCCAAGTGGGAGACAACCAGATGGTGACCCAAAAACAGTTGCAAAAGGCAATGCGATTGCCCCTGACATCAGTTGGCACAGATACACCCAAGATCAGAATTCTATGATGTCAGAATGAGGTCATAATCCAGAGCGATGCTGTTTCTCTACGAACAGAGAGACAGTTAACAGTCAGGCTGAGCCTTCACAGGGCATGGATGGATCTTCATAGGAGGTGAGGGAAAGGGTTGGGGGGTAACATATTAACCTTTGAGAGCCATTGGACAGTAACCCGGGACACCTGAGTTCAAATCCCTCCTAGGCCACATAAAAACCTGTGGGAATTGGCCAGGGCCAACCAGTCCTCTCCTTTCACAGGTCTGAGGCAGCCTTGCCATTGGATTGAGTCTAAGGCAGATGAACGGAGGAATCAAGCAAGGACTAACCCTGGCTTTATGTTGAACCTTGACTCCAAGACAGGTGTGTATGGGTAGGACTTTCTGCCTCAGGGATCAAATGAACTTTGTCTGTCCTGCCTACCACGCACCTAGATTTCACACAGGCAGGAAAGCAGATGATCTGAAAGAGTCTTTCATGCAGAAACTGACAAGTCTCCTTATGCACATACTACTAGGGGATGAAGCAAGGCAACAATATAGCTGTTCCCACCCCCAGGGAAGGAAGAGAGGAAAGAAAGAATGAGTAGAGAAATGAGATGTCCTCTTAACTGGCTGAGTGGGTGGGTGGAGACAAGCTCGGCAAGGTGAACCACTGTCCCAAAACCCCTCCAGTGAATGTCCAACCATGGTTTTAATGGGAAGCATGTCTCCTCCTGCCCAGGTACAGATGTAGTTCAAGGGTACCGATTTCATGCTCTGAAATAGGTTGGTTTGACTCACAGCCTTCTTTCCATGAGTTGTATTTGCAAGGAGCTGAGTTGGAGACGGCCCTCCTTGCATGACTCCAACCATAACCATAGGATTGATTTGCATTCAAATGTATTTTTCTTCTGGATAGTTGTCCCCCAAACCCAGATGCCAACCAAGGACCTCCTGCCAGACCAGCTTTTCATCAGGACAACCAGCAACTTGAAATGCTCCGTGGTCGTTTGATCAAGCCATGCTTGATGGGAAGAGGCCCACGACAAAACCTAGGTAAGAAATAAAAGACTATTGTATTTAGAAGGTCATGATCTGCAATTAGGCTGGCATGCATTTTTATGGTATGGAAGGAAACGCACCCAAATATTTTGAAAGAAACTTAATAAGAAATTCACTACTAAGAATTTGGGAAAATGTCAAATTAAAAATTTATGTGAAGATACCTAGGTGGATCTCACCAATGCAAGCATTTACCTATCCAAATTTGCTAAGACTGGAGAAAATAGTCACCTATAATGAGCGCCTTAATCCTGAGGTAAGTTTGAAAACCAAGACTCAAGGTCTGACTTTTTCATGGTGGCGTTTAATGCAACTACAAACAATCTATAATCAAGATATAAAGTCACAAGGATTTTATAAAGAGTACACAGCATTTAACAAAATCATATTAATGACAGAAGAAAAACAAATTTTAAAAAATCTACAGTTTCTTACTACAATGGGACATGCAAGACAAAGAGCTGAAACGGACACTATGCAGAAATGGACCAAGAATTTTGGCCACAATATTGAACTTCAAAAATGGCAACAATTATGGACAAGTAATTTTAAGCTAACATTGGCTACTTCATATAAAATAAAACCTTTATACAATGTTTTATAGATGGCATATAACACCAGTAAAAATGGCTAAAATGCTCCCTAATGTATCAAATAAGTGTTGGAAATGAAAAACTCAAGAAGGAACTTATTATCATGCTTGGTGGACTTGTGTTAAAGCAAAAACTTACTGGATTAAAATTCATACTTGAGTTAAGCAACTTGAAATGCTCCATGGTCTTTTGATCAAGCCATGCTTGATGGGAGGGTATTGTCCCTCCCCACTTCATTGGAACTTTTCTTTGATTTTTTGTTCCTTTATTGTAGTTTTGTTTTATTGTTAGCCGCCCAGAGTTCCATTCCGGAAGATGGGCGGGATATAAGTGCAACAAATAAATAAGAGGCCCACAACAAAATCTAGGTAAGAAACTGAGTTCAACTATTTAAAGTTCAGTCCTGCCAGTTTCTGGGAGGGGGCAAGAGCCAGTGTTGTATAGTGGACAGAGCATTGGACTAGGACTCGAGAGCCTTAGATGCCTGGAAATGGAAAATCCCACTGATGGGGCTGCAGTGCTCCCAGTGGGTTCCTGACAGACGCTAGACCTCTTTCACACCTGCCTGTTTTCGTCTCCTGAATAGGTCTCTTGGAAGAGCGTGGTGAGTCTTCCTGAATACGAAGCAGACCAGACGTGCTGGAAAGATGGGGATGAAGATCAAGAACTCTTTGCCTGGATTGTTGATTGCATCAGCATTGCAATCTTTGGTCTTGTTCTGCTCCAGGATCCTGTCCACTCTCAGCAGTCCCCACCCTCTGTCTATCCCTCCCCACCAGTCTGACTTGGGGTGGCTCTCAGGAATCCTGCCCTTCGGAACCCCTGAAACCCTGAAATGGGGAAATCAAGGACAAAATCCCCCCCCAAAGTGCAATTGGCTGATAGACCAGAGCCCTCTCCTTCCCCCTGGCGAGCCCCATCGAACCCCCACCCACCCATGAAATCCAAGACACCCTTACCTGACGGCTGCAGCTGCTGGGCTCCAGTGAGAGTGCCAAATGCAATGGTAGAGAAGGAAGGGGCTTTTCTCCTCTCCATTTTTTGGGTTTCCTTTCCTCTCTTTCTTTTCTGCTTCCATTTCCCTCTGGCTCTTCCAATGCTCTTAAGGTAGCCTTGGCAGAACCAGAGGGACAGGGGAGGAAACGGAAGGGAAAAGAGAGGAAGAGGAGATGGAGAGGAGGAGGGAGAGGAGGGAGGGAAGCCATTGCCCTGCCTTCCTTTCCTGCCATCTACTGATGTCTGCCTCTCCCCCCCCCCCATTTATCCTCATTCGGGCTCAGCCAAAGCCCATGGCTTGGCCTCTTCCAAGCAAATTGGACTCCAATTGGATTGGGTTGGACCCCAGTGGGGCCACAAAAATCTCTCCCCAACCTTTCCTTGAGCCTCCAAAGGTTCCTCTTGAGAGAGTTGGGTGAAAGGACTGGGTGGGGTGGAAAGGAGGGGGCTTGGAGTCTGTCAAGAAGATGCAAAGGGGTGCAGTGTTCTTGGGGGAGGAATGTTGGAGGCTCAAGGGAGGTAAAGGGGAGTAGAGTTCTTCCCTGATTCAGATTGGTAACCTAACCGGGGAAGACCTCTGGGGGGGTCGTAAAGCTTCCCTCCTATTTGAGGTGAATTTACGATGCAGCATCTTTGGGCTATGAGCCAAGGCTCACAACAACACTTAGCATCTTGGCACCGCCCTCTGCACAGCACAGCCAAAGTCGGGTAAGTGGTTGGGAGTGGGAGGGAGGAGCAGCTCACTGCTCTCCCAGCTGTCCTCTGGCTCAGATGGCGAGAAGGGTGCAAGGTACAAGCACACCTCAACCCTGTTCACAAACAGGAGTGCCGGCAGTTCTTGGCATTCCCAGGCCCTTGGGACACTGCCATGGCCCAGGAGGAAGGGCAAGGAAGATCAGGAGGAGGCAGAGAGAGAGAGAGGGGGGGAGGGAGAGGGGAGGGAGAGAGAGGAAAAGAAGAAGTGAAAGGATCCAAGGGCAGGTGTCCAATCCTATTTGAGAACTAGAAGATCTTGGGAGTTCCCAGGGTTCCTGCTGAAGGAGGGAGGGAGGGAGATGAGGCTGGACGAGCAGAAGAGAAAGCAGGATGTGAGCCTCCCTTCCTCCTGGTCATCACTGTTGCTGCAGCCAGAACTCCAGAGGAGAAGGGGACGGAGGGTGGGAGGGAGGGAGGGAGTCGTGCCTTAGATCTTGGTTAGGGCAAAGCTGGGGATTGTTGCCTTCTGGGCTGGAGTGAGGCTGAAGGGACAAGCTCCCTGCACTGTTGAGGCAGAAAGGTGACCAATCGCTTCTGCTCGGGTGACCCTGCCAGAGTATGAGTCCCTCTTCCCAATTTGGATGGGTTTCTCTCCACGCCAGAAGGCTGCTCGCTAGTGGTCCGGTTTTCTACTCCTGAAGGGAATGATTCTGCTTCCCAAAATGGCTGCAAGTCTTCCTCGTCCTGCATCAGAATCCCTACTGGGCTTGTACTTGAGGGATTCACTCTTATTGTCCAGTCTCAAGTGGCTTGGGATAGGGAGGCTCTGAGAAAGAAGAAAAGCTTTGTCCTAAGAAATCATGTTTCAAGGTCAATTCTCCCAAAAAATCCAACGATGTGTGCCCTTGAACTGAATCTCAGATGCCTTCCTGTGGCCGACCTGGTTCTCCTTGACTCCTAGATCTGTGCTGGAAGTGGTCGCTGGGACAGAGTTCTCCTCATCTCTTGAATACCTTCTTCTGAAGCCCGTTTCTTGCAGGTCATTTAGAGGCTACACAAAGGGCCCTGTGTCTTCCATTTGCATCATTTTCTTTTCTTGACTTTGTCTGCACCTAGTAGAATCCATGTTTATCAGGCAGGAAAATGTGCTTTGTACTTGAACGCAAAAACCAAAACCTACTTAAAATATTAGTGCTCCCCTCCCCCAGGGACCTTGCATACATTTTCTTTATTCCATTTTTTTCACTTTTATCCACCCCACAAATCCTTCCAACAGGACATACAACCATTACCTGGTTTTTCCACTTCCTGTTAAGTAACACAGCTTTTATAAATTCCTCCCATATTTCAAGATTTTTTTAAAAAAATCTTTGTTTCTTCCCTTTCAAATTTAATTTCTTAAGTCTGTTTATCATTAACTGCTATATTCTATATTTATTTATACCACTTTTGTAGCTGAACATCCCAATGCTGCTTCTAGTTTTTCACTGTTAATAGTTCGGCTGCAGTCAACATATTCACTATCATTACCATTTCTTTCTTTTCTTTTCTTCTTTTCTTTTCTTTTCTTTTTGTATTGTTACCAACACAATTGTTTATCATCAATAACAATTTTGTTTTTGGAGTCATTTCAACATGAGTTTCCAGCAATTCTCTAATTTCTTCAAATATTTTTCCCATACTTCATATATTACTTCACAATTCCACCACATATGAAAACATGTTCCAACTTTTTTTTAGACTATTGAGCATCCATAGTACTTAATTTCACTGGTGTTAAATACCACCTCCATAAAATTTGCTATCCATTTCCTTTTATCCTGACTGACATATTTGCAAAGACTCTTCTATTCCAGATTTATTTCCATTTCTCCTATATCTGTTCCCCATACTGTTTGTAGAACTCCCAGCTGTTCGTTCTTATCGATCAAAGTTGGATAATTTTTTTCCTATTATTCCTTTCCCTTGTTTCCCATCCATTTCTTTTTCTAAATTGTTGGTAATTTCTACAAACTTAGTCAATTTTAGTTTCATTGTTTCACATTCACAATCTATCAACCACCTCTCCCATTGTCTTAAATTAAACCAATTTAGTTTTTCCTCATCAAGATGTTTCTAATTTTTTCTTTAGTTTTAATGTTTTCCTTCTATTCTTCCCATTTGTAGAGCTGCGTGTATTTTTAAAATACTTAGCAAATTCTTGACTCCATACTTTGGGAAATTCCCCAGTTCTGTAACTGGGGTTCAGGGGGTACATCCTTTACAAAGGGATTCTGGATTGTTTTCAATTTTATTTTCAACTAACAGTTTTCTTGTATCTCACCCATTCAATATAGAGCCCTTTTACACGACCCCTAAGATCTGCTGGTAGCTTAAATACAGATCACCCCAGCCAGATATCATGTGGGTTTTGTTCCTCTTTGTGTGTTCCCACCCTTCTGCACTCTGTTGCTTCTGTCTGCGGTGAGGGCTCACCTCCGCTCACCTTCCTCTGCCATCGGAGCAGCCCCGCAGGGATTCCTGTCTGTTAAAGGGGCGGTAGGGACAACAAAAACAAACAGAAGGCAAGGAGAGCCCGGCATCCACAGCTTTACAATCCGCATGGGGAAAATTTTTACCTCCGGAGACCAGGTACTTCTAAAGTGCGCTGGGGCGCACTTAAGTGGGCATGGACGTACTTTTTTTTTTAAGCCCGCTGCTGGTGGGAAAACAATTTTATGCTCCAGATCTGCACGTGTTTTGCAGCAGATTTTAGGGGTCGTGTAAAAGGGCTCTTAGTTGTTATAACTCAATATCCTTCCATATTATCTCCCTCGTTTGCAATATGATAGCTGGGATAACTCTTTAGTGGAATAACTTTGTAATTGAACTTGAAGGCCGCATATCTCAGGCACTTCACCAGGGCCACGTCCTACCAGGAGATCCATAGCTCTTGGCCCCACCTTTCATCCCTGCACTCTCTTCCATGGCCTTCTGTGTCAGGTGGTGTCTGATCCTCCCCACCCTTGCCAGGCTCTTCTCGGATGGCTTGCTTCTGACTACTACTACTACTACTACTACTACTACTACTACTACTACTACTACTACTACTACTAC
>JAHTLZ010000023.1:5221540-5311914 GCA_023846285.1 Phrynocephalus versicolor | reverse complement strand
ACTACTACTACTACTACTACTACTACTACTACTACTACTACTACTACTTCTATTGCCTTCATTGTCTAGTGACCTAACAAAGCAGCAGCATCATAAGCATCCTGTCCCCAATCGCCATGGTCAGCTCTTGCAAACTCAAACCTCTTGCTTCCTTTAGGGAGTCAGTCCAGCTTCTCTTTGGTCTTCCTCTCTTCCTGCTCCCTTCAGACTTTTCCAGCATTATTATTATTTGTTATACACAATGCTGTCCTGTCTTTCATTTCATTTACAAGAGCTTAAATTTCTCATCCTTTTAATTTCTTCTAAACTTTTTAATGCAGATAGAGTGATAGTAAGATCCAAGGAGTCGGGTCCTCCCATCCAGCTGCTCCTCTCCCATTTGTTCCTGATTCCCATTCTTTGTCAGACCTGCTTCGCTTGGGGTGCTTCCTGGAGGCTGTCTGGGGAGCGGACAGAGCATCCACCAATGCTCCTGCTCTTCCCTCCTTGCCTGAAATAGATGCTTCTGCAACCCTTCACAGACCCTCCTCAGCCCCTGAGTCTCCTGAATGTTTTTTCCCCTTTTCCTCAGATCAGATGCTCACCCTGTGGAATCCATGGTGCAGCCACCACATATCTTTCATCCTTTCTTTCACTGAGCAGTTCTACATAAAGCAAAGGAAGCCATCCTCTGAACTCTGCTACACTTTCCACTCCTCCTGTCTGTGGGAGGCACCCCCTCCTCTTCTTCCAATTGGTCTCTGCTGTTTTGTCTTGTTCAGAAGACACTCCCTCACCAGGTAGCACAGGGAGAGAAGGGGTCTGACCGGGCAGTGCTTCCTGCAGGGGAGGGAGTCTCTTGCCTACCTTTTCCGGGTGTTGCCTGAGCCTTACTCCAGCCCTAGAAGTGGGGGAGAGTCAGCTTGGAAGTGGAGGATTTCCTCTCCCTTCCCATCCAAAGAGGGAAAAGAGCGCGCTGAGCAACTTCTGATCCCCTACATTTCCCAGGCTCCCCTACAGGTTGGGCTCAAGGCCCTGGGGACCCTGGGAAACGTAGCCGCCATCCCAGCCTCCCATGTGCCTGAGGAAGGGGGGCAGGGAGGCAGAGGGGGAGACCTCCCTGCCCTCCACTGCCGCAGCCGGAGCCAGAGGCAGTTTAGCGGGTGTGCAAGGGAGGGAGGGGCTGCCATGAGGGGAGGGGGCAGTTCAGAATGTGGGTGCCAGTCCCAAAGGCATCCGATTGCTGCTCTGAACTGGGAGATTCCAGGGCTCTGAGGCCAAATTCTCCCACGGGCGTATGGGATCCCTGTCTTGACACAGGTCTGGGTTGTCCCAGATGAGACTGGAGTGGGGAGGCTGAGGCCCAGGTGCCTGTGGCAGCACAGCAGGAAGGCTCTGGATCACCTGAGAGTGGACAGGTCTCTCCTTATGCCGGGTTGATCTTTGTTTGCTGTTGGAGGGTGCAGGTCTGGAAGGATCCTGGACTGCACTCTAGCCACACTAACTTCTACACTGGGAAATATGCAGCCAAGTTGATCTTGACCATCCAGATGGGAGAACTGGAAGGTCATCCTGAATGGCAGTACGGGATCCCTGTCTTGACAGAGGCCTGGGTTATCTGAGATGAGACTTATACTTGTTAAAAATGTGTGGGATCCACAGGATTATCCTGTTCATTTTCTGTCTGATTCTGTTCTCCTCAACTTTTACCCTATGGTGTATTGAAAGATTGAATACAAATAAAGCGAAGTTCAGAAATGAATGAAGCCGAGTCTGTTTACTGCACAACTCCCAGGATGCCCCAGATCTGAAATAAAGTCATTGCAACTTGTTGCCTTTTGATTCTTACATATTAGATGGGGCCCGTGATAGGACTCCCTGAGGATGGTAGTCCAAGCGCTGGTCATCTCAAGGATAGATTATTGTAACACTCTCTCCATGGGGCTTCCTTTGATCATTATTCAGCGATAGCTGTGGATACAAAATGTGGTGGCCAGGCTGGTGCTTGGTGCTGGTTGATTTGACCACACCACCCCAATTCTGGCCCGCCTGCATTGGCTACCCGTTGCCTTCCAAATAAGGTTCAAGGTACTGGTTTTGGTTTACAAAACCCTCCATGGCTTGGGACAGGAGAATCTGGCAGAGCTGTATCCCAAAGTTCAGTTTCCTCCTGGCCCACTGGAGCTTCACTGGCCCTCTCGCTCCGGGGTGGACACCCCCAGGGAAGCCCACAAGGTCTACCTGTAGTTGGGCCTTTTTGGCAGCTGGCCTGGCACTCTGGAATAAACTGCAGAGTGAGCTTCAGCTACCTGAGTCTCTGGCTACATTTAAGAGAGCCTTAAAACATGGCCAGAAGTAAGAAGGATCCTGGAATTGCTATAGATCACAAGCTGAATAAGAGTCAAGACTGCACTATGGAGGCAAAGGCTGCATCAACAGACAAACCCCATGAGGTACTATTCCCCTTCTCCTTGGCACTGGTTGGGCCTCATCTTAGGTACTGCATCCAGTTCTGGACACCACATTTTAAGAAGGAAGCCAACATGCTGGGTCAAGAAGGGCAACAAGGATGATCAGTGGACTGGAATCCTAGCAGGAAGGACAGAAAGAACTGGGCATGTTTAGCCTTGGGAGGGAACGCCTGAGGGGAGATAGGATAGCCCTTTTCAAATACTATTTTTTCCAATCCTCATAGCAGATTATTCTTTCTGAAGACTCTTTAGCTCCCCATTACATTTCCAAGCTTTGGAAAATCTAAACATCCTTCTAGTTTTTGCATTCCTCTCATGTTGTCTCACTGGCCAAGCAATATTTCTTGGAATTAACTTTAAGGCCCTGGTCCACACTCAGGTTATACTGACAAAGTGCCTATCTTTCCACCACATTATCGGTGTTCATTTTCCCACCTACCTGATAGTTCATATTTCCATACAATATGTACATTCCTGAAAAGAATGCTGTCACATGGAAGTGCTCTCCAGTGTCTTACCCATGCTTATTTTTGCATCTGTTTCCCCCCATTCTTACAGCCTTTTCACACGACCCCTAAGATCCGCTGGCCACTTAAATTCGAACCAGAGATCTTGGGGGGATGTCGCTATTCCTGTGTTCCCACCCCCTCCACACTCCTGTCTGCTGTCTGCGTGAGGGGAGGGAGAAAAAAAGGAAGAAAAGAATGCCGGCTCACCTCCGTTCTGCCGTCTCGCTCTGCTCCTGGCAGCATTCCAGTCTCTTAGTATCTCTTAAAGGGGCGGGGGGCGCGAAAAAACAACAAACAGAAGCGAGGAGAGCCCGGCACTCACTACATTACATCCACATCAGGAATTTTCACCCCTGGAGAGCAGATACTTGAAAAGTGCCCTGGGACGCGCTTAGGTGGGCGTGGTCGCACTTAAGTTTTTTTGTAAACTCCGGAGCTGGTGGGGAAACAATTTTAAGCTCCAGATCTGGGAGCCATTTGCCGCGGATTTTAGGGGTCGTGTGAAAAGGCCCTTAGTTCTGCATTTATAGTTCCACTCAGCAGCTGCAGCAAATATATTAACAGTATGACTCCAGTGTTTTCCCATCATCTGAAGCAGTAGCCAGTGTCCTGTTGCAGTACATGCTCACACAAAGGCCATCACATAAGCAACCCCCCCATCTGACAGACTGGCTCTATAATTGGTCCTCCAGCAGGGGACCTGTCACAGTGGTGAAATGCCCACAAAGCTATCCTGACCTTCCAAAAAGGAGAGCGGCCAACAGTCGACTAAAGTCAGAGTTCACTGCCAACGTTGTATATGAGACAACAAAACCTGTAGCCTTGTTTCTAGTGCCACTGTATGAACACATCAGGAAAGAAATGTCCAGGTGCTCTTTAATCTTCTGTTCTGGTTGCACAGTCACCATCAAGCAACTCTTTCTAGGGTTTTCTAGATACAGAGTAACTAGAAATGACTTACCATTCCTTTCTTCTTAGAGTTACCATACACCTCACTCATGATCACCGAGCTGGCTTTTCTCCTACAAGGTACAGCGGGAATTGAACTCCCAGCCTCTGATTTGCAGCCAAATGCATCATCTCATTGAACAATCCGGCCAGCAAGTTCAGTGGCACCTTGGTAAATCTATGTGGTTACCTATCAAAACCTTGAGCTCCGTGTATGTGCATTCACTCAAAGAAACTTTATATTGAAGAAACCATAAATTGGAAATCATCTCTGTCTCATAATAGGTTAGACCAGGCATGTCCAAACTTCGGCCCTCCAGATGTTTTGGACAGCAACTCCCACAGTCCTTTGCCAGTGGCAATCTAAGCTTACAATTCTAGGAGTTTCAGTCCAAAACATCAAGAGGGCTGAAGTTTGGACATGCCTGGGTTAGAACTATATTAGCTATCTTTTTAACTGAGTGAGATGGGGCATCTTATATGAAGTGCAATTCCCAGTACCTTTCCAATATCTTTGCTGTCTGGTTTTTTTAAGCCTGCAAAACAGTGTTCTGCTTATACACCGCCCCATACCACTTCAAGTAGTCTCTGGGCGGTTTACAGCTTTTAATTACAGTATGCAGGCTACACATTGCCCCCCCCCCAGCAATCTGGGTACTCATTTTGCTGACCTCAGAAGGATGGAAGGCTGAGTCAATCATGAGCCTGCTACCTGGGATTGAACCCCAAGTTGTGAGTACAGTTTTACCTGCAGTACAGGCATTTAACCACTGCGCCACAGGCAGTGGTTAAGTGCATTGGTTTTCTAGTGGTCATATTTTCCAAATATGCAGGCATCCAAGGTAGTATTTTTCTCTGTACAGTACACAGTGAGCACAAGTCTCATATTTCTACTGCACATTGTTTCCCATCCTGGGCCAATAAAACTGTCTCTTTAGAAGTTCATATGTTTGCTCAGTTTCAAAATGGTCCGTATTATCACGCAAAGTTCTTGTTGCAAATTCTCTCTCTATTTCTGGGACCCTACTCCTGTGCTTGCTTCCCTCAATCCCAGCCTGGGAGTCCACAATGAGATCATATTATTTTCATCATCATTTCAATTTTTTTCCAATCTCTCTCTCTCTCACACACACACATGCCCTGCAGAGTCTGAAATCCCTTTCAACTGCTGGAAAGTTCAGTAATATAAGTATCACACCCAGATGTTGAGAGTTTTTATTTTTTTAATTTATTTTTTTATTTAATTTCTATACCACCACCCTTAGTACAAACTGCAGTACCCCACCGTGACTCCTTGACAGGTGCTGGACTCATTGATAACCTGCTTTTGTTTTGTGACTGATCTGTTAGAACATAAGAACATAAGAAGAGCCATGCTGGATCAGGCCAAAGGCCCATCTAGTCCAGCTTCCTGTATCTCACAGCGGCCCCACCAGGTGCGTTTGGGAGCGCATGAGACTAGATATCTGTCTCCTGATACCACTCCCCTGCATCTGGCCCTTGAAGTAACCCGGTTTAAAGCCTGGAGACTACACATCTCCATCATGGTCTGTAACCTGTGATGGACTTTTCCTCCAGGAATCTGTCTAATCCCCTTTTGAAGGCATCCAGGCCAGATGCCATCACCACATCCTGTGGCAGGGAGTTCCATAGACTTACAACACGCTGGGTGAAAAAATATTTTCTTTTGTCTGTTCTTACTCTCCCAGCCCTCAATTTGAGTGTATGTCCTCTAGTTCTGGTATTTTGGGAGAGAGAGAAGAGCTTCCCTCTATCCACTTTACTCATACCCTGCATTATTTTGTACGTCTCAATCATATCCCCCCTCAAGCGCCTTTTTTCCAGACTAAAGAGGCCCAAATGTTTTAGCCTTTCTTCATAAGGGAGGTGCTCCAGCCCGGTAATCATTTTAGTCGCTCTCTTCTGCACCTTTTCCAGTTCCACTATGTCTTTCTTGAGATGCGGTGACCAGAATTGTACACAATACTCCAGGTGGGGCCTTACTATTGTTTTGTATAATGGCATTATAATGTTGGCTGTTTTATTTTCAATCCCCTTTTTGATAATCCCTAGCATGGAATTGGCCTTCTTCACGGCTGCCACACATTGGGGAGACACCTTCATGGAGCTGTCCACCAATACACCAAGATCTCTTTCCTGATCCGTCACGGATAACTCAGAGCCCATGAGTTGATAAACGAAGTTTGGGTTTTTTGCCCCAATATGCATTACTTTACATTTGGTTACATTAAAACGCATTTGCCATTTCTCAGCCCACTCCCCAAGTTTGGAGAGATCCTTCTGGAGCTCTTCACAATCTTCTCTGGTATTTACCACACGAAAAAGTTTTGTGTCATCTGCAAACTTGGCCACCTCACTGTTTATCCCTGTTTCCAGGTCATTTATGAAGAGATTGAAAAGCACCGGTCCCAGGACAGAGCCCTGGGGCACACCACTTTTCACTTCTCTCCATTGCGAAAATTTCCCATTGACACCTACTCTTTGTTTCCGGGATTTCAACCAGTTCTCAATCCATAAGAGGACCTGCCCTCTTATCCCCTGACTGTGCAATTTTCTCAGCAGCCTTTGGTGAGGGACTGTGTCAAAAGCTTTTTGAAAATCCAGATAGACTATATCAACCGGTTCACCCAAATCCACGTGCCTGTTGACCTTTTCAAAAAATTCTAAGAGGTTTGTCAGACAAGATTTACCCTTACAGAAGCCATGCTGATTTTCTCTCAGCAAGGTTTGTTCTTTTATGTGTTTTAAGATTTTCTCTTGGATGAGGCTTTCCACCATCTTCCCTGGGACAGATGTAAGGCTAACCGGCCTGTAGTTTCCCGGGTCCCCCCTCCTTCCTTTTTTAAAAATTGGTGTGACATCTGCTATCCTCCAGTCCCCCGGCACTGTGGCCGTTTTAAGAGACAAGTTGCATATAACCGTTAAGAGATCTGCAATTTCATTTCTCAGTTCCCTAATAACCCTTGGGTGGATGCCATCTGGGCCCGGTGACTTGTTAATCCTCAATTTATCAATTAGTCCTAAAACCTCCTCTCTTTTAACCTGTATTTGATTTAATTCTTTAGTCAAGAGGGGCGGCTGAGGCAGCGGAATCCGCTCAAGGTCCTCTGTCGTGAAGACAGACGCAAAGAACTCATTCAATTTCTCTGCAATGTCCAAGTCTTCCTTAACCTCCCCTTTTCCTCCCTCACCATCCAGAGGGCCAACTGGTTCTCTGGCAGGTTTTCTACTTCTAACATATTTAAAGAAGCTTTTATTATTACCCTTTATATTGCTAGCCATTCGTTCCTCAAAGTCTTTCTTTGCCTCCCTTATCATCTTCTTACATTTCTTTTGCCAGAGTTTGTGTTCCTTTTTATTATCCTCATTTGGGGAGGATTTCCATTTACAGAAGGACCTCTCCTTGTGCTTTAGAGCCTCTCTAACTCCACTCGTTAACCATGCCGGTGCCCTCTTGGACTTAAATGAGCTCTTCTTTCTTTGTGGTATGCACTTGTGCTGGGCCTCTATTATTGTTGTTTTAAACAGGCTCCATGCACTCTGAAGAGATTGGATTCTTTTAACCTTCCCCTTCAGTTTCTCTCTAACTAGTTTCCTCATCTGAGGGAAGTTTGCCCTTCGAAAATCAAGGGTTTTTATGTCTGATTTGGTTGACACTCTTCCTCCGACATGCATGGCAAAGGAAATTGCAGCATGGTCACTGTTCCCCAGAGGCTCAGTGACATTCACACCCCTGACCAGGTCCTGAGTATCACACAATATTAGATCCAGAGTTGCCTGTTCTCGGGTGGGCTCCGTGACAAGTTGCTCTAAGGCACAGTCATTCAGCAAGTCGAGAAACCCAATTTCTCTTTCTTGCCCGGAGCTCGCATTGGCCCAGTCAATGTGGGGATAATTGAAGTCCCCCATGATTACTATCCTATCCCTCTTAGCCACCTCCATGATTTCTCTCCTCATTTCAAGGTCCCCCTCAAGGTTTTGATCTGGTGGACGATAGAATACTCCAACGATCACATCACTCCTTGGACCTGGTAGTTTAACCCACAGTGATTCTATGGTGGAGTCAGACCCTCTGTCCATCTCCATTCTGCTGGATTTTACCCCTTCTTTGACATAGATGGCCACTCCTCCTCCAACCCGCCCCTCTCTATCCCTTCTATAGAGTTTATAGCCTGGGATTGCTGTATCCCACTGGTTCTCCACATTCCACCAGGTTTCTGTTATGGCTATTATATCTATGTTATCCCTAGCTGCTA
Source organism: Phrynocephalus versicolor (assembly GCA_023846285.1). Classification (NCBI taxonomy): domain Eukaryota; kingdom Metazoa; phylum Chordata; class Lepidosauria; order Squamata; family Agamidae; genus Phrynocephalus; species Phrynocephalus versicolor. Next base: position 5,303,730 of record JAHTLZ010000023.1, on the reverse strand, counting down.
AATGTTCAAGTTCTCCCATCTTTGCTCGGAGGCTTCGAGCATTGGCGTAGAAGCACCTGTACAGTGGGTCCCGCAACAACAGCTGCTGCCTTGTTCTTTCTCCCGCACAGCTTTTATTATCAGTAGACAAACTGTCATATTCCGTTATTCTCCCAGTGCTAATACCTGCTACGCCATCTCTATGTGATTCTCTACCTTCTTCAACCTCATTCCCAGAGGATGATGTGTTCCGAACCGGATGCCACTCAGCTCCTGTCGGCTTTCCCCCAGTTATTAGTTTAAAAGTTGCTCTGCTGCCCTTTTGAGGTTGAGTGCCAGCAATCTGGTCCCATCCTGATTCAAGTGCAACCCATCCCTCCTGAACAGGTTTGGCTTGTCCCAAAATGTTCTCCAGTTCCTGACAAATCTAAAGCCCTCCTCTCGACACCATCGCCTCATCCACGCATTGAGGCTTCTGAGTTCTGCCTGCCTGGCGGGTCCTGCACGAGGAACAGGTAGCACCTCTGAAAATGCTACCTTGGAAGCCCGGGACTTCAATCTTCTACCTAACAACCTGAATTTGGCTTCCAAGACTGACCGCTTTGCCTTCCCAACGTCATTGGTACCAACATGTACCATGACCACTGGCTCCTTCCCAGTTCTCTCTAACAAGCTATCTATATTTCTCGTGATGTCTGCAACCTTTGCACCTGGCAGGCAAGTGACCATCCGGTTACCATGCTCGTCACAAATCCATCCCTCTGTATTTCTAATTATAGAATCCCCTAGTACAAGAAGCTTCTCTCCTGCAGCCTGTTCATCTACATGTACCTGGTCTTGTGTCTCATCAATAGTGATGAGGGAGAGATCCTCTGGTGGAACCAATTCTTCCTCTATGTGTGCCTCATGAGGTGTGCTGAGGGAAAGAGCCTCAAATTGATTGTGCAATATGAGACTCTCTGAGCGATCCCTTGAGGGTTACAAGGCATCCTTTGCTATCTGATGTCTCAGTCTCTGGCAATGGAAGATTTGCATACCTTCAGGGATAATTTTGTAAGAGAAGTAAATACTCATTCAATGTGAGTCCCAGAGCCTCTGTCACAGGTCTCTTTTCCAGCTCAAACTCTGCACAGTGCACTCATCCTATTAATAGAATAACAGTTTGACAATGCATTAGCATCCATATTTTTTATCCCTAACTGACAGTTAATGCTGAAATCATTATTATATTTACAATTCACATCCAAATTAGATCAAAGATGTTGTAGCATGCTTAGTTTTACATAGCTGATAGTCACAAAACATATCAATGAAAGGTATTGCTATCTGTCTACAGTTCCTACATTAGGATGAACATACTGTATATTAAACAGAAAAGAGAGGTGGTTCGAAAGAGGGGTCAGGGAGGCCATTCATGTGTGTATTGAAAACCCCTCTATCAACAGAGGTGGGGGAATCAGGCGCAATCTGTCTTCTACTTATCATGCTGCCCTTTCATCAGACACCAAACAAATCAGAAGCACTTCACACCTCCACCAGCAATGCCGCAGCTAACAACCCCTATTTAATGGGTGTTGGGAAGGGTTGCATAGGTGGGACTTTCAGGCACCCCAGGCCAGTAGGTGGACAATGCCCTAAGGTGCTTAAAAGTCACAGCTTTAGAACCACTTGAAGGACAAAGGGCACTCATTCAAAGTACACATATTAGATAGAGAAAATAGGTAGCTTGAGAGAGGAGTCAGGGATGCCATTCATGTGAGTATTGAAAACCCCTTTGTCAACAGAGGTAGGGGGCTCAGGCACAATCTATCTGCTACTTATCAGGCAGTGATTTAAACAATCCCCAGACAAATCAAAAATACTTCACACCTCCACCAGCAAGGCCATGGCTAACGACTCATACTTTCTATTGGGAAGGTTGGGAAGTATGGGAAGGTGGAACTTTTATGTACCTTAGGCATCCACCTAATCAGGCTATTGAGACTATTGTCCACCTAATAAGCCTATTCAGGCCATTGTCCATCTTATGAGCTTATTTCAGAGCAGGGTGACATGAGGTCAAGGTGAACTATACAATGGAGGACACGCAACTAGCTTTCCTCAGGCTGACAATGTTGTTTGGATGAGCAGTGAAACGTTTCAATCTATCAAGAAAAGAAGTCTAATTGTCATGACTCAGCTTCCAGATGCAGTCTGAAAAAGGTTTGGGACAAGTGCTTGTGGATGAGGCTGAACTCCAAACATATCTATTACATTCCGAAGAGGAAAGGAAGAAGAGCCCAAATGCCATAATTTTTTAGGAGTATGCCTTGAGAGCATGGTGAAGCCCAAGCTGGTGGGAGTTAACTCATGAGCCTCTGCTGCCATCTGTCTGCAGGAGATGGTTGAGAGTAGGAGGGCTAGCACACAGTTGGACACAATAGGTGCAATTGGGGGGAAATGTTAGAAACTGATAGGGGGGAAAGCTACAGTCAAATTCACACCAAGGTTCCCCTTCCCCAGATACACCCATGCCTGTAGGATAGTTGCCAGGGCGTTTTCCTTGGTGGTCAAGCCCATTTTTCTCACCAAGCATAGGCTCTCTCTCCTATCATTATCTTCACACTTGGTCATACCTCACCTCATTGAGCTAACATCCAAGGGGGAAGAGAGTATTTTGCAGTGTGGAAAGGAAACCCAGATGTCCAGCTAACATCACCCTCCCAGAAGCTTTGGAAAGGAAGGCCGTGGCCACTTCTAACAGTGAGGTCTTGTAAGGTTAAAGAGAACCTGGCAGATGGAGGACCTCCCCCACGGAGAAATATTCAGTTCAAGTTCAATTCAATTCAAGAGACCTTTATTGGCACTAAAACAACAGACAAGTTGATAGTACCGTTCAAAAGAAAAACTGGAAACAAACAGCAAAAAGTTCTGATATAAACAACTAATAGTGAATATTGAAAGAGCATTGGAACAAAAGCAGAGGTAACCTTTCAGGGCTCCTTGATAACTAATAGGAAACACCTGGATGTCTGGAATAGACATGCTGATAGTTCTAAATTCTGGGTGCTCAGGCAACTGATCGTGTGGTAGACACCTTAAAAAACAGACTCTTGCCTAATTTTACATGCCAAAGCTTCCAACAATCTATTCTGCCTGAAGACTGTGCCTTTGCCTGCTCTGATTTATTGAACCTTTGCCTGATCGATTTATTGAACCAGACCGTTAGCATGAACAACTGTCCCATGCTTGGAAAAGGACTGGCCTTGATGAGCTTGCCTAGCCCTTGCCACCTGCCAACATTGTATGGTCTGCGCTATCAAATCAGAATCAACTTACAGCCACCCTAGTCAGGCATGCAAACTAAATGAGCTATTTATGAAGTGGGTTTACCATTTCCACCTCCTCATTGAGCTCCCATGACCAGGCAGTGACTTGAATCCTCACTACCTGAGCTCCAGTCTGTCACTCTACCACTACAGAAGACTGGATACTGGCTATCAACATTGCTACACCTATAAACTGTGCCTGAGAGATGAAAGACAAATTAATCCCCCCCCCAAACTAACTATATAAAGCAGAAGCAGAAATGAAATGAAGGATCCAAAGGATCGCCCTTCTTTCCAGGAAGACAAAACAAGGCAATGACATGTCAAAACATTATTTCACAAGATTTTTCTATAGATGCCTCAATCACAGTCCTAGTGTTCTTTCCACATTTTCTTCACCTCCACCATATTCAAAAGCACTAACTCTTCCATTCCTGCACCATAAACTCCAGCTTGGATCGAAATTTTTCGGTACTTCCCGCTGACAGGGACTTACAAGTACCAGCTCATGTCCACATCAGATAAACTTCACAGGAGTGTCCTATTGCTAGTGATGGCAAGGTATCATGGCAGCACTGGAACATAGCAGTTTGACATTACATGGTCAGTGCAGCACAACCCCACCCTACAGCAGCAGCAGCAGCAGAAAAATGGGCCATGAAAACTGGTATTGGAGACTGTGACGTCACCCCTTTCCAGAGACTGGGTTTTCAAGGCACAACTGGGTTTATTTCAACATCCCACTGCTGTGCCACTAAATTGTGACGACACCTCCCTTTTTCACACTGAATTCTGTGATGGAAATGATACTGCTGCCACCTTTTATTCACTTAATAATGCTGCCACCTTTTAAACTCGTCGCCTCATGAACTGGGACAGACTCAGAAGAATAATATAAAAATAATAATAAAGTTTATTGAGAAGTTAATAAATATAACAATATCTGAGGATGGTATGCGTTGCCTTTAACATATAATAGATTTCATCAACTCTTCCAGCCCCCCTGTCTTCAATAACTAGTAAACAGTATAGCCCTCACTGCCTGACAGAACTCTCAGAGAGCAGTGCTCTCTCCCAGCACTCACTCTCAACTTAACTTAACTCCCCTCCACTGACGAGGCTCCACCCTTTTTATATCATACCATTCCCCGCCCTCCTGCTGGGATTGGCTGATGATTTGTATATTCATTACTCCGGTTTCCAGGGTTTTGTCACAGAGACCTATACCCCGAATTAGAGTTCCTTTCAAGGAAGAGAAAGGGAAAAAACTAGATTTCTCAGATTAGGTGATGTGTAAACAGCAGGACACTCCACTGCCTAGGCAATCTAGTAGCAACTTACTCCCTCCCTCCACTGACATGCCAGTATATGATTGAAATGTTGAATGGATGAGCCAACATAAAGAAGACCCACTAATAATCTAGTAGAGGAATTTTAGTAGGGAAAGGGAAGACCCATGAATAAACATGGGGGAAATGTAATATACTGTACTGTATTTATGGTTAGTAGCAATTAGAAAAAAAAATGGGCATGTTTTTTTAAAAATTGAAAAATGTATTCAAAAATCGCTAATTCATCAATTTGTCGACTGGAGGTGGGTGCTTGTAGATACAACCACATCACCCCAGTTCTGGCTTCTACCCGTTGCTCTCCGGATACACTTTACCCTACAATCTACACTTTACTCTCATTACAATTGGCAAGATATGTGACTGTGAAGAGACAGACTGACTGGGAGTTGTCTAAGGTTTCCCTATGAGTTTCATCGTTTAGTTGAGACTAGAACCTGTTATTTCTACTTGTACGACAACACAGTTCTGACAACTGTCAGCATAAGATTCCAGAGTAGATAACTTCCTGATACTATTAATTTTTGCACATGACCAACTACTGGATCTGCTTGCATTAGGAAGAATTTCATGACAGTTAGAGCTATTTGGCAATGGAATATGCTGCCACGGAGGGTGGTGGAGTCTCCTTCTTTGGAGTTTTTTTAAGCAGAGGCTGGATGGCCATCTGTTGGGTGTCCTGTGATGGGGGTTCCTGCATGGCAGTGGGTTGGACTAGATGGCCCTTGAGGTCTCTTCCAACTCTATGATTCTATGAACTTACGTGCTGCTGTGCGTGTGTGCTTGTGGTTGAGTCCACGGAGCTAGTCTCCGGAAAACGACCAGATCCAAGTTCCCAATAGAGGTCTGATGCGAGATAGTTTGATTAAAGTTGTTTGTTTGTTTATTGGTCAAGAAAGGAAACAAACCCTGCCTTTGAGAGGTGAAAGACAAGGGTCTCGTCCCAAGAACAGGGTCAACAGTGCTTTATAGTTTTGTTTTGTTTTTTGCACAAGGGGAGGAGGTGTGTAGAAATGGCTCAAACAAAATGTTCAATTTTGTTAGGTACACAAAGAAATACAAATTGACCAATAGTGTGCTTAGCCGGTGTTGGAGGACACACACACACACACACACACACACACACACACACACACACACACGTCTGAGAGAGAGAGAGAGAGAGAGAGAGAGAGAGAGTCCAAGGTGCAAAACAAAAGATACAGTGTATCAACAGATGACTTGCATTATTGACACTTTGTTATACAGATGAACTATATTTCCAAACACATCATACAAACAATGGGTATCCCATTTTGGGTGAGAAGCTTAAGCAAGAGATAAAGAAAGGATACTTATTCTAGGGCAAGGAAATGGCCTGGAGGAGTCCAGGTGTGCCAAAACAATGGGTGTCCCATCTTAGGTGAGGAGATTAGACAGAGGACAAAGGAGGGGCGAATGAGTGTATTGGCTTGGGGTATGTGCAAAGAAGTTTGCAAGTAGGTGATATTATCTAGATGCCCTTAGGGCATGGCTGGTGCTATCTGGACAATTCCCCTCTCCTGCTGATGGATGAGTCATCATTCCAACATGGCTTCTGAATTTTGGGGTTTTTTTTATTTCTGATTGCCTGCCTGCCTGCCTGCCTGCTGTTTGGCTACATTATTTTATTCTGTGCAGCTGGACCCATCCCTTTCCTTTTTCCATTTGTGTGTGATTTATGCAAAATGCTAACTATCTGGGGACGGATTCCAAGATCTTTCCCACTCAGACACTTTCAGGAGATACAGGCAAAAACAGAAGCTATGATGGCAAGACACAAACAAATTGTTTTATGGGGGAAAAAATCACAGAATTAAAAAAAAGATACCACATTGGCCTGTTCAAGATCCCTTTCTTGGTACCCAGGCAACTGCAGAAAGAGCATTTTAAGAATTTGCTCTTTCCTTGCCCACCCAAGGACAAGAGGAAAGAGCCAGCCTATCCCATCCTGGAGGAATCACTGAGGAAGCCCTCTCTCATCCATCGAGCAGGTGTTCTTATAAGGACTGAGAGACCAAGAGAAGGGCCTCTGCTAGAAACCTCAGAATATACGCAAGTTTACATAGTTGCTTAATGCACAAGAGTATACTGAGATCCAAGGGAAAAAATATGTTTTTTTCTTGGGATTGCTATATCAGTTTTTAGGCCCAACAAGGTCAAAACTAGGTTGCATTATTATCTTTTTCACCCAGATGCCACTTAATCCTGTGCACCTTTTAAAACCATCAGCTATTTCTAATTCTACTTTTCTTCTTTTTTAAAAGTAAATTCTTAATTTGGAATTCCCATATTCATCTCTCCATATCTAGATAGTTTAATATGCATGTTATGTAAATTAGGTGCTTTTATTGGGTAGAATTTCAGCTTTCAGCTTTTTCAACAAAAGTCATACCACAATCTCAGTAAATTTGGAGATATCAAGTGTAACACAAGGATTTATTCATGAGCAGATACTTTGAATAATTTTTGCTTCTAATAGTATTTGTTTTGAATAATATATTTATCTAATTATTTTAAAGGTTAGAAACGACATGAGGATTTGAATACTGTATTCACGAATTCTTCAACAGGCTAAAAATGTTATAAAATGTGTGGGCTGGAAAGAAATAAAAAACTCAAAATAGTCTTAAAATTAGGCATGTAGAAGAACAAAGCATACCTTGATACCTCTGTTTTGCATTGGATTAGCAGTCAAAATCTCATGTTGCTAGTGCTATGCTTTCAAAAATAGTAGTCAGAATCCAATTGCTGATCTGTAAGTGTTGTCAAGTCAATCCCAACAAGGCAATTATTTTCAGAATTTTTAGTCATCCTGGAATTGTGCAGCTTGTTCAGCACTACACGGGTTGGCTATTCCCTGGGAGCACAGTGGGGAATCAAATGCCAAACCTCTGGCTCGGGAGCCAAACACCTAAAGCACTGAGGCCTCCAATTTATGTTTCACCTTGATTTCACATCACCCTGGCCTGAATAAGCTCATTAGGTGGGCAACGGCCTGAATAGGCTTGTTAGATGGACAATGGCCTGGGATGCCTGAAAGTCCCACCTATGCAAACCTTCCCAATAACCACTAAGTATGGGTCCTTAGCTGTGGCCTTGCTGGTGGAGGTGTGAAGTGCTTGTGATTTGTCTGAGGATTGATGAAACAGCAGCATAGTAAGTGGCAGATTGTGCCTGAGTTCCCCCACCTCTGTTGAGAGAGGGATTTTTAATACACAGATGTATGGCTTCCCAGACCCCTCCCTTAAGACTCAGGAACCCTATGCCACTGTCCATCTAAGTAGCCTATTCAGGCCTTTGTTCACCTAATAAGCCTATTCAGACCAGGGTGATGAGAAAGCAAGGTGAACTATAAATTGGAGTTCTCACCACTAACTTTCCTCAGACTGATGAAGCTGCTTGGATGAGTAGTGAAACATTTTGATTTCACAAGAAAAATCCATTGCCATGACTCATCTTTCAGATAACCTCATCTGAATGACTGAGAATCTTCACTGACTCTGACAGACTTAAACAAGGCCTGCAACACCTAAAAGACAAAGAAACATATGACAGCATTTCCATTTATAACTTACAGCCTATATAATCAGATGCAGAAAGACTTCTCCAGAATTTTGGGCTTTTATGTTGAATACATATATGACTGGTGGTGATAGTATCGTAAATAATGAGGTCTGAGGGGAAATTAACTGCTGAAACTTTTACCAATGTCAGTTACATCATTACATTAGCTTTCATAACTGACTGCTGCTAATACAGTATTCCAGCACTGTGTGGAATTATAATGAACACATGCAGCATAGTAAAAACCTGTTACTGGCATATATCACATTTGAAAGATGAGCAAAACCTTATTAGGTCATTTGCAAGATCAGAGGCTCTTTTCATTGCTTATTATCTAAATGTCACACATGCCAACTTCTGTCAGCAGTGCTGATCGCTGTGGAGTTATTTCTATTCCAAAGTAGTAGCCCTATCAGCCTGTTGTTTCATATCAGTCTCCTTTGAGGAGTCTTTGAAAAGCTATTTTTCAGAAGAATGAATACAATGACATGCCAAAGCTAACATTGTTCAGTTATGGGTGGTTTCCCTATCATTATATACATTCTTCCAACAACTAACTTTCCACAGTCAGCCTGTGAGGCTGAAGTACAGTAGTCTCCCTCTGCTGGTTTCTTCTTTTTCTAGATATCATTTCTAATGTCAGATTTAGGTCCATTTATTCTTCTGTTGTATCTAGCATTTTGTTGTCTTCTGTAGAAGTCAGAAGGCTATATAGTATGTGGTTTAAGACAAAAAGATAACAAACGGGAAGAAAGTAAACAAATGAATTCACAGGCATGCTACATGACCTTGTTAGGTCCTGTAAATATAGAGACATAAGTCCAATGCAGAGTTTAGCACCAATGTCTGTAGGAGTCCTTGGTATTTTTGATAGCAGAAGGAAGCAAGGTAATGCTATAAAACAGGAATAGAAAGTCTTAGGTAAAAATTGAAAATTGCTTTGGGAAATCCATGCAAGAGAAAGAACCTTAAATTGGGTTGCACAAATCCCCAAAGCTCATATATATGTATACGGGCCTGTCTGGTCAACCACTATGGCAGGAGTGAGCAATTTCATCAGAATCGTGGGCCAGTATGCCTTCAGGAGTTCCCAGTCATGTCAATGTTGTCATGTTCCGTTAAATCTGCTTTGATTTACGACAACCCTTGTGAATGAGTGATCTCCAAAAAGTCCTGTCCCCAACTGCCATGTCCTCTCTTGCAAACTCTGGCTTCGTTCTACCTTTCCCAACATAATTTGTCTTTTCCAGCGAATCCTTCATTCTTATTATGTGCTCAAAGCAGGATAGCTTGTTTAAACATTTTTGCCTCCAGATTTGTTCATCTTTCAGCACCACATTTAGTCTGCACAGTTCCCAATACGGGTCTCCACATGTCCTTACACAAAATTTCCCAAAGCCTTCACCACTAGTTGTACTGGCCAGGGTTTCTGAAAGTTGTAGTCTAAGAAAGTCTGAGGATTCAAGGCTGGGAATTACTCCCTGGGGAAAGCCCACAACAAAGTACAGTGGCACCTTGTATAAAGGACTTAATTCGTTACAATTGAAATTCTGTTCAGCAAATTTTCCTTTATACAAATTTCCCATAGAATGCATTGAAAACAGCGTAATCCCTAATTGCAACCATTTTTATGTTGTACAGATTTGCCCCATAGGCGATTCTGTTAAGCAAATTTCCTCTACTGTATCTCCATAATTGTTTATGTTGTACAGATATTATGTTATACAAACCGTTTGTTATACGAGGGTCCACTATAAATATCTCAGAACTGACTAGAAGTCTATGCACTTCCAGTTTCGAAAAACAGGTTGAGTTGTGTTGTGGGGGCAGCTTGCACCATATTTAAATAACAAATCATCTGTTTATTTGTTACGTTTTTCAGGACACGCAGTCTACACGGATTTTGAACTAAATCGGAGTCCGGCACCCCTAACCTCTCAGTTAGTGAATTTGCTCAGCTTGTCCGGCCAAATTCTAACGAATCTCTCCTGGATTCCGACCTGCATTTGTTGCATTTTTGCACATAATTTTGGGATTAGATTTCATGGAGGTGATGATGAAACAAGGGCCGAGAGGGACCCGCGGCGCTCCCGGCCCGCCTCCCGCCTTTTTCCCTCCGCCTTGCGCGCAGCCGCGGCGGGGGTCCGGCGTTGTGACGTCACGCAAGGGGGGCGTGACCCTGTGGCTGTTGTGGTGACAGCGCCGCCATTTTGGAAGGCAAGGGCGGTTGTCGGGGGTTGGTGGGCGGGCGAGCGGTCGGGCGGGCTGGTCTTCCTCGGCCTGAGCCAGGTCACGGCGGTGGGCGGTGGGCGGTGGGCGGTGGGCGGGCGAGCAGCCATGTCGGCTTTCTCGGAAGCGGCGCTGGAGCGGAAGCTGTCGGAGCTGAGCAACTCGCAGCAGAGCGTCCAGACGCTGAGCCTCTGGCTCATCCACCACCGAAAGCACTCGCCCCTCATCGTCACCGTGTGGGAGCGCGAGTTGCGCAAAGGTGAGGAGGGGAGGTGGTTGCCGCGGAGGAGGAGGAGGAGGAGAAAGGGGGGGGGGACACGGTTGGACGGACGGGCGGGCAGGCAACGGGGGCCCACCGGCGGCCCCACGACGCCGGGAGACGCGGCCTTCTCCCCTCAGAAGAAGAACAACAACACGAAGGATAGGATGGGCGGCCCTCGCGACCGGCGGGTGCGCGCCCGGGGGGTCCTTTTATTTATTTATTTATTTATTTTCACACTTATATGCCGCGCCTATTTCCCACATAGGGGACTCAGGGCGGTTTCAGGACTCAGCCGTGCCTTCCGGGGCTGGGGCGCCGGTCGTGACGGAAAAGCGGAGGGAAAAGCTTGTCCCGAAGTCCTGGAAGTGCCCCTCTCAAAGCAAAGTGTTGTGCCTATATAGCCCCCCCCCAAAGTGGCTTTAGGCCCCCTCGCTCCCCAGTTAAGGCCCCAATGGGGTTGCAGTGTATCTTTTGCCGTGGAAATCATAACAGCGTAGTTTTGTTTTGAGTTTCACGCATGAGGTTGCCACACTTTTTAGCGATGCTGTGTAAGCTTTCCTGTTCTCCAACGAAACTCCCTCCCCTGCTCCCTCCCCCCCCCCACCTAAATTCCTGGTAGCACCTAAATTCCTGATAGCTGTGGCATATGGGCTGTTGGTAAATGACTGCTACTGGGAGAACAGTGTTGGAACCTTTGAGTGAACACAAGTACTGGATAGGAATGTGAGATTTTTTTTTTTTTTTTTAGGAATAGGAATCTTTATTTACACAGAGGTTGAGCTCCTGTATTGTTAAAGCAAGCCCCACTGTTTTTGAAAGTACTGTATTGACCATAAGTAACTGCAGAGTATGAAATCCCAGCCTTTCTGTCTAGGATTAGGCTTGGAGGCTTCATTGAGATCAAGGGACAGACTGTGGGTTTGTCTTGGGAGAGTTGAGTGGCAACTATTCCTCGGAAATGCAAAGAATACACATTAAACTAAAATTGGTGTTAGCTGTTGTGAGTTGTTCAGGCTGTTTGGCCATGTTCTGGAAGTTTTTCTTCTTAGGAAGCAAAACTTCCAGAACATGGCCAAACAGTCCGAAAAACTCACAACAGCTGTCAGATCCCAGGGGTGAAAGCCTTCGAGGATACATTAAAATTGGTGTCTTTGGACTCTGAAAGGATCTTGTCACTCTAACTGTAGCATTTCAGCGCTTTTCTACTCAGTAACCGCCTACATTTTACTGACCTGTACCACTTTCAATGGAGAGAATATTGGGCTGCATGTAAGGATATTCAGTATAATCATTACAGTACTTAGAAAAATAAGATACAGAAGTTATATTAAACACCACTTAGATCACTTGGTAGATATGGAAGTTGAGTCATGGCAACTGGACTTCTTTTTCTTGAGATATTGAAATGTTTCACTGCTTACCCAAACAGCTTCATCATTCTGAAGAAAGCTAGTTGCGAGTCCTCCATTTTATAGTTCACTTGGCCTCTTGTCACCCTGGTCTGAAATAGGCTCATGTGATGAACAATGGCCTGGATAGGCTTGTTAAGTAGACAACAATCTCAATGGCCTTAAGGTGAACCATGGCCTAAGATGCTGAAACCCATCAAGTATGGCCTTGATGGTGAAGGCTAGAAGTATTTTTGATTTGTCTGGGTATTGTGGAAATCACAGCCTGATAAGTGGCAGATAAGACTGCCCGAGCCCCCCACCAGTTTTCAATGCTCACAAGAATGGCTTCCCTGACCCCTCTCACACACCACCTATCTTCTCGGTCTAATATGTGTACATCTTCATCTTTGAATGAGTGCCTTTTGTCCTGCAAAGCAAAGCAAAGCAAGGTATTCTGCTTATATACCGCCCCATAACACTTCAAGTAGTCTCTGGGTGGTTTACAGATTAATTATGCAGGCTGCACATTGCCCCCCCCCCCAGCAAGCTGGGTATACATTTTACCGGCCTCGGAAGGCTGGAAGGCTGAGTCAACCATGAGCCTGCTACCTGGGATTGAACCCCAGGTTGTGAGCACAGTTTTACCTGTAGTACAGGCATTTAACCACTGTGCCACGTGGAGGTGTACTGCTGATTCTGGTCCTGAGCTGTTGCCCCTCCTATGTTGGGCCATCCTATGGTTGAATGGCTGTTTATTTTCTCCAATGTAGAGGTCTGCACACTCCTCGCTGCATTGGACTGCACATATAATATTGCTCCTTTTGTGTTTTGGTATTGGGTCCTTTCGGTGGACAAGTCTCTGCCTTTGTGTGTTTGTGGGTGTGAAATAAACAAGGATGTGATGTTTGCCAAAAATCCTTTAAAGCTTCTTAGACACTCCAGCCATGTAGGGAATGACCAGGTTTTGGGTCTCAAGCTGATCCATTTTTCTTCTGGGTCGGCACACTGCTTTGTTGAAGGCCCACTTGGATATCCACAGGCCTTAAGCACTGTCTTCAGCTGCCTGTCTTCCTTCTTCTTGGCTTCTGTGGAGGTGGGGATGCTCTCTGCTCTGTGGTTTAGGGTCCTGATGACTTCTAATTTGTGTTGCAATGAATAGTGGGAGCCAAACAGTAAGTACTGATCTGTGTGGGTGGGTTTCCTGTAAACATCTACAGTGGAACCTTGACTTACATACTGCTTGACTTGCAGCAAGAAGGGGCCTGTTTGACTTGAGTCGCAGGCTTTGACTTACGTCTCAGAGCCCCGGCACGAGGGACCGGAATTGGGCGGCAGCCACAACCCAGCATTACGGCTGCCGCCTCCAAACTGCTCCTGCCTTCTTCCTCTCCTCCGGCAGCAGTGGCAGCTTTGGCGAGGCGAGCTCCGAGCACCTGGAGCAGGTCCTCGGCCTCGCCGAAGCCGCCGCTGCTGCCGGAGGAGAAGAAGGGCCGGGAGCTCGGGGCTGGCCTCGCTGGTTAGACAGTCAGCTCAGTCTTGTAAAAAATCTGGCTGCGGAAGCATTTTAGTTGGGGAGCTGTAAAGTTGTGGGACTCTAATGGTAAGCATAGAGTTGTTCAGAACTTGGAACGTCAGGTTAAAAATCAGTAAAACTTAAATATTAGACATTGTTGCTATGAACATTAAAAAGTGGAGGCATATAACTTGTGGACTATAATTCCACTGCCTCCTCTTCTCTTTGAAGAGACATTTCATTTACATCTCCAGAAGGAATCTCCTATCCCAGTCAAATTTGTGTTAAATTGCTGTTTTCGGGGGTCTTTTTCATCATCTGGAACGGATTAATCCGCTTTCCCATTACTTTCTATGGGAAACATTCGTTTGACTTAAGTCATGTTTGACTTAAGTCTAGACCACTGGAACGGATTAATGACGTAAGTCAAGGTTCCACTGTACTCCCTGATCACGCTCCTAGCCAAGAAGGCGGTACCTATTTATCTACTTGCATTTATATGTTTTCAAACTGCTAGGCTTTCAGATGCTCCAGCCATGTAGGGAATGATCAGGTTCTTCTGTCGAATCTGGGTCTCAGGCTGATCCATTTTTCTTCTGTGTCGACACACTGCTTTGTTGAAGGGCCAGTTTGGATATCCACAGGCCTTAAGTACTGTCTTCAGATGCCTGCCTTCCTTCTTCTTGGCTTCTGTAGAGTCGGGGATGCTCTCTGCTCTATGGTTTAGGGTCCTGATGACTTCTAATTTGTGTTGTAATGGATGGTGGGAGTCAAACCGTAAATACTGATCTGTGTGGGTGGGTTTCCTGTAAACATCTACTCCCAGGCCATGGTTGGGTCTGATGATGACTGCACAATCCAGGAAAGGCAGCCTGTTGTCTTGGATGTACACACATAGAGAGATGATAAGTGGTTTGAGAGAGGTGTCAGGGAAGCCATTCATGTGAGTATTGAACACCCGTCTCTCAACAGAGGTGGGGGGGGGGGCTATCTGCCACTAATTAGGTTGTAATTTCAACAATACCCAGACAAATCAAAAATACTTTTGACCTTCAACACCAAGGCCATAGCTAACAACCCATACTTGATTGGTTTCAGCACCTTAGGCCAGGGTTCACCTTAAGAGTATTGAGACTGTTGTCTACTTAACAGGCCTATTCAGGCCATTGTTCATCTTATGAGCCTATTTCAGACCAGGGTGACAAGAGGCCAAGTGAACTATAAATTGGAAGACTTGCATCTAGCTTTCTTCAGACTGATGAAGCTGTTTGGACACTTGAAAGTAGGAATCCCAAATGTTCCAAGTGTTTTAGGGTACACAGCTAGTTCCTACATTTTTATCTAATTTGAAGATGGAGATATTTCCTGTTATTTCACTGACAGTGGACTCTTTGAGGTTTAAAGCAACTGTCAGAAGTGATACCCCAACCAAATTCCAGCAAGAAGGGAACACTGGGAATCCTTGTTCAGTTTGTTATTGGGTAGTAAAGTCCTGAGAGGAGCAGAAAGGTATTGTCCAGTGATATCATGGATGAAATGAGAATAAGAGATGTGAGTGCGACATTTTGTCATGTACTCTTATGCTGGCTTTTGGTGCTGAACATGGTAATATGTGATACAATCAACTGGCTATTTTATTTGATTCCTAACTAGCTAGAAGAGTTCATGGTTGTTCGTATTCAAAGATGGTGAAAGTATTCCTGAAGACACTCTGTTGCCCTTGGTTCAATGATATACTCAGAATCAATGCCAACTAAATTTTCAAGCATTTTATGTATTCAGAAATATCAGCTCTGCTGTGGTATGCACTTCAGCGGGATTTAATTCAACTAGTGAAAGCTTAGTGAAGGGTGTTTGAGTGAACAGAGTTATTATGTAGGCTGAGACTGGGAAGACCTGGCAAGTAACATGACCAGAGAGTTATGAAAACGTAGTAAGTGTTAATTTTCACCTTTCTTGAAAATGGATCCTAGGCACAATTTCTCTTGGTGATTTCATTTACTGGGACAAAAGAGGCAGTGTTAGTATGACATATGTAGTTTATAGCAATACATTGGTTGAAATTCTGTTGCTTAGTGCAGAACGTTGGCACTTCAGGGATTATTTGAGCCTACTCTAGTTGCAGCATACTAAGCAGCAGGATTTCAGCAAGTATTGGAAAAGTTGGTTAAATCTTTTGTGATTTGACATACCTCCTAATTTTACTTGTGATTTGTGATTTGACATTACCTGCTAATTTTCCAGGAGAAGCTTTTAGGAATGGGGAAGGGAGCCTGGATTTTTATCCAAATGTAGCAGTTTGGCACCTCTCAAACCAATGTATGAACTAAAACAGAGTTGTAGGATAAACAGTGGCTATAAATCTGTATGTTTGTAAAAGGTGTGCAGGAAACAAGTTTGCACATTTTTGTATATATCTTGTATAAAAAATCTTAAATGAACTAAGCCAAATTTAAGATTGGAAAAATGAGAAACTAATTGGAACCAAAACTGATAGATTCATCCATCTTCTTCCATCTTGAAACATAACAGAGTTTTAAATATTTATACTGCAGACTTGTGTCTGCCCCTGGCAGATTGTGGACTGAGTAAGGGGAAAGTATTCCTTTCCTCAGTTCATAGCCTATCAAGCCAGAAATATGATCTGAATTTATTGGAATTCACCTCAGGTAAGTCTATATAAGACTGTAGTCTAAAGATTTTAAGTATTAGGAGAGGTATATTATACTTTTGTTTTGTTGGTCATTGTGTTTTTGTACTACTTGTGCTCTCCGTTTGTCCGGGAAAATGTTGCCACGATTTTGTACTATGGAAGCAGGTTGATGTGCAAGATGTCATATCATTAAATCATATCAGTAGGGCAATGTTACAGAACTGAAATCCCTGGACATAAATATAATAATGTAACTGTGGAACCAGAGGTTGAGAATTTGATTCTCCACTGTGCCTCCTGTGAGTAGAGCAAGCCTGTGTAGGTGTTGAGCAACCATACTGTCCCAGGATGCCCAAAGAAGAAGGGGTTGATAAACCTCTGAGTATTCTGTACCTGGGAAACCCTGAAAAGGGTGACCATACATCACAATAGACTTGGTGAGACTTTAATATTAACTACTCTGAGGTTAGATTATCATATTTTTCTCTCTCTCTCCCTTGAGGTGAAAAACCTGTAATGGCAGCAGGCCATAAAAGAGACTCTGTTTGGGAATATTTTAATGAAGTTCCTATACCTATGAGCAAGGCAGGCATACATGCAGAATGCAAACACTGCAACAAAGAAATGCAAGGCCTTGTGGCCCGAATGAAACAACATCAACGATGAGAAGTGCATTGATGAATATATATACATAATGCATACATAAAGCATACATAATGCTATATAATGTTTTGTTTTGGTTAAATAAAACTATTTAAATTGTTATTATTAAGGTAATGATTATTTTCCTCCTTCCAATAAAGTATAGCATATCAGTTGTCTAAATATGAATGATTAACCTATTAAGCTGCAGATAGTTCACCTTGCAATAATGTCATAATTATCTATGCATTTCTAATACTATATAATGACCAAATCAGTAATTTTCTGATATAACTGTAAAAATAATCTGAAAAATTATTACTCTAAAAATGAAACCTTCATCTGGTTGTAAATATTAAGATTAAAACAACTCCAGCAAAAATTGGGGGTGTTCCTAAAATCCATTTTGTACAGCTTCACAAACAGAAGCAGTGGCTTCAGACCTTTCATTTACAGATGTGGTTGTCTGGGTTAAAAAGAAGAAATGTTGAGGAGATAGCATCCCCTACATAGCGTTTTAACTGTTAAAGCCCAAATACAACATGACAATAAAGAAACATCTTGCTAGTGCAGTTGTGCTAAATTGCAAAATTGTGGAAGAAGATTGGACAGTTTGTTCCAGAACACAGTGTTGGATGCTGATCTTGAGGGGGAACCACTAGTGCATTAGTATAGTGACATCTTTGAATATAGGCCTGGATTTCCTCCCCCCCCACCACCTTTGGGCCAGTTTTTGTCCCACTCTTCCATTTTGGTGCTCGCTTTTGCATCTTGTCCATTACTACAAACATTAGTAGTGTAAAGTAAATAGCCAACATTTTAAAATGTGTCCAGTTTTATTATTTCAAGAGGGAGAGACAGAGCACTGCACAGTCACAGGGTTGCTCACGTATTTATTTTTTATTTATTTATTTTTTTTGGGGGGGGGAAGGCTTCTTGAGATTAGCTCTGCACCTGAGTCATCTGTGCAATGAATCATCATCATCTTAGAACCACAGAGCTGGAAGGAGCCCTAAAGATCAAGGTGTTTAGCCCATACCAAGGAGAAATAGTTTGGAATTGAGCTCCCATCCTCTGGCTCTATAGCTAGATGCCTAAACCTCTGATATGGAATTTGTGTAACATTTTCTGCGTATTTTTTTAAAAAATATGTATTTTTGGAGGTTCATGTTCAATAGCTTTACAGAATTGTTCAAGTATACATATTTTTAAAATACATCCTTTCCCCCCTTGAAGTAGGAAGAGAACCAAATATCATCCAAATATTGTTTGGAAAGTTTCCTACTTTTAATGCTTTTTAAAAAGAAAAAACTTTATGAACAACTGTAATTTTTCACATGCTAAGCCTTTGCATTCATGATTTCTTTACTGTAGCTAAAACGTTTATTTTGAAGCTAGTGCCACAGTGCAGCATAAGACATTCAGTTATTATGACTTCCCAGTTTTTTAATTTTTACACTTCACATAAAGTTTTATGCACATTTATAATGATAAAAATTGAACTCAGAATACTTCATTCAATTATGTCTTTTGTTTCCTTCAGACTTAACAATCAAAAGAGTCCTTATAGAACTACAGAATTAATCATTTGCCGTCGTCTCTTCTTGTGCTTATTGCAGCTCAGAGTCTCTGATTGTCTCTTGGTTTGAGTTCCAGTGTTGTATGTGGAAGCAGTTAATATCTTAAAATTTCAGACTCACACCATTCCCAACTCCTCAGATCCCAGTATCACACTCCAATCTGTTTCCCCCCCCCACCTTTTCCTACTTCCACACTTCTTCAGCTTCCCTCAATTCTGTTTATTCACAAGTCTCCCTCTTCAGTGTCCGTGAGTATCTTGTGCTCTCCTATAGTTTGCATTCTATAACTTTTCATCTGCCCACTCCAGATAGTCTTGATCTCAGCAAAAAAAGGCAAATGCTGTTTTAGGGTGTATTAACAGCACTATAGTCTCCAAAACCCATGAAGTACTATTCCCCCCTCCCCCCTGCCAATTCAAAACTGGTTAGGCCAGGCATGTCCAAACTTCGGCCCTCCAGATGTTTTGGACCACAACTCCCACAGTCCTTTGCCATTGGAAATACAGGCTTGGAATTCTGGGAGCTGTGGTCCAAAACATCAGGAGGGCCGAAGTTTGGACATGCCTGGGTTAGGCCTTATCTGGAGAATTGTGTCCAATTCTGGAAACCAGACTCGAAGAACAATACCAACAAATGGAAACAAGTTCAGAGGAGAGCAACAAGGATGATAAGGGGACTGAAAACCAAGCCCTGTGAGGAAAAAAAGAACTGAGTCTATTTAACCTTACAAAAAGAGTACAGTACTACAGGGAGAGACAATGGCACTTTTCAAATACTGGAGAGGTAGTAATACTAGTAATACAGAGGAGGGGCAGGATCACATAATCTTCAGAAGACATAATAATGGGTTCAGGCTACTGGGAAATATCAGGAAACCCTCTTCAGTCTTAGAGCAGTATGACAGTAGGACGAGTTACTTTGGGAGGTTGTGGGCACTCTGCTAGAGGCATTCAAGAGAAAATTGGACAATCATCTGTCAAAACTGCTTTGATTTGTATCCGTGCATTGAGCATCGGGTTGGACTAGGTGGCATTATAGCTCCCTTTCAACTCAATTATTCTATGATTCTATCTCTTGGGAGAGCAGGGAGATCATAAATACCCATTATACAGATTTCTTACTTCTACATTAAAACCCTATGTTTCTTACTACTGTAACTCTAACCTCAGACAAGACTCATATAGCTCTTTATATGCACACATTTTCTATTCATTCCAAGAAAAACTAGGTTTCCACTTCTCCTTTTCCTTTCTGTCCTCTCATTTAGGGGCTGTTTTTTCTGGTTCTTCTGCTGTGCTAGGAACAATTTCCTCATCTACCTGCAACACAGTTTCCATATTTGAAGTTACTCTGGTGTTAAGACCCCATGAGTTATTTCCACAGAGAAATGACCTCAGTACCCTGAGAGACATTGCTGTTCAATTGATACTATGCACATTTATTACCTCCTTGCCCTTGGTGGATAAAAATTAATGGAAACATTAAATGAATAAGTCACCTGGGCCAGTTGAATTACACCTAATGATATTAAAATAACTGGCAGAAGTAATTTCAGAACCATTGGCAATAATATTTGAGAAGTCCTGGAGTACGGGACATCCCCATCAATTGGAGGAGGGCTAATGTGGTCCCCATCTTCAAAAATGGGGAAAAAGAGGACCCAAATATTTGCCGCCCAGTCAGCTTGACTTCAATTCCTAGAAAGATCCTAGAACAGATTATTAAACAGGCAGTCTGTAATTATTTAACAAACAATGCTGTCATTACAAGAAGTCAACACGGGTTTCTTAAAAACAAGTCATGCCAGACTAATTTGATCTCTTTCTTTGATAGAATTACAGGCCTGGTGGATGAGGGGAATGCTGTGGATATTGCTTATCTGGATTTCATTAATGCCTTCGATAAGGTTTCCCATGGTATTCTTGCAAAGAAGTTAGTAGAAAGTGGGATAGATAGTGCTACTGTTAAGAGGACTTGTAATTGGTTGACTGATCACACCCAAAGGGTGATCATAAATGGCTTCTCTTCTGCTTTGAGAGACGTGACCAGTGGGGTGCCCCAGGGTTCTGTTCTGGGTCCAGTGCTGTTCAATATCTTTATTAATGACTTGCGGGAAGGAATAGAGAGTATGCTTATTAAATTTGCAGATGATACCAAATTGGGAGGGGTTTCTAATTCCCTAGAGGATAGGATGAAAATCCAAAATGAACTTGACAGATTAGAGCGCTGGGCCAAAGCTAACGGAATGGGTTTCAGCAGAGGGAAATCTAGGATGCTGCATCTAGGTAAAAAGAATGAATTGCGCAGATATAGGATGGGAGATACCTGGCTGGAAAGTAGTACCTGTGAAAGGGATCTGGGAGTTTTGGTGGACCATAAATTGAACATGAGTCAGCAATGTGACACAGTAGCCAGGAAAGCCAATGCGATTCTTGGTTGCATCAACAGAAGCATCATGTCTAGATCAAGGGAAGTGATACTACCACTCCATTCTGCTCTGGTCAGACCCCACCTGGAGTACTATGTCCAGTTCTGTGCACCTCAATTTAAAAAGGATGTTGACAACCTTGAGTGGGTGCAGAGGAGGGCGACCAGGATGCTTGAAGGTCTGGAAGAAATGTCTTACGAGGAACGGCTTAGGGAGCTGGGAATGTTTAGCCTTTCAAAAAGAAGGCTGAGGGGGATATGATAGCTATGTTAAAATATTTGAAAGGATGAATTTGAATTTAAAACAATTTTATTTTAATCCAATATATAAAAAATCTTTTCCCTTGCCTTTTAACAAAATATATAAAATCCTGTCTGGGATTTGAGTGAATTTTAAGTGCAGAGAAAATTCTAACTATTCTTTCTGGGGTCTGAAGCCACTTGCCAAACTACAGGCGTTTGAAATTAAAGGGAGCATGTGAGGGTTTGTGGCAGTACAGCATTCCCTCATGGGCAAAGCATGAATGCACTTCACTTCCTAAAAGGCACAGCTGAGCCCAGAAAAGGGGTTGCAAGCCAAGAAGTGAAGAAGATGGCTCAGTAGGTCATAACCTTGTGCCTTCCCTGAAATTCCAACTTTAGTAGAGAGGTTCCTGGAAAAGAGCTGGGTAGCTGGAATGTAGGAGTATCTATTACAAGTAGTAGACACCCCCCCCCAAAAAAAAATCAAGATAAATCATTTTTGAGATCATCCAATAAGAAAACTAATAAAATAGTGTTGGCCTGGCTGTTTTATTTGTGTTAAATCCATAAATTGGAAATACTCCAATATTTATTAATCAAAAAGTATTAGGAATGAGCCACCCCACCATACATGCCAAGGAAGAGGCAAATGGACCACCAATGGAGACATGACAAGACTGCAACAGTGGGTAATCTCTTTCCTTTTTATTTGATCTAATTGGCTACACCCAGTGGAATTTTCCAAATTTTATCCCAATCCCCAAATGAAATACATGGGCCTTCTGCACCAACCAACCCCCCCCCCGCCCCCAATTCACTGGCAAGGCAGGGGCCAGTGGCCTCGATGAGCCACATTGAGGAGAGGTGTGAATGTGTGTATGTGAGCTGTGACATGTCTTTGGAAGGACTGGGACAATAAAACACTTCCCTCCTTTCATTTCTGATGCAGCCTAAGAACATCCAAGCTTCGAGCCTCAACTATGAAACTGCCTGGCTTTTTTTCTGTCTTGCCAAGGACCTTACATTTAAGAGATAACTCCTGGCAAATCCATCTTTTGCTATATTATAACCTTTTGGTACTTCCCCTCTGAGGAAGAGGGATTTGCACTTGAAATATTAGCAACATTTTTGTTAATTTTCTAGTGGCCTCAAGGTATCACCTGTTCCACTTTTGTAGCAGCTCTTAGTAATTTATACACTCTGTCACACTTTATCCATTCTGTTGTTCTTATCTGACCAAGTACCATATTTTTCCATTTATAAGATGCTATTTCCCCCCCCCTCAAAAAAAAACTTTAGACTAAAAATTGAGGGTCGTTTTATACATGGTGGCTGGGTGGGTGGCAGCAGCGGTGCAGGCTCCATTTTCTCAGCTTTGGTGTGAAGGAAGGTGAGAAAGAGGAGCCCATCATAGCCCTAAATTGCACGCTGAGCCAGTCCAATTATTCTAACAACTCTTGCCCATAGAATTAAATAAGTAATAAGTAAAACAATGAGAAATTAATTGCCTGTATCATGGTAACACCAAGAGAGGCTAAAATGTTAGTTTTAGAGAATTAACATCAGATCACATCACAAATGTAGAAGTAAAGTATTTTAGCAGTATGAGTGTGGCCAAATCCCATCTCAATAGCTAAAAAATACTGTACATTGAATTCTGCAATAGAAAGGCCCTTTTTGTGTCTCGGCCATTTTCTGTAACTCTGAAAATTATAGGACACATAACAGAGTCTTTGTTGTTGAACAGATTGAGCAGACAAGGTCAGATGGTAGGATCTATCTGTTTAGATAACTCATGTTAAACTAAACAGGGTTTTAATCTGCAAACCAAGCTGCATTCTGAATTTTGACAAAAGGATGTGGAAGTTGCTACATATGTAACCCCCCCCAATAAATATGTGATTGGTAAAGCACTGAAAATTAATTAACTGACCATATTGCTCTAACTGTAGGATTTCAGAGACAGACTTGTATAGAGCACATTACAGTAATGAAATGAAGTCCATACTGTGGCCTTAAATCTTGGGGGAGGGGGATAGAAAACCTTCAAGATTAACATCCATGACCGATAATTTCCTCACCATTTATGGTCATGCAGCTTTGCCAAGAGAATTCCAGCCAAAGTAGAAATGTGAAATGTAAACATCTTAATAAAACAAATTAACTTGCATTTGGAAATGAGCATGTATACTAATAAACAGCCTGTCTTGCTTAATGGACATGTACAATGCAAAAAAGTTCTTGCATACTTTCCTTTTTCTTCCCACGTACAGTATTTATGCATCCTACATGTAAACTGAGTAATTTTTATGTATTAAGTATGTGGGGAGAAAAAGGAAAGTATATGAGAACGTAAATCCATGTGTATAGCATACTGATTCAGAACGGAATCCATATAAAGTATTTGAGTTTAGATCTTTGTAGAAGTTTGAAACTCAAGGGGGTGTCTTAGCTAAGATCTTGTTATGGAACATGAATCCAGCTAAATATTGTTGGAATGCAAATGCATTTTGCTGGTCCCTTGAAAATTGTTTCAATATCGTTCTTCCTTTGTTTTGTTTT
The DNA here is from genome assembly GCA_023846285.1 of Phrynocephalus versicolor. Lineage (NCBI taxonomy): Eukaryota > Metazoa > Chordata > Lepidosauria > Squamata > Agamidae > Phrynocephalus > Phrynocephalus versicolor. The sequence continues at coordinate 5,280,007 of JAHTLZ010000023.1, read as the reverse complement.
AGCAAAACCAAACAGGAAGCTGACATTTTTGTATCTGGCCAATGATGTTATTCAGAACAGCAAAAGAAAAGGACCAGAATTTACAAAAGACTTTGCACCTGTCATAGTGGAAGCCTTTAAGCATGTCTCCAGGTATATTTTACTTTTTCATTATATTCAGCAAAATGTTTGCTAGTGATGTGATCCTTCCAGGAAACTTAATGGGGAAACCTAGTTTGCTTGTTTCTTTGAATCAACTCATTTCAGCTCTCTTACCATTAATTATCTGAAACATCCCCCACCCACAAAAAAAAACCCTACTTAAATATTTGAAAAAAAGGAAACAATTCAAGTAAGTTCATTTTGTTTATTTGGTCCACTCAAACACATAGAAAGTTGTGCTTGGAAATTACTTTTACAAAAATGCTTGCAATTTATTTTATAGCTCACAATACTTGTAAGACATGGGAACACTTATTCTGCCACACATGAAGAATTGTATATGTAAATGTTTGTAGCTTCTAGGGACTCTCACCTGGAAAATTGTTTATCCTCAATTTGATTATATTATGGCTATTATTTTTGTATTTCATATTGTAAAGGCCTTTGATCAGAAACAGTGCTGTTGACTAGAATTGTATTCATTCCAGTTTTCCTGTTTCACTTGTTTTATGCCTGTTCATTATCTTTATTGATTTTATGGTACAGTGCATATAATTTAGAAAACCTATCACTCTGGAAAAATTTGTCTCCCCTTATGAATTAGTGTTGGAGAAAGTAAATCAAGATTAAGGTATGTGGTTCATAAATAAGGCCTGTGAGTGTGATTCATTGCTGTAGGCTGAAAAAGTGCTTCTATGCTGAGATGTAATTGCACCAAAGAAAAGTTAATCTAGCTGTATTTATATGGAACATATAAAACATTGCTGGTTTGTTGTGCTTTGCAGATTTTTATGAGGTAATGAGATTTCTTCAGCAGTTAATGATAGGAAGTTTATTCTAGACATCTCCTATAGGAAAAGTCCTTTTTTCATCAATGGAAATTCAAGTAACAATTTACTATGAAATAATTTCATATAGTATTTTGTTTGAATTACAGTTTCTACTAACTCTACCATACTGCTGTTTGTACTGGGGTGAATTTGCTTTTTCTCCTCACTGCAGTGAAACTGATGAGAGTTGTAAGAAGCATCTTGGTCGAGTACTCTCTATTTGGGAAGAAAGGTCTGTTTATGAAAATGATGTATTGGAACAACTTAGGCAGGCTTTGTGTAAGTACAGTTTAGTTCATAATATTTAATATTTTATGTATCTTCCTATTTTTTTTTTAGATCTTTAATCATAATCTTTTCACCTTTTAGATGGCGAAAAGAACCCAAGAAAACGCACATATGAACAGATAAAGATTGAAGATAACTGCTCAGCACAAAGTTCTCCATGTGATCCCCCACAGGTAGGAATAATGTGTGAAACTGAAAAACAAGATTGAGTCTTGCTGCAACTTTTCATATACTTTTTTGGAAAGAACCACATACACATTTGCAAGGAAAAGTATGTGGACCTTTTGGAATTTTGCATTGTTTCATACATACAATGTGATCTGATCTTCCTCTAAGTCAAGTGTATTGACAAATATAATGTGCCTAAAATAGTAACAGAACATTTCTGATCTTCCATGTCTTTATTGAGAACACACTCATTCAACATTCAAAATGCTAGTGGGAAAAGTAAGTGAACCCTTGGAATCAATAACTAGTTGACGCCCATCCCCACTGCCGGGCAGCAATAACCTCAACCAGGCACTTCCTGTAGATACGGATCAGACCTGCACCTTATTCAGGATGAATTTTAGCCCATTCATCCTGGCAGAACTGCTTTTACTCTGTTATATTATTTGGACATTGCGTGTGTATGGCTTTCTTCAAGTCATTCCATAGCATTTCTCTTGGGTTGAGGTCTGGGCTTTGAATTGGCCTTTCCAAAAGGCAGATTTTATTTGTCTGAAGCCATTCTGTGGTGAACTTGCTCTGGTGTTTTGGGTCATTGTCTTTTTGCATCAGCCAACTTCTAAAGAGTTTCAGCTGGTATACAGACCTTCTCACATTATCCGGAATAATTTTTTTGATACACTTGGGACTGCAAGCTGGCCAGGCCCTGATGCTGCAAAGCTTACTTCACCATACTTTATGGTTGGGATCCATTTGGAGATTGTCTAACTGTAGACAGGTGAATTTCTAAAGTCTTTGAAATCACTTTGTAACCCTTCCAGCTTCATGTAAATCCACAATTCTTGATTCTAAATCTTTTGAAAGCTCTTTTTAGTGAGTCGTGGCTCATGTTAGCATATTCTTGTGCAGAGCAAACTCAAGAGGTTTGACTGGTTTTTATCAGTCAACACAGCTCCAGTCCATACCTCCAAACTCATTTTCTTAACAACCCTCCAGGTGTTCTTATTGGCTTTTTAAAAATCTCAACTCAAGGGTTCTTTTACTTTTCCCACTAGCATTTTGAATGTTTAATGAGTGATTTCAATAAAGGCATGAAGGATCAGAATGTGTGTGTCTGTGTGTTTATTTTAAGCACATTGTACTTGTCAATAAAGTATGATCTCCGCATCCATTGATTCACCAACTGCAGATTCAGTTATCCATGGTTGGTGATCAGCGAGTGCTGAAAAGGTCCGAGCCGGGTGGTGAGGAAGGAAAAGAAGAAGAAAAACTTACTGATGTCGAGCCCTCCTTGCCACTGCTGCCACCACACACCGGCCGCCCTTCAGAGGGCTGAGGTGGGGGCTTAAGAGGACTCACCTGGCCAACCGGCCTTTGAACTTCCTGCTCAGGTCCAGAGCGGAGGACTGTAAGTTTTGAACTTCCCTTGTGAGCTCAAACTTCCAGTCCTCTGCCCAGGATCTGAGTGGGAAGTTCAAAGACCAGTTGTCCAGGCAGGTCCTCTTAAGTCCCCACCCCACCCATCCAGAGGGGCAGCTGCCGTGCGGCAAGGAAGGCTCGACATCAGTAAGTTTTTTCCCCTCCTTGCGGCCGCCACCCCCACAGGCCAGCCACTGAGCCAAGCGGCAAAGGGGGCGGAACTTACTGATGCCGAGCCCTCCTCGCCAACACCACCTACACAGGCTGGCCACTGAGCCCAGTGGCAGTGAGGGTTAGGGTTAGAGCCTGGTGGCGAGGAAGGTTCAGCATCAGTAAGTTTTTTCCCTTGCAGCAGCTGGCGGCCAGCATTTGGGGAGTGTAGGCAAAAGCTTTCACCCAGGCACCCTACTGCCACTGTTATCCTCAAATAAGAGCATTTGCTCTTATCCACAGATTTCACTATCCACAGGGGGGAGTGTCCCGGAACCAGTTGCCCGTGGATACAGCAGCCCTACTGTACACTTGACTTAGAAGAAGATCAGATCACATATGACACATTAATGCAGAACACCACAAAATTCCAAAAGCTTCACATACTTTTTCTTGCTACTGTACATAGATTATTCAGCTATAGGAGGAATCTGAGTAACTAGAACCAGTAATAATCTTAAATATAACTGTTCAAATGTTATTGGACTCCCAGAGGCCCTAGCCCAGTGATAGTGAACCTTCATCACTCCAGATGTTTTAGACCACAACTCCCAGAATTCTGAGCCTAGATTGCCAATGACAAAGGATTGTGGGAGTTGTAGTCAGAACAGTCAGTGCCGAAGATTTGCCACCACTGTCCTAGCCAGTAGGAAGCACTAGTGCCACCATATTTTGGCCCAATTCCAACTGTTAGTCCCAACAAGAGAAGATCTGTTAAGTCACATTCTAAATGATATCTCAGTCTGGAGTCAGTGAGCTTATTGTAGTTTGAATAACAATTGAATTTAGTCCTTTACAGTAGGACCCCTGTATCTGCGGGGGGATTGGTTCTGGGCCAAATTGTTAAAAGACAAATTTTGAAAAGTTAATAAAACTGGCAGCTTGCTATATGTACGAAGGAAATGGAATAGCTGGAATAGGAGGATAGAAGAGACTTAAAAGAGTACAGGGAGAACTGTCTTATTGAATGGATATATTCATTTATGGAAAAGAGCACTGTTTATGGAAATGAAAAAAGAAACATAACATCTTTCTGTGGATAGAATTGAGTACTGTTTTGATTCTCCAGTCTCCACAAAAAATAGCAAGAGAGATAAGTGTTTATCCTCATTCTAACATAGTTCTTCTTGAGCATATTTTAAATACCTTCCTAACGTGAATTCCAAAGTAAATGCCCCTTGTTCACAACAGTACAGTTTGGAAAAAGATGTGTCTGAGAAAGTGTGGTTATAGGAAGGTCTGCAGTTTTACTGCTACTGAATATGGTGGATTAAGCTCAGTGAATTTTACAAGAACCCTGCAATATTAGATCTCTGTTACACGTTAGATTGAAGCTAACATGATACAAGAAGACTGCAGTTGCTTTTATTTATACATCACAGGCTCAGCTGAGAAAGCAGCGTATAACAAATGTGCACTGTAGTTCACTATTCTGCTTATAACATAGACTGAAGGTTTGTACTGAGAGAAGTGATATCCAGTGTGATAAGTGTATGGAATAACAGGCTAGGACTCAGTCATGGAAACTCCCTGGGAATGTTGAACTGGTAAACACCACCTTTAAGTATCTTGTTTACGTTAAAAGCTCTATTAGGGTCACTAAGTTGGTTCCAACTTGATGGCACCTACCAGCAGCAAAGTGAGAGAAGTAGTGTGTAGCAATTGTGCAGATCAATGCAATATTAATAGGCCAACTAGAAAAATGTACCCAAGTCTTTCCAGCCCAAGTCCAACACTTGCACAATGACACCATACTAGATTGGAACCATTGTGTTACTTTGATAGTTTTCTAAAGACGGTCACTCTTTTTTTCAGACCGCAGATCTCATAAGAGCATTACAAGAATTAGAAAATGCTGCTTCTGGAGATGCAGCAGTTCATCAGAGAATAGCCTCCTTACCTGTAGAGGTCCAAGATGTATCCTTACTTGACAGAATAACAGGTAAATAAAGTTATGCGTAATGCAAGTGTCAATTCTAAAACAATATTATTTATAACATATAACATGTTTTTCCCCTTTACTTCATAGATAAAGACTCTGGGGAGCAACTTTCCAAGATGGTAGATGATGCATGTATGTTGCTGGCGGATTATAATGGCAGATTGGCAGCTGAAATAGATGATAGAAAACAGCTAACTCGAATGTTAACAGATTTCCTGCGGTGCCAGAAAGAAGTCCTCACAGAGAAAGAACAAACATTGGAAGTGCGTGACTTTGTCGTGGTAGTTCTATTCTCTAGCTTTTCTTTCTTAACTGAAATGTTTTTCTGTGTTTAAAAGTTCTTCCCATAGAATATAGGGAAGCTTGGGAATTTTTCTGGTTCTGTTATTTACACATTAGGCACAAGTGGCCTCAGTGGTTTGGAGGGCCTTCTGCTGGCCACGCTTTGTTCCTGTCTGGACAGAGTGTTCTATGCCCTGATAGTTTCCACAATTCGAGTACTGTAGCGTGCTGTACCTGGAGCTACCTTTGGATACATTTCAATAACACAGCTAGTACCAAACATAGTGGCGAGGTTCATTTTGAATAGACAGATAGCTGATTCTAGAATATCTGTTTTGACCCACTTGCACTGTCCATTGATTGAGTTCAAAATGCTGGTTTTAATCTATTAAAGCTTTGATACATGGTGGAATACCTTTCCTGGCATGAATCAAACTGTATGCTGACATCAGCATCTGAGGTGTTACCCTGAACATCTCCAAGAAAGGTTCAGAGGATAAAAAGAGAGAATGCCTTTCTAGTTGAGGTCTGTATAAAGAATTTTATTCCCAGGGAATCCATCTGTTCCTTACATTCGCATCTACTCCTAGCTGCTTTGGGTCCTTTGGGGGGAAAGGCAGGATAGACAAACAAACAAACAGTCAAATAAATAAATAGAAATGATTGACTAATTTATATATTGACTATAGGCCAATTGATTAGTGTCACTATAAGTTTTAGATTTTGTTGTTACTTTTTTACAACTTTGTATATTGTATCTAGATTCCAAGAATTTTAAGGCAAAGACATTCAAAACTGAAATAAGTAATAATCATTATATAAATAGGGAGTTTAGCAGTGCATTCTAGGAAATTTGGTGGCTCAACATAATGCAGAAAAACTATTACAATATATCTCAGAGGACTTCATCTTACTTTGCAATACAAAACATGAGATATTCAATTTGGTGAAGATGATGCAGTGGAAATACTACTGTTTTTAATTTTGCTGGTGGGCCCAACATCTAAATTATTTTTAATAATACAGTGGTACTTTGCAAAACTCATTTAATTTGTTTTACGGGTCAATTTGTTTTAAGAAAAAAATGTTCTACGAATCATGATTTCCCATAGGAATGAATGGGAAACCGATTAATCCATTCCAGAGGTATGAAAAAAGGCAAAACAAATACTTTTTTGTTCAGACTGCTTTATAAAGTGCACTTTAAAGGCATGCAGAGCTGGAACCAACCCCCCCCCCAGAACCCCCCCATGCAATGCAAAAGAAAAGCTCCAAGACAAACCCAAGATCATTCCCGCCAAAAGTGCAATGAAAAGAATGCAAAGATTATCAAAAGCAAGCTCCAAGACAAACCCCAGGTTATTTCTTCCAAAAGTGCAATGAAAAACAATGCAGAAACACAAAAGAAAGCAAGGAAACCTTAGCTCCCTACCTTTTCAAGTTTTACAAGTCCAAAAACTGCTGCTAAACAATGCCCAGATTGACTACAAAACTTGATGAAAAAACTCCCACCCCTCCACAAACTATGCGGGTGCAATGCATCCTGGATAACTTGTTTCAAAATGTGGAATGGATTTTTGTCTCACAAGGCATCCCATAGGAAATTTTCATCTTGTGGAGCATGCCTATTCCTGGAAATTTCATTCATCTTACAAGTTTTTGTCATATTTATCTTGCAAGGTACCACTGTATTATACAAATCTACTTTTCACATCTTTTTCACTCAAACATAGAAGAAGAATGCATCTTCACCTATTTTTCCTAATTATATTATGCTTTTTATAAAGCATATTAAAGCTGTTTTAAAATACTTCATTAAAAGAATCAGTGTAGTAACTGGGCAATAGCAAACTTATGGGAAAACTTGACAAAAGAAGCAACTATTTAATAAGTTCCAAAACTTCAACAAAATTTGGCACCTCTCTGATTTTGTAATCTGAAGGAGTTCCAGAGGTGGTGCGGTAACACTAAATGGTGTCTTTAGAATCACCCTTAACAAAGCTTTTGGTAGTTTAAGGGCCACTAGGGAAGTCTTGTCCAATCGGTGCAGCAACCATATAGGCAAATTGAAGATCAGATGATGTGATTCTAATATGTTCAAGCCTTTGAAATTTATTCTGGTAATTCATAGCCATTTCCCTTAGAATTTAATGGTCAGATTTTATATTTATTCATATGATAATATTCCTGTCGATCTTGGTTTGTTTGGGAGGTTATTTTCTTTCTCGTTAACTTTATAAATGTGAAAGTGACTTTTTAGTATGGTATAATTTTGTTATTAAACAACATTCCATTTTAAATACAGTAGTACCTCTTAAGACAAATGCCCCTTAATAGGAAAAACTTGTAAGACAAATGAAATTTGCGGGAATAAAATGTTTCATATGGAATGCCTTTCAAGGCGAATTCAATGCATTCCGATGGGAACCGCATTAAACCACGTTTCATATGACAAATTTTTTGTAAAACAAATTGACTCATATAACAAAGTAAATTAATCTTAAGAGGCACCACTGTGCACAGATCTAGCATATTTTGGAAACAATAGAATTCCAATTTCATTGGTGTCAGCCTATATAGGCATGTTTTTGTCTATTTTTTATTCGAAGCTGGATGCACATTTGTGAATCTAATAAGGAACATTTAGGAGTTAAAGGTCCACTCAAGAGCAAATCTTTGCATTCAGTAGGTCTTAACTCCCAGGTAAGTGGTATAGGACTGCAGCCTAAGTTTTATAGCGCATTAAAACAACGCAGGATGAAAAATGTCATATTATTTCCATCTCCACAAAATAGGTAATTAACGTGCCTAATAAATATTTCACTAGGCTTGAATGACAACTTTTAATAATTCCATCTTAAATTAGATTTTTATGTTGATTAATTGTGAATATTATCTAATTTTAAATGGGTTGTAATGCTGGATTAACTGCATGCTTTGTTTAAAAGTGCTTTTAACTTAAATTTTGCAGGTGCCTTTTTTCAAGACTGGAGACACTTTTAAACACAAACAGCAGACATGCTTATCATCTGTTTTCTATAACTGCAATTTTCTGGCTTGAGTGGGATGGGGTTCTTAGTTGTGCTACCAATTGTTTATGCTAGCAGAATATTATAGTATGATAAAATCCTGAGCATTCCTAATAGTGGTGAAGCTTGGTAATTACTTTGCTTACTTTCCCCCCTTGTTCAGTTAAGTAAAATCAAAATGTTCATCCTACTGAAGAACTACTTCTGGCAGCTCTAACTTGATTTTAAAAATGTAAGTTAAATTCAAAGCAGATACTGAAACTTGTAAACATTTGTTATCCCTTAAAACTAACAGAACAAATTTCTTACATGGTAGCTTACCACAAAAGACAACATTGCTGATTAAGGTTCTTCTGACTTCTATGTAGGTAAGTAGTGTCTTACTGCTTTTGTAGTAGGACATCCTTAACATATTTATAGGCTTTGTTTCAGGTGAAGACTATGGACCTTCTAATGACAACTTTCCATTATGTAGTAATGCATCCAGCTAAAAATAAAATTGAGAATAAAAATCCTGTTTTGTCTCCTGTTTTTGGAACTTGAAAATCCTGTCCACAGCTGCTTCCAATTACTTTTTAGTCATACTTTTCACATTTTACAAACACGAGCTGAACAAAACGGCATTCCCAAAGAATAAGCACATAGCAGCTAATTTGATATTAATTCGCTTTATTTAATTTTCCTAGAAATTTGAAAATGTACATTAATTTTACTGTATTTTAAATAATCAGGTGTGAGTAACAATCTGAGCTTGTTTAGAATCCAAATATACATCTGGCAACAGCCTTTTATGAGAATTGTTCAGTTGACATATTACAAGTAACAGGTTATTCTTCATGTGGTCCTTTGAGGTAACAGATTTATCACATGATGATCTTGTCTCTGTAGGCAGCTAAATATCTGAGTGATAGCCAGTCTCTTAAGGACTAGATTCCATCTGAGATTATGTATAAGCCATATATTGGTAGTGGATAATGACCATGCCCTTTCTCCCTTCTGCCATAACTTTTTCTTACTCACCTCTGTATTGTTCTCTGACCTGTGGGCTGTTGAAAAGTGATTTGACCAGTCCTTTCTGATACCACACCTTCTGTTTTGTGAGATCTAGGAGAGTTTTTGCTGACTAAACAGCCATATCATGATATCAAACTGTAGCAGTCAATAATATTTTAATAGGACCATGGAAGGAGACTTTGTGTAATCCATGGATATTGGGACAAAACAAAAATGCATTCTATGAACATATCCTTCTATATAGTTGTTGTGCAGAAGCTAGAAGGGACATGTTTTCTCATCACCAAAGTGAGACATAATTGAAATGGCAGCTGTTACTCACAAATCTAGTTGGTTTTGAAACATGGTTTTAATTTTTAATGGTCTTCCTGATTTGTACTTTAATTTGTTGAAGAGAACTTTAAAGTGCACAGTGGGATACCTTTGGACTATAGAATGGAACCTTCCACTGGAGAATCCATTCCTCAGTATCTTGAGTGAGGTCAGTTTTTATCCCACTCTGAACTTTCATCTCAAATTCTAGGCTGGTAACTACCATTTTTTCCTGTCTATAAGATGCTACCATATATTAGGTGCACCTCCACTTTTAAGACCCAACATTAATAAATTCTCCTTTTGTTCTCCACTCCACCCTCCGCTTTTTCCTTTCCACGCTCTGAAGAGTCCTCTGTGCTTTGCTTTTGCAAAGCTCAGTGCCTTTTTTTCAGTAGGGAAGGGCTTGGGAGTTGAGCAGCCCATTAAGAAGTGCGTTTCCATGCTGAAAAGAAGGCTCTGATCCCTGCACGAGCAAAGCAGAGAGGAAGGCAATCAGTTCATCCACTCAAATTGAGGGTTGGGAAAGTGAGAAGAGACAAAAATACTTTTTACCCAGTGTGTTTTTAGTCTGTGGAACTCTGCCACATATTGTGGTGATGGCATCTGGCCTGCATTCCTTCAAAATGGGATTGGACATTCCTTGAGGAAAAGTCCATCACAGGTTACAAGCCATGATGGGGATGTGTCATCTCCATGCTTAAAAAACAGGGTACAGTGGTATCTTGACTTACGAATGCTTCAGCAACTGAACAATTTGACTTACGAAGGCTCTCCACAGCCACGTCAGACAGCTGATTTTGACAGGTCCCGCCATACTCTCTGGATGGACTGGAGAGCAGCCTTCAGCTGCCCTTGATTGAGGGCAAGAGATTGAAGCATGTATGAGGAGGAGGTGGTGATTTCTGTCTCTGTCACCTCCCCCTCCTTCCTTGTTTCCCTTTCAAACTGTCCAGTCTGGGTGAAGATCTGTGGGTCCCTGCTCTACCCACCAGCGATCTGCGCTTGCCTTGCAAGGTGCCTGGGCTTGGCAAAGATTGATCTGTCCCTGTTCTGTTCAACAAATTGGTGGACAAAGCAGGGATCCATGGATCTTCGGCCAGCCCGGGCATCTTACCAGGCAAGCACGGATAGACGGTTCCCTTGCAAGGCGCCTGGGCTGGCCGAAGATCGATCGGTGATCTTCCTCAATCAAGGGCAACCAAGGCTGCTCTCCACAGCTGTGCCAGACAGCTGTTTTTGACAAGTTGGACCTGTCAAAATCCGCTGTCTAGTGGGCTGTGGAGAGCAGCCTTCAGCTGCCATTGATTAAGGGGAGTTGGGAAGCTTTCCCGTGGGAATGCACTGAAAATCATTCTGTTTCCTCTTTTGCTCTTTTTCCAGCCTTGAGAATGGATTAATTGATTATCAATGCATTCCTATGGTAAACCGCAATTCGACTTATGAAAAATTTGACTTACAAAAATGTATTTGGAATGGATTAATTTTGTAAGTCAAGGTACCACTGTACTTCAAAGGCCAGATGCAGGGGAGTGGTGTCAGGAGACAGATATCTATTCTCGTGTGCTCCCAGAGGCATTTTCCGGAGCCACTCTGAGATACAGGAAACTGGATTAGATGGGCCTTTGGCCTGATCCAGCATAGTTCTTATGTTCCAAGCACTGCCGGAAAGAAAACAAAACAATGGGCTGGGAACAGGAGAGGGTGGGGTGGAGGAGACCCCAAATTGACCTTGCTGTTTCACTTGCTCTCCGGCAGTGCTTAATTCTCTCTGCTTTGCTCTTGTAGGGATCGAAGCCTTCTTTTCAGCATGGAAAGGTACTTCTTAATGGGCTGCACAACTTCTAAGCCTTTCCCTGCTGAAAAAGGCTCTGATCATTGCAAAAGCAAAGCTCAGAGGAGTTTTTCAGGACACCGCGTAAACAAGGGCTACCGGAAAGTAATGGAAGTAGCAAGGTCAGTTTGGGTTTTCCTCCAACCCAGCCCTTGGGGAAGGCTTACTTCCATGTATATGATGCCCCTTAATTTTTAGTGTCATGATTTTAGAAGAAAATAACACCACATACAAGGATAAATACAGTATTTCTTAAATAGAGTTCACAGAGATCCATAGAGAACTAGATCAGTCCTCACCTGAATGTTTTTGATTTTTATGTCCCTACTTGGGTTAAATTCCTTTTTGTTACAGAATTTAATATGGAGAATTTCTTTACTTAAAAAAAAAAAACACTGTTCTTCCTATCCCTACTTAAAAGTCAACCGGATTTCTGCTGCTTTTTCAGTATTGGGGTGGTTCCTGATATTCTTAGTGGTAGTAACATGTAAGTTGTTTGTGATCTAGGTGGAAGCCAGTTTATTTTGTTGAATAAACTATATAGGAGCCACAAAGAACTAAACCAGCTTCTGGTGACATATCTTCACATCAGCACCCTCTGTCCCATTTCTTAGACATAATAGAGCATTATAGAACATAACCCATAGGAGTTAAACACAGAGAACTGTTTTTGCAGCCTGTCTGCGTTATGGTCCAAAAGGACTGTTATTTTTCAAAAATGCTAGATATGGCTTCAAACAAGGCACTTTTACATTAAAACAGGACATACTGGGAGTACATTACTTGTTTAGGGTCAACCGAGGGACTTAAACAGAGTATACAGTTTCTCTCTGTGTGTTCCTTTATTTTGTTTATTTATTTTATTTATTTATTTGCTGCTGATATGCTATGGTTAAGGTTGCAGCCCTTGGTGGTTTGGTAAGGTAGATTTGTGTTTGTTTTCTCCCCTACCTAGGCCTTGGAAAACTGAGCACTTTCATTTTTCAGAGAATCACAGTTCCCCAGTATCCCAACCAAACTATAGTTAATCTTAGCTATAGTTTGTTGAACCAAGACAATTTCACAAAACACAGATAGGCGTCTGTTTCTTCCAGTAAGGTAAAAGTAAACCCCCCCCTCCCCGCATATGCATGCTAGTTGTGTCCGTTTCTAGGGGCGGTGCTCATCTCCGTATTCAAGCCGGAAGAGCCAGTGCTGTGCAAGTCCATGGCCATGTGGCCGGCATGGCAGCAAGGAAACACTGTTTTACCTTCCCGCTTTTTACAGTGGTACCTATTTATCTACTTGCATTTACATGCTTTCAAACTGCTAGGTTGGCAGGAGCTGGGGTTGTCAGCGGGAGCTCACTGCACTGCGTGGCACCCGGGATTCGAACCGCCGAGCTGCCGACTTTGCAGTCTACAGTTTCGGTGCCTTAGTCCACTGAGCCACCACTCTCCTCTGTTTCTTCCAGTAAAATATAGCAATTATTTTTTGTTCAATCAGGTAGTTAGAATTAAAGTTCACAGCTATGCTCAACTCTAGGTGTAGATGGTAGGAAAAGCCCGACACAGAATTTTGTTCGGTTCATATGGGATGGATGGAGCCTCCAGGTTGTGGTTCTAATAATGCCTTATGGGGATTTCTTTGCTGTGCTAAACTTCTCCCCTCTCTTCCCTTTGGGGGCTGAGGTGCCTCCATTTGGTGCTATGATTTATGGGATTCAGAGCCTGTGCACTTCTGCCTCAGTATGGTTGCCAGTTTGAAATAATTTGCCCTATAGTGAGTTTTAACTTGACAACTTTTGTTTCCAAGCTTTTGAGATCATTGCACAGTCTTTGACCTGGATACAAAAACTACAAGCTGGAATATTAGAGATTGGCACAAACCAGAAAAATAATGGTTCATGATGGTTCATGGCTAGCCTCAGAATTACCCAAAACCCAACCTGGCTCATTGTTAATGCTGGTTCAGGCCCATCTCTCCTCCCCATCCACTCTTACCCACTGATGTATGATGCTGCTACCATCACCTCGGCCTCCCTAGGTGGCCCAGAGACACTATGATGGTGGCAGTGTAGGAGACAGCTGGCTGCCTCTGCTCTTGAACCTGGCATCCGGCTGGTCTGTGGGTACATGTGCAGGGGTAGCTAGCCAGTTCCTCCAGCTGGCTTCTCTGCTGCTGACATCCCCTCTCCAGGTGGTCAGGGGACGCGGCGGTGGCGGTGTAGAAGCCAGTCAGAGGAACCTAGTCACCTCTGAGCATCTGCCTGCCTCCCAGCTGATTGAATAAGCAGGCAGCAACCAACTTCCCTGCAAAGAGCCCAGTTGCTGCCTCAGAGCATACACCTGACTCCCAGAGCATGAGCTGGGATGGGGTGCATGCTCAGAGTCAGTGCCTGGCTTCCCTGGCTTGGCAAAATGGGATCCCTGAACTAGGTCACAAACAACCATGAACTACCCTGGTTTCTTCATTTTTCTGGTTCATAGTTTGGCTTGTGCCCCTTTCTAATGTATACCTTCAATTGATGTTTTGGGGCTTGGGTGTGAAAATGAGTGTTTTACTTTTAATAGCAGCCTCAACAAAATAAGAAGTTCAGGCATACCCTTGCTTCACAAAGTTAATCCGTTCTCCAGGACATTTCATATTCCACAAAATTTATAAACCTGAAATGCATGGGGGCACAATGCATTCTGTTTATTTTTTTGTTTTATTTTTTTGCAATGTATTGCTGGGGGATTGTAAACTGAAGTTTTTACTATTCCGGATTTTCTTTCATGAACTGAAAGTTAGTTAAATGGAGGTGTTTGTCAACTGAGGTACGCCTGTAGTTTGTCAGTTGCTGTAGGGGGCTGCTATTTAAATACAAGCCAAAAGCCCTACTGACCACAATATGTCTTATACAGATACAGGTGAAACTCTAAAATATCGTGCAAATGCTCATTTAATCCAGTAAGTCAACTCAAAAGGTGAAACTAATATATGAGATAGACTCATTACATGCAATGCAAGATATGTCACGCCTTACTTTGGTATAATTGTGATGATTATGGCATACAATTTATGAAAATCTCAAATTCACAATCTCAAAATTAGAATATTACATGAAATCAACAGCACAAGGATTGGAAATAGAACAATATCGGACCTGTGAAAAGTATAAGCATGCATAAGTACTCAGTACTTGGTTTGGTCCCCTTTTGCATAAATTACTCCTTTAATGTGGTGTGGCATGGATGCGATCAGCCTGTTGCACTGCTGGCGTGTTATGGAAGACCAGGATGCTTCAGTAGCAGCCTTCAGCTCTACTGCATTGTTCAGTCTCATGTCCCTCATCTTTCTCTTGACAATGCCCCATAGATTCCCTATGGGTTTCAGGTCAGGTGAGTTTGCTGGCCAATCAAGCACAGTAATCCCATGGTCATTGAACCAGATATTGGTACTTTTATTTATTTATTTATTTATTTATTTATTTATTTATTTATTTATTTATTTATTCAACTTATATGCCGCCCACTACCCAAAGGTCTCTGGGCGGCTTACAATCAAAGAATTAAAACAATTTAAAATAGTTATAAAATATCAGTAAATCATCAAACAGTAATAAAAACCTTCTTTAAAATCATTATCCTAAAATTGTCATCAGCGAACCCACAATCTATGTTGTATCAATTAAAAACCTTCTGGAACAGGAAGGTTTTTACATGGCACCGAAATGTAATCAGTGTTGGCGCCAGGCGGATCTCAATAGGGAGGGCATTCCATAACTTGGGAGCAGCTGCCGAGAAGGCCCTTTGTCTACAAGCCATCCCTCTCACCTCCTTGAGGGATGGTTCTTTCAAAAGGCCCCCCTGGCTCGATCTTAATCGCCGGGTAGGTGTGGGCAGGTGCCAAGTGAAGTCAGCATCCCCATAAAGGTGTTGGCAGTGTGGGCAGGTGCCAAGTGAAGTCAGCATCCCCATAAAGCTCATTTGTAGAAGGAAGCATGAAGTGCTCCAGAATCTTCTGGCAGACAGCTGCGTTGACCCTGGACTTAATGGAGCACAATGGAGCAACACCAGCAGAAGACATGGCTCCCAAAATCAATATAGACTGTGGAAACACTGGACTTCAAGCATTGTGCATTGTGTGCCCCTCCATTGTTCCTCCAGACTCTTGGTCCTCGGTTTGCAAATGAGATGTAAAAGTTGTTCTCATAAGAAAAGATGACTTTGGACCACTGAGCAACACTGTTCAGGACTGGCTCGACAAGAGGAATACGACATTTGAAGCCTATGTCCAAGATCCGTCTGTTGTGTGGTGGCTCTTGATGCACTAACTCCAGCCTCAGACCACTCTTTGTGAAAGTCCCCAACACCTTTGAATGGCCTTTTCGTGACAGTCCTCTCCAAGCTGCGATCATCCCTGCTGCTTGTTCGCCTTTTTCTGCCAACTTCTCCCTTCCACGTAACTTTATTTTGATGTGCTTTGATACAGCATTTTAGGAACATCCAACTTCTTTTGCAATCTGTACCTTTGTGGGCTTTCCCTCCTTATGGAGGGTGTCAGTGATGGTTTTCTGCACAACTGTCAGGTCAGCAGTCTTTCCCATGATTGTGATTCCTACTGAACCAGCCTGATACACCATTTAAAGGCTCAGGGATGCTTTGTAGGTGTTATGGATTCATTAGCTGATTACAGTGGGACACTTTGAGCCTAGAATATTGAACCTTTTCACACTATTCTAATTTTCTGAGATTGTGAATTTGGGGTTTTCATAAGCTGCGTCATAATCATCACAATTATACCAAAGTAAGGTTTGACATATCTTGCATACTCTGGTTTATCTTCAGATCGTATAAATCTTTAGCCTTTTACTGACTGACATATCTTGCTTTGCATGTAATGAGTCTTTCTCATATATTAGTTTCACCTTTTGAGTTGACTTACTGAAATAAATGAATATTTGCATGATACTCTTATTTTTCGAGTTTTACCTGTAGTTCAGTGCCAGTCATAATAAGTAATACGTGTAGTGCATATGTGAGTGCATGCTATGTGAGGGAGATATAACTCAGTGAGTAGATTTCTGTGTAGCAATTTATTTCTGAATGTCACACTCTTTAAACATTTTTTCATAGTAGAAAGTGATGAAATTCATCTTGAAATATCTTGATTGTGTTTGGTCCATGCTTGAGCCTGAAAGGTGGAAATGGGTAATCTTGCATAAAAAGTCGGAATTCCATTATTTTCTGCACATCCCTAACTCAGTATAAGACCCTCTGAAACAGGGCTCAAAATGATATGTGGTTGCTTCAGGTGGAATACGACTTCGCAGCAGCTTGCTTTGCCTATCTCAAAGTCATTGGTGCTATAATATGACATGAATCCAATTGTCCATGTAGTGTGCTTCCCCCTTCCGTGTTTAACACTACTATAGTGTTACATTTGGTGCCACTGGTATTCTCATCCAGGGGCCATAATTGCTAACTATTGTTTGTAATACAAGATTTACCCATGCTCAGTTTACTCCTATTCTGGAACACAGCAATAGGCAGTCTTGTGTGTTCCAGATGTTTTGGCTTTGAATAGCCATAAAGCTCTGTTTGCCATGATGTCTGGGATTATGTGAGTTTGGCGGACACAAGGTTGTAGTGCCAAAAAGCTTATCTTGAAGCATTTCCTGGTTGGCAGTGCTTTTACAAATGCACGGATGCCAACATTTCTGATTCTGTGGTAGGCAAATATTGAAGGGTACACTTCATATTTCTAAATATAATAGAGAACTACAATGTCCGAACTTGTATCTGTTGTAAGTGCACAATTGATGCTGATAGAACATTGCTAGAATTCTTTCCTTCTGCCTGGGCAAAACAATCCATTGCACATAGACACAACTGTAGTTTTCATTTTGATCTTGGTTATAAATTAGATCTAGCAAAAGCCTGTTATAAAGTAATATAGCCCCTTCCTTAAGTGGTAGGCTTTCTAGATCTAGCTAATCCTTTCTGAACAGATGAGGCAGCTGTCTTCACTGATTTTCACCTTCTGTAGTACTTTGTGTCCCCTGAACATTTTTGGCTTGGAGGTATCATCCAGAAGATATTTTCCTTGTTTTCTATCTAAAAGTGAGAGGCAGAGAGATTCACTTCTGTATTCTCAACAAGGAATTGCGGCAGGAGAAGCAAATCAACCAAGATTGCCTACCTCCAATTCTACCGGCAGGCATCAGCACCAGTGAAAAAGAAACTGGATCTACCCCTATATGTTTAGATTATTATATAATACTGTACCTTGCAATTCTAGCAAGAAAAAAGAGCAGTCAGCACATTAAATAAAAAGTAGAGATAACAATATCTGATAAATCCCAATATATTAATATTTAAAACACCACAGAAACATTCTAAATCTAATTGTAATAATTCTGCACATATCCTCAAAGGGGGGGGGGGATTCCAAGGTGTCCCTAGATTTCTGTGTTTGTGTTCAGACAGATAAATCTGACTGCAACAAGGCCAACTTTTCTGGGAGGCAGAGAAAGTTGCATCCGTATTCTCAACTATTAGTGATGCATCGTAAGGCAAATAAATGGCAGCCACTTGAAAGCGTAATGTTGCCAGAAGTGCTAGTGGTGCTTTACATAAAAAAGTTGGAACTGAATACATTCTAGCAATTTGAGAGAAATAAAGTGTGTTTGGCTGTAAAAGTTCACATTTTCATGAAGTTTTTGAACTGTTGCACTTGGCACTTCCATCATTGATCACAGAGACCATATGAGGAAAAAATGAACAGAACTCAATTTAAGAAAAGTGTGTATATTAGATATATGAAGGCTCATGCCAAGGATTTATGTGCAAACTGATGGTAAAAGGTGATGTTTTATGATGAGGCAATGTTCCTAAACGCTAAATTCTGGTACTAAGTACTAAATTATATAACATGGCTTTCACATCTGTTCTCGTCATTCTTTGGCTTCGTTTCTGTCTTTTGCCGAGGTTTCCATCTTTCTCATTGAGTACATCCCCTTACATACTTAGGGAATCACATAAGGAATAATAGATTTGGCTCTAATAATCTTTGGGAATAAGCAATACAGTTTGAGAGTTAGGGATAAATTGCCAGAAACATTGGCTGAGAGTACCTATGAAATCACCATTGCTTCAAACCATTTACTGTCGGCATGTCCAAATTTGGCCTTCCAGATGTTTTGGACCACAACTCCCACAGTCCTTTGCCATTGGAAATACAAGCTTGGAATTCTGGGAGTTGTGGTCCAAAACATCAGGAGGGCCGAAGTTTGGAGATGCCTTTCACATTACCCTTGGAAGTGTTGGTAAGCTGTGGTTAAACAGTTGTGCTACAGCTATCACCGCTCCTGACCTGGGGTTCAGTTCCAGGTCATGATTGACTTAGCCTTCTATCCTTCTGAGGTTGGTAAAATGAGTACCCAGCTTGAGGGAAGGGGGCAATGTGTAGCCTTCATAAATAATTTGTAAACCACCCAGAGAGTGCTTTAATCACTATGGGGCAGTGTGTAAGCAGAATACTTTGCTTTTTTATTTTAAAAGAACTGAGAATTATTAACGAAAACAATTTGATGTAGTGTGCACACATTGCTTTGAATGCAATATGCCTTTAAAAAAACTTTTTAGTTATTTCCTAGGCTTCCAGTCTCAAACCTAAAATAAGAGAAAGGTCTGTGTCATGTTACCTTGAATGTTTCATATTCTCAAGCACCTTTACATTTAATGATAGGGAAGGCACAATTTGTTTGTTTGTTTGTTTGTTTGTTTGTTTGTTCGTTCGTTCGTTCGTTAAGAGATTTGTGGAATATTTAAGAGTAGACACCTAGCATTGGTTTTGTAATCTGATTCTTAATGTTCACCCATACACATCTACATGGTAGGGCCTGCTGTGCTATAAGACTGTGAGTTGCAGATGGTGCTTTAGCTACTGTATTGATAAAGATATGTCTTCATTTAAATTGAAGGTAATCTTAACACTGCTGCATTTAGGGCTGGTTTGTGTTACATCATATTCATTCATTCATTTACGCTCGGACGTCCATTTTGTGGTGCTCAACGAGGGCCTGGTGTGCCTAGAGGAGGCAACTTGGTCTTCTGGCAGACCCGTGGCCACCTGTAGCTTCTTGAATATTGGAGATAGACATGGCCTTCAGAACTCCTAGCATAGAACATAATGTCAAATGACTCCATTTAGTGCTTCATTTTCTTGGTATCTGTACCAAGAACTCATTTCATGAGTGCTAAGCCAGGCATTATTGTATTAAAATTGTAACATTGATGTCAGTTGTCACATGAATGCATCAACTTCAACAAAAATTTATTTAGTTACAAAGAGACCAGTTATAATGACATTTATAGAGCAGAATTATGTTGGGTTAAAAAGACATGCACACAGTGATGATCACATAGGCATTTCTATCCCTTTGCAGTTAGTTCAAGGCTGATCATGCTGTGGATATGCTAGAAAGAGGGGAGCTGTCTGCGTGATTCCTGTTTTGTGCACATTTTAAAATAGGATTCTGACCATATAGTTTATTTATAAAGCAGTTGTGTAGGTGGGTACTCAAATGGAAAAAGCTTTGAGCATTATAAATACAACATAATAATGGTAGATTGTAAATATGTATGACTGCTATGAAGCAGCATGGATAGTTAAAGCTTTCATGAAGATGCCTACTTGTGCCTGGCAATTACTAGCCTTACTTGCAGAAAATTCTATACACTTAATGCACAGTTTAGCATGTAGCCTCTCTATGGAATATGGCTGCGTATTTCTTCAAGAGAGTGATGTTGCTTGGTGTTCTTGGATGTATAGGAAGAGCAACAAAGAATGTTTATTAAATTGTCTCCTTGCTAGCTATACGTGTTTGTTTACTATAAATAGCATGTAAACTGTATGACCAGAGCTCGCATCAGATTTTAGTCTTAATGTTCATTCCAAAAGTTTATGTACTAATTACTAACACTAGCAAGTATGCTGGATTTCAGTAGATGCATGGCTTACAAAATAGAAAACAGTTTAAATGTCTGGTCTCTTTCATCTCTTTCTGTAGTTTAAGGTAACTCTGTTTGTGGCCTTGAAGGAGCTTTGACTTCTGTAAAAGAATGTAGTATAATTTTTCCTGAAACACTATACAGGTTATGACATATTCGAACATCTTAATTTAGCCATAGAATCATACAATTGAAGGTGGACACATTGATTTTCTCAGCTCCTCCTTGATGTGCCAAATAAGAGGTAAAACATCACGAATAGATAGAATACCACCAATAGACAGATGCCCAGCCTCTGCTTACATGCCCATTATGGGAAGGATTCTACCACTTGCAGTGATTATTTTCCCACAATGAAACTAGTTCAATGGGTGAACTGCTCTTACTATTCAGAAATGTTTCATGATGTTCAGCCAAATTATATTCATCTGTAGAATTTTTTTATTAGATGTAGTCCTTGCTCATGAATTGGAACAAAGTCTTTTCTAAGTTTTTAAAACTTATTTTACTATCATATCCATCAGTTTTCTCCAGGCTAAATATAAGCATTTCTTTCACCTGTACCTTATCAAACTTGCTTTTCATAATTTTAATCATTTGCACCGCTGTCCACCTTAGAACCCATTCCCATTTGTCTACATCCTTAAACTGTACCACCTAGAAATAGTTGCCTAACAACATCCAGGCTCTGAGCCTCAACTAAGAAACTGCCTAGCTTTTTTCCCATCTTGCCAAGGACCTTACATCTAAGAAAAAACTCCTGGCAAATCCATCTTTTTCCATGTTATAACCTATTAGTACTGCTCTGAGGAAGGTGGTCTCACCCCCCGAAATATTAGCAATATTTTTGTTAATCTTCTAGTAGCCTAAAGGTATCACCGGTTCCATTTCTGTATTTGTTTTTCGTGATGGTTACACAGCTCCTCAACTTGTTTTGCTTCAATTAGAAATTGAAAAGGTACTCAAGACAGGGCCAGGCTAGTACAGAAAAAAAGAAGATTGCCATGTTTTGAAAATGATGCTTCTGTAAATGTACTGTAACAACACTTCCTCGTAGTCTCCATGAATCACACATGGGGTTCTGTCCCTGTGTAGAAAGCAGCCTCAAAACTTTCCAGAGCCTAAGGCCTCTGAGGCTGTTTTCAAGAAGTGTGTAGCTTGTGGGGACAAAGTGCCCCATTCAGACAGACACAATTAAATGCTTGTTTTGTTTAGGCAAGGGGCACATTACTCACAAGTGTGAAATTTGTAATGGCTTTAAATGCATCACCGAAAAATTGCTTCAGCAGGCTACATTCACATCTCTGAAAAGTCTAGGAAATCCATTGAGCCAGTCCCTCAATTGCCAGAGAGCCCACAAGTATCCACTAAATCTCTTCATTTAGAACAGTGGGGTCCTGAAAAACACCATGATTTACCATTCCATGCTAGTCCATAACTACCTGGCCTTCAAACTAGAATATCGCCATTGGATCAGGCCTCCTAATTGGAGCAATACCATACCTATTCAAATCATGGGATTGGGATATTACATCTCTGGGATTAGTCTCTGTGGGATAGTTATTGGGGTCACCTTCGTTTGACACACCATATCCACCACCTTGGCTTTCAGGTGGATTGGTGCAACATGTGTTGGTGGAATTACAAGCATAGGTGACTAGCTAGGTCATTTATTGGAGGAGTGATGTTACTCTATCACCAATGAAAATACGTCTTGTCCAAAAGACGTATCCTGCTGGGAACCAGCGTCCACACCAACTTCTCCTCTACAAAACACTCTGTCTTGGAGTTGAAGCCATCAACAGTCAACATTTGGAATCAAGATGCCTATTAGTATGCCCACCATTCCAATCCCATCACCAGTCTTGATCCACAACTCCAAGAAGGTCTAGGCATGAATCACAGTCACCAACTCTGTTGTTTAGGAGTTATAACTGGACCTCTCCCTGCTCCTTAGTGGATGAATGTGGAGACTATGGCCTGAGATCTCCACAATCCTGTAAACACTCCGCTGGAGTCCAGAGAAGACTAAGGTCAGTGTCCCAATCAGTGTCAACCCTGACAGTTAAAAAAAAAACCTTGGCCTTTATCTCCAAGCCAACAGAAGATGGAGATGATTCAACCTATCTACAGAATTGATGCAGCTATCAACCTTGAAACATGATCACCATTGAAATCCTTATGGCTCTTAACAGAGAACACACTTGAAACCATTCTCCTAAAGATTAATGTCCTTGCAGCAAGTGAAATATGACATGAAGTCAGAAGATGTTTATTGCTCACCTCCAGTATCCAGCTCAATTACTTTCCATCATTTTCCACCAACAGTCCAGCTGTTTGTCCAATATCCTACTGGATAAAAAGTTTTCTTCAAAAGCATATACATTGGGTACCATCTCAAGAAGTAAGGGATGGCTACTACTACTGCTAATTCACAATCCTGAAGAAAGATGGGAGATTACATTCTATACTCAACCTCAAAGGCATGAACAAATACATAACATTCAAGAGCTTCTGCATGATAATACTATCTTCTTCAGTCTACCATTACGCAGTGAGGGAGACTGGTTTGCTGTTGTGGACTTAAAGACCATGTGTTTTCATATCTCTATCAGACCAGTCTGCCATGATCTCCAATTCATTCTTCCAAGTTAGCTATACCAGTTTCAGGTATTACCCTTATCAGTGGCACCAAGAATTTTCACAAAGTGTATGGCATCAATTTGCAGCATACCTTTTTCTAAGAAGAATCATGGTATTCCCTTTCCTATAGTAGATGTTTGTTGGTTGATCACCACTTCGAAGCCCCCCTTTGTCAATATGTTCAGTTCACTCTGTGCTTCAGCCTTGGTCTGCAAGTCAACATTCCTAACTCTCATTTGGTGCATCATAGATGGATACATTGGAACACGTTGGATTCTAACTCAGTAAGAATATTTTTAACAAACAGCAGGTTCTTCGCTATAGTGTACACTGTTCTGCATTTGCAGCACAAACCAGAAGCCACAGCTTATGTCATTCAGTGGCCACTGGGTCTCATGGCTTCCACTGGTGCTGTAGTTCAACATGACAAACTTCTTATGGGTCCATTTCAGTTCTTTAAGGAATCACCAAATGAAGATACTTCCGTTACCCATCAGTTTCAGGATGCAGCTATCCTGATGGACAGTACTGACGTATCTCCTAACAGGAATTCCTTTTGGGCTACCCACCCTTCTATCAACATCACAATGGATACAATTCTAAATGGTAGAGGAGCAAACTGCAAAGACAGAATCATTCACAGTTTGTGGACTGCAAAATAGCGTTATTTCCACATCAACTATCTAATTTTTTTTTTTTGTAATTTTCAAAGTATTTCAGTCAACAGCAGAAAGATTAAGTTGTTCAGGTGGCCTCTGGCAATTCATGTATAACAACAACAAGCTTAGAGGCACACATTTGTTGTCCCTGTTCCTTATCACCCAACTCTGGAAGTGGTATATATCCTACCCACATATATCCTGTAGCCATCCATGTATCTAGAGAGAATAACTACCTGGCAAACTCCCTTAAGCCATTTTACCAAGCAATTTCACAAGTGGAGGGTATCTCATAGTTTCATGTAGATAGTGGAACACAGGCGATCTCCTTGCCTATATATTTTTGCCATCCATCACAGTCACAAATTAGAGATGGGCACGAAATGCAAAAATGGTGTTCTGTTTCATTTCGTTTCCCATTTCGTTTTGTTTCATTTAAAACAAATTTATAAAAAATTCATTTCATTTTTTCATTTTGGTTCGTTTTGTTTCTCTGTGTTGTGTGTGTGTGTTGTGTTTCTTTTAACTTTTTTTACTGTTTTGGCAGTGGGGTTCATTGTTTGGTGCTTGTACGACATGTGTGTGTGTATATTTCCCCTCCCCCAATCCCACATGCCAGCTGATCGGCGCTGGGGAAGGAGAATTTCCCCCCCACCCCAGCATCGATCAGCTGGATCTGGGGACTTGGGGAGGGGGAAAAATATTAGTGATAACTTAATAAGAAAATGCTGGCCGCTGCCACCTCCCAAAATCTGGTCTGGATCAAGCATGCCTAAATAGCAGCCTTCTTTTTGGATCCCAAACTTCAGACCACCACCACCTCCTCCAGCAAAACACTCCCCCCATACAATCTGGAGAGGTTGCCTTTTTCCACCCCAATATGCCCACTTCCTTTTGGTCTTTCTTAAAAAGAAGTGCACCCTTTTCCCTCCTCACCTTTCCTCGGGATCTCCCGGAGTTGCCTGCCTGCGCCAACAGCTTCCCTCTTCGCCACAAACACACAGACACACATGTGCTCTCTGAGATTCATCTCCTTAAAGGGACACCAGCCCTTTATGCCCCTCAGAGTCAGGAGGACTCAAGGAAAATATTTTGCAAGTCCCCCCACCCTGCCCGCTTTTCCGTAACCCAGCCAGTTTAGTTAGCTGCCAGTCTCGCTCTAAGATAGAAGCAGTCTTTTGAACCATTTTCTTGAAGACTGCTTAAGGGGCTGGTTGTCTTTCTGTGTCGGTTCGGGAATGTGAGGGTCCATGAGGGCGGAGGAGGCAACTCCGGGAGATCTCAAGGAAAGGTAAGGGGAAAAGAGGGTGTACTTCGCTGAGTTCGCTGCGTTAATATTTTTCTTTTTTATGATGGCACGGCAAAGGGGGCGGGAGGAGGAGGAAAATTTAAAGCAAGCAATCAAACCTTGACTAGGAATCGCTTGATTTTATTTTAGTCTTTTTAAGAAAGACCAAAAGGAAGTGGACATATTAGGGGTGGTAGAAAAGCAACCTCTCCAGATTTTTTTTTGGGGGGAGTGTTTTGCTGGAGGGGGTGGTGGTGGGTGGTGTGAAGTTTGGGATCTGAAAAGAAGGTTGCTATTTAGGCATGCTTGATCTGGTGTTCCAGAGGTGGTAGCGGCGGCGAGCGGCAAAAATTATCTTGTTCTTTTAAAAACAAAGGAGATTTAAAAATAAGCTGGGGAGCTTCCCTCCCCCAATGCGCCCGATCGGCGCCGGGAAAGTGCGGCCTTTTAAAACTTTTTTTTGCCAAGTCCCAAGTCTGCACTACAGCTGATCGGTGCTTGGAGCTCTGCCAAAAAAAATGCGGTTTCCCATGCCAGCTTTTTCCCATAGTAATGCATTGCTTTGATGCATTCCTATGGGAAAACAAAAAATGAAGCAAACGATATGGAAATTTCCATTTTGTTTTGTTTTGTTTTTCTTTGATGGGTAGGTTCGTTATTTGTTTCATTACGTAACAAAATGATTAACGAAATGAATTAAGAATTCATTTCGTGCCCATCTCTATCACAAATGTCAGAAGTATTGCTTTTGGACAGGATGTGACTCGGGGTCTCTCAGTGAAACATTCACTTTGCACTGGATGGGCAATTTTCTTTACATCTTCCTCCCCTTCCCTTCGTCCATAGAAATGGAATTAAAATCAAACAAGAGATATTGCATGCAATCCTAAAACAGGTCTTGTTAAATCCTCCATTTGGGTCCACCTAGCAGCTATTTTGTCATGCCAACCTCATGGCCACCCTTCATCTCCTCTCTTCAGATGCTATCCTTAAAGTCTTGAAAGGTCTATCTATTGTGGACATCAGGGTTTGACTGGAACCTTGGTCTCTTTCTCATCCTTACAAAGCTAATGGAACCTCCCTTTGAGCTTATAGCAACTGCTGATATCAGACTGCTTACCTTCAAAACTGTTTTTCTTGTTGCTCTTAAATCAACAAAGCACACCTGTGAACTCAGTTCTCCAAGCCACTGATCCTGCAGGTGTGTTTTTTTTTTTTTTGTAAAAGTTACATTATTGTTAGATATCACTTCATCTAAAGTTATTTCTACTTCCACACATCACAACCAACCTTTTTTGTAAATCCTTAAATGCCTCTTGATAAATAACTTTGCAGCTTTGATGTGCAATATGCTCTGACCTTCTAGATCTCTTCCTGCATGGTGGAGTTTCACAGTTCTCTTTGTCAAGCATTATAGACTGGACATTGGTTCCCAT
The DNA here is from genome assembly GCA_023846285.1 of Phrynocephalus versicolor. Classification (NCBI taxonomy): domain Eukaryota; kingdom Metazoa; phylum Chordata; class Lepidosauria; order Squamata; family Agamidae; genus Phrynocephalus; species Phrynocephalus versicolor. The sequence goes on along the minus strand of JAHTLZ010000023.1, from coordinate 5,253,534 downwards.
CAGCGTACGTCTTTTGGACTAGCGGTACTTTCATTGGTGATAGTGTGACATCATTCCTCCAGTAATTGAGACTGCTAAACACCTGTATGTGTGGTTCGTGGAGAACACAATACAGACTTATTACCTGTAACATGATTTATTTGAGTGGTCATACATGAATTCACATATCCCATCCTCTCAGCTTTATGTGTGGGTTGCAGATGGAACATGATTGAGTCAGAGCTGTTAGAGTGTGCCTGGTTGTCTGCATAGCACTGGGGGAAGGAAAAATACTTCTGCTTACAATGTTGAAAATTCTGGGCCTGCTTTCCATGAAGACACATAACCCCTATCTGCGAATTTGTGGATGACCACTCTAAGAACTGTAGTTACAGATCAACTGTCCTTTCCCCCTTTAATTGTAGCAAATTTGGCCTGTATGTTTGAATCAATGAAGACGTTGTATTATTGCTTATTTCCCCACAAAAGGTTTAGGTAAATTGATGATCCAAAGAAAACAGAAGATTGCAAGTAAATTTGAAGCACCATAGAAATTGTTCCTGTTGCCTTTTTGTTTCCATATCTGAATAGGGAGTCAGAACAATTATATATTATATATTGGACTAAGGCACCGAAACTGTAGACTGCAGAGTCGGCAGCTCGGCGGTTCGAATCCCTGGTGCTACACAGTGGAGCGAGCTCCCGCTGATAACCCCAGCTCCTGCCAACCTAGCAGTTCGAAAGCATGTAAATGCAAGTAGATAAATAGGTACCGCCATAAAAAGCGGGAAGGTAAAACAGTGTTTCCTTGCAGCCGTGCCGGCCACATGGCCATGGACTTGCACAGCACTGGCTCTTCCGGCTTGAATACGGAGATGAGCACCGCCCCTAGAGTCGGACACGACTAGCATGTATATGTGGGGGGAACCTTTACCTTTACCTTAGTACCCTCTAGAAAATGTAGAATCATAGAATAGCAAAGTTGAAAGGGACCTACAAGGCCATCAACTCCAATCCCTGCTCCATCAAATCAAAGGATAGCTGCCAGGTTGCTGTCCAAATTTCTCTTGAATGCCTCCAGCGTTGATGCATTTTTCTTTTTCTCAAAGATTAAGGGAGGAAAAACATATAGCACCTTGTTATATATTTATTACTTTAATTCCTTGAACAAATTTATAACCCAGTTATTCTAAACAGAATGTCCATCTTATTGGCCTGACCCAGTCAGCCCCAGATCATCTTAAACTGCAATGTTGTGTGCAATTTCTTTTGTGAAGTTTTACCAACATCCCCCACCCCCGAACCTCGTCTGCATCATAGCTTCTCCTTTGCTGATCTAGACATTGTATTTGAACACTCCTGATTTTTGCGCGGAAACCCTTCTTGGCAAGTCAGCCCTCCATTTGCTTTTGGCTTAGTCTGGTTCTAGAGCACATAATCTAAAGATGGGGGGAAGTGGGCCAAGTGACTGCAGATACACACCTTTTATCTCACTAAGAACTTGGATCTGCACCACTTGCAAAAGTCCACATTCCATAACCTGTGTATTTCAGCCATGAACACTGAAAGTCCCCATTTAACAAAAGCTGTTCATTTCTGGATAATTTTGGTCTAATATGGTATAGCCCTGTTGGAAGTAACAGGGATCAAGAAAAAGGATGTTGTGGATGCCACCCCATTGTACATGCAAGTGGATCATTCTCTACATACAAAGAAAATCTCAATTTGGGACCAAAACAATAGCCTGTTCTTCAGGCTCATTCTACACAGTGTTAGAGAAAGAGTAGTATCCTTCTATAGAACCCCCATGGTATAGGCCCGTCGTGGCGAACTTTTGGCACTCTAGATGTTTTGGACCACAACTCCCAGAATTCCAAGCCTGTATTGCCAGTGACCAAGGACTGTGGGAGTTATGGTCCAAAACATCTGGAGTGCTGAAGGTTCTCCGCCACTGGTACAGGCATTTGCCCTGGGATGGGGCAGTGGGAAAACTGTCCTTTCCCGAAACTTGCCACAGTAGTGGTTTCTGATACAGCATTCTGAAATCTACAGCACAGAGCTGTTCTACAATCTGAGTAAGTTGGACAAACTAAACAGACTGTGAACTGTAGGTCCCAATAATTCATTAATGATCGCATGTGGATTTAGCCCATGGCCTTGTAATGGTTCTACACAAGTAATCAGAAAAAGAATTAGATGCTTTGGTCCATATGGTAACTTCACAAAAGAAATCTTGCAAGTAATAAAAATTGAATTGATAGCAAAAACCACAGAACTCCAAAGCTATTCTAATTAGGCAATACAGTGACCCCCCCCCGCCATTTCGCGGTTCAGGTACCACGGCCCCGCTACATCGCAGGATCACATTACCTGCACCGTGGGGGAGGGGCGGGTTGCTCCATGCCGCTCAACCAGGCTCTCCCGAGAAGCCTTGGAGTGGCTGTGAGGGGCGGCGCAGAGGGATCGGGTTGCTCCGCGCCGCTCATCCAGGCTCCCCCGAGAAGGCTCGGGGTGGCCGGGAGGGGCGGCGCGGAGCGATCGGGTTGCTCCGCGCCACTCAACCAGGCACCCCCAAGAAGCCTCGGGCTGCACAGGCGGGCGGCGGTGGGAGGTAAGATCCCCCCTTCCCCCCACCCGCTTCTGCATATCGTGGATTTTCTTGCATCATGGGTGGGGTGGGTCCCTAACCCCCGCAATCGGTGGGGGGTTACTGTATTTAAATGATATCTTAATTAATGCTAGCAAAAGTGTGGATGCAGTTCATATAACTATTTCATACTGCGGAAGAAAAACAGAATTTTCAGTTTAACTTATTGTGTACAAGCAGTTTTGCTATGGAGCTCATTGCAAAGATTATAAAAGAAAAAACATTACTTAATGTCATTTTTTTTCCAGATTACAGGACATCATCTGTTAAGATACACTATCTTTTAAATTTTCTGTCAAGGAGAATTGAAGGTGTGACATTAAAATATGAAAGTGTAAATGATGTCATGTTTTTTCGACTCTTAGCTTCTGCAAGAATTTATTTTGAAATCCATCACAATCTAGATAACAGGTAAATGACTGCTGCTGAAACTGAATTTCAAAGGTGCATACTCTATAATATGTTGGATAAGACAAAGCCTTGTTTGGGACCATATGAAAAAAGCAGTGATGGAAAACTAGTTAGCCTATGTATTTTGTCACATACCATCTTCATCTATCGACTTACTGTACATTCTGAACTATACGTAATAGTGATAAATGACCAGTAAGGAAGCTTCAATGGAACCCAAAGGTTGAAGCTAGAGACCAAACCCTGACTTTTCCAATTTCACAGTATCCTTATGTTCTGATCCAGTTTATCTATTGTATACAAGAAAATCTGTTGCTGTAATGTGGGTGAGGACATAGTTTTATTCCTATCGATTAAAATATGGGTGCTTTTCAGCTGCAGTTCCCGATAGGTGAAAGTCTGCTTCTAGTCCCTAATCACTTTGTCCACAGCATGCCAGCAAATTTCATTAAATTAATACAGTTGTAGAGTTAACATGTCTAAACATTTCACAGTCCTAAATATTATTTACATTTAGTATTATTGTATAAAATGCTTCTGCAGTTAAGACATTCTTTCTAACCTGGTCCAGAACAGAATGTAGATCTATTTATTTTTATTTGTGAGTATTTTTACACTGCCTTTCTCCTTAGAAAAGGACCCAAGGCAGCTAACAGTATGGAGGGACAATATACATTCCAGTACGATTAAGATATATTCAAGTATAAGAACAGGGAATTGAGGGGTATCTTACAGCATTAGAAAACAATAGAGATGAGCACGAAATGAATTTTTAATTCATTTTGTTATTCGTTTCGTTAGCTAACAAAATGAATAACAAATCAACCCATCAAAGAAAAACAAAACAAAACAGAAAATCCCATTTCGTTCGCTTCATTTTTCGTTACCCCCCCCCCTACCTTGTCCTTGCTGGCAGCCGGTGCAGTCCTCCTGGTCCGGGCGGGGAAGGTAGGCCTGTAGAGGCGCTGGGCCCAAGCCAGCACCTCAAAAAGCCCCCCAATTGGGGACTTTTAAAACCAATAAAATAAAATAAAATAAAAAAGGAGCACTGACCCGGTCTCAGGGGTGGCCGGGTTGACACTCTAAATTGAAGGAAAAAATAAAACCAGCGCCAACCCAATCCCTGGGGCCATGCGGACAGTGATTGAAGAAAAAAATGAGGTGCTGGCTTGGGGCCAGCGCCTCAAAAAGCCCCCAGTGGGGACTTTTAAAACAACAAAAATAAAAAATAAAATAAAAAGGAGCCCCGACTCGGCTCCATGGGTGGCCAGGTCGGTGCTCTAAAATAAAGGAATTTTTTTTAAAAAAAACAGCGCCGACCCAGCCCACGGGGCCACGTGGTCAGTGCTTGAAGAAAAGAAAAAAAGAGGTGCTGGTCCCAAGCCAGTGCCTCAAAAAGTCCCCACTGGGGACTTTTAAAACAACAATAAAATAAAATAAAATAAAAATAATTTTTAAAAAAGGAGCGCTGACCTGGCCCCAGGGATGGCCGGGTCGGTGCTCTAAAATGAAGGGAAAAAATTTAAAAAAACCAGCGCCAACCCGGCCCCAGGGGCCGCACAGTCAGCACTTTTAAAAAATTAAATAAATTAATTAATTACCAGTGCCGACCCAGCCCAGGAGCCGTTCGGTTGGTGCTGTAAACCAAAAAATAAAAATAAAATAAAAAATAGAAAAAATTTAAAAAAATTTAAAAACAATAGAACCAGTGCCAGCCTGGCCCCAGGGGCAGTCGGTCGGTGCTTGAAGGGGAAACAAAAAACAAAAAAAGCCCCCACTGGGGACTTTTAAAACAACAAACATATAAAATAAAATAAAATAAAATAAAAGGAGTGCTGACCCAGCCCCTGGGGCCACGTGGTCAGTGCTTGAAGGGGGGGGGGAAAGGTGCTGGTCCCAAGCTTGTGCCTCAAAAAGCCCCCGCTGAGGACTTTTAAAACAACGACAATAATAAAATAAAATAAAATTTAAAAAAGGAGTGCCGACCTGGCTCCAGGAGCTGTGTGGTCGGTGCTGTAAATAAAAATTTTCAAAAAAAAGAACCAGTGCCGAGAAAAATAAAAAATCAAATCAAATAGAAAGAAACAGCGCCGACCTGGCCCCAGGAGCCATGTGGTTGGCGCTTTAAAAATGGGGGGGGGGGAATCAGCACTGACCCGGCCCCAGGAGCTGTGTGGTCGGTGCTGTAAATAAAAATTTTCAAAAAATAGAACCAGTGCCGACCCGGTGCTAGGGGCCGTGTGGTCAGTACTTAAAAAAAAAACACCCAAAAAACAAGGAGTAGTGACCTGCCCCAGGGGTGGCCAGGTCGGCGCTCTGAAATGATGAAAAAAATTTTTTAAAAAAAAAACAGTGCCGACCCGGCCACAAGAGCCGCGCAGTTGGCACTTTAAAAATAAATTTTAAAAATAAATTAAAACCAGCTCCGACCCGGACCCAGGGGCCGCGCAGTCGGTGCTTTAAAAATTAGAACAATAGGGGGGGGGGGAGCAAAAAACCCAGCACCGACCTGGCCCCAGGAGCCGTGCAGTCGGGGCTGTAAACCAAAAAAATAAAAAAAAATAGAACCAGTGCTGACTCGGCCCCAGGGGCCGTGCGGTCTGCACTTGAAGGGAGGGAAAAAACAAAAAAAGAGGTGTGGCCCCAAGCCAGCGCCTCAAAAAGCCCCTGCCGCTGGGGCCAGGATTGCTCGCCTCCGCTGCCACTGCCCGGTAAGTCAGACCCGAACTGGTTCGGCTCACGTCAGGTTTGTACAATTTTTTTTTTTAATCGTATGAGCCCAAACTGAACCGAACCAAGGGTGGGCCCAAAACAGACGAACCCAAACCATGGGTTTTCTGTTTCATGCCCACCTCTAGAAGACAACATTAAAGCTAAAAATGAATGTGAGCAGTTAAGAAAAAGGTATTTGCCTGTTTCTGGAAAGACAGCAGGGATGGGGCAGTCTTGACCTCTTGTACGAGGGAGTTCCAAAGTCTGGGCACAGCAGCCAAGAAGGTCCTTTCATGTGATTCCACAAGATGTACCTGTGGGGGCGGGATGGAGAGAAAGGCCTCTCCTGATGACCTTAGAACATGAGTCGGTTCATACTGTGAGATTCGATCTTTGAGGTAGATAGGACACAGGTCATATAGTGCTTTGTGAGCACTTTGAATTGTGATTGATAGCTGATTCACAGTGGATTTGCAGTCATCTGATAGGGGTGTAATGTAATCTCTGTAACCTGCCCCAGTCAGCAATCTGGCTGCTGCATTTTGGACCTGCTCAAGTCCTGAGACTTTTAATTGGAAGTCACACATAGAGCATATTGAAGTACTCTAGCTGGGACATCACTAGGGCATGTGTCACCATGGCCAGAGCAGGAATGGCTGTAACTGGCGCACTAGTTTTAATTTTGCAAATGCGCTTCTGGCCACAGCTGTGACCTGGGCATGTAAGGTCAAGGATGAGTCCAGGAGGAACTCCAAGCTGTGCACCTCTTTTTTCGATTGGAGGGTGATCCCATCAAGTGTAGGTTGTATCCCTATCCCTTGTTCTCCTTTTTGACTGACCACAGCACCTCTGTATTGTCTGGGTTTAATTTCAATCTGTTAATCTTCATCCAGTTCATTACTGCAGTTAAACACTCATGTAAAGTCAAAATAGTAGCTACCTTAGAATTTGGAGGTGACGAGAGGTAGAGTTGGGCGTCATCAGCATACTGGTGGCACTTCACCCCAAAACGCCTACTAATCTCTCCCAGAGGTTTCATATAAATGTTAAATAACATAGGGGACAGGACAGAACCCTGGGGAACTCCACAGATCAGCGGCCGTGAATCACCTAACACTACTTTCTGTGTTCTATGTTGCTGGAAGGACAAGCCATTTTAATGCAGTGCCCCCAATTCCCATTTCAGAGAGACAAGTCAGGAGGTGCTGTGGTCGATAGTGTCAAAAGCAGCTCAGAAATCTAGTAAAACCAAAAGGGACACAGATCCCCTATCCATTTCCCCGCATATGTCATCTACCAGTGCAGCCAGTGCTGTCTCTGTCCCATAGCCAGCCCTGAAGCCAGATTTATTTATTTATTTATTTATTGCATTTTTATACTGCACCGATTTCCCATTTCTTACATAAATGCAAATAAGTAATAAGCGACAAAGCAAATTAAATAGAACAGTGGAATAAGCAGATAAAATAAGCAAATAAACACATAATACATACACATAATAAATTGAAATGGATCCAGGTAGTTTATCTCACCCAGAAACCTCTGGAACTGTGAGGCCACAACCCATGCTAGAACTTTCCCCAAGAATGGAATATTCTTTACTGGATGGTAATTGTTCAGTATTGTTGAATCCAAGGAGGGCTTTTTTAACAGTTGTTTTACTATTGCCTCCTTTAAGCATGCTGGAATCCTGCTCTGTTATAAGGAGGCATTCTCTACTCTTCCTAACCAGTCTGCCATACCTTTCTCTGGTAGCTTTTATGATCCATAAGAACATAAGAAGAGCCATGCTGGATCAGGCCAAAGGCCCATCTAGTCCAGCTTCCTGTATCTCACAGTGGGCCCACTAGATGTGTTTGGGAGCACACGAGACTAGATATCTGTCTCCTGATACCTCTCCCCTGCATCTGGCCCTTGAATTACCCCGGTTTAAAGCCTGGAGACTACACATTTCCATCATGGTTTGTAACCTATGATGGACTTTTCCTCCAGGAATCTGTCAAACCCCTTTTGAAGGCATCTAGGCCAGATGCCATCACCACATCCTGTGGCAGGGAGTTCCACAGACTAACAACGCGCTGGGTGAAAAAATATTTTCTTTTGTCAGTTCTTACTCTCCCAGCCCTCAATTTGATTGTATGTCCCCTAGTTATGCTATTTTGTGAGAGGGAGAAGAGCATCCCTCTATCCACTTTACTCATGCCCTGCATTATTTTGTACGTCCCAATCATATCCCCCCCAGGCGCCTTTTTTCCAGACTAAAGAGCCCCAAATGTTTTAGCCTTTCCTCATAAGGGAGGTGCCCCAGCCCAGTAATCATTTTAGTTGCTCTCTTCTGCAAGTATCCAACATATATGCGGTGGCCCTCACCTCCCCAAGGGTTCTGACCACATCATCCAGCTGTAGGAAATGAAAGTCATCCATTAATACAGGACAGTCGGGGGGGTTATTTATTTATTATATATTTATTTTATTTATTTACAGTGTATAGCTTGTATGCTGCCCACTATCCAAAGGTCTCTGGGTGGCTCACAATCAAAATAAACAATTTACCAGCTCTGGATTAGTAGAAGTATCCAAAGTGGCCTGGATCTGTTCAATATTGCTTGCAAAGTGTTGTGCAAATTCTTCACAGTGAGTTTGAGTTGTCTGTGCCATCCACCCATGGGTCAGCATGTAGCAGACTTTTGACTATTCGGAAAAGCTCCACTGGACAATTTTGTGATGAATCAATGATAGTAGAAAAAAATGATTCCTTTGCTTCCTCCACTGCCTTGGAATAAGCCTTCCAAAGACCCTTTACTGTTTCTTTATCTGCTTCAATCTGGGTTTTCCACCAATGCCTTTCACCTCTACGAGCCACCTGTTTCAATTTTGCCAACTCCCCAGTATTTCTGGATTTGCAGAGTCAACGTATAGCAATATGGGTAGCAGGGATATATATATATATATATTAAAAAGCAACTGCTTACATATAAAACCTTTCTTTGAGAGGGATTTCTATATTCAATTTTTAAACTGTCAAAATTTGTTTTGCCTGTGCAGACGGCAACATTGCTGGAACTGTGAAAAGAAAATAATTGCTTTTGCCTTCAAAAGGCAGGGGCCTCTTTAAGCAAGGCTAGGCCTTTTTTCTTGTTATGCTCAAAGTTTAGAACTCCCCCCGCCCCAATATTCAGTAGGTATCTTGTACACCTTTTTTGTTCCTGTCAGCCTTTGGGTTTGGAGTTGGGGTTGTCTTATAAGTGATACTTGTAGCCTCCTTAGTGATTTTTTTCTGTTGCTCTGGATTCTTGTCAAGGATCCTCTCTTCATTTTCTCTAGTCACTTTGGCTGTTCAGCATGAACAGAAAAGCAAGATTATGAATGTTTTGAAATAAAAATATTGCTTTGTTAAATTAAAAATTATTCATTTTAGAACATTAGTTATCGTGCCTTCTGTTAACTTTAAACATCCAACGTGACTCTGAAAAACAGACATATTTTACTTGAGGTGAACATTGTGGGCAGTGCACTAAAATTAGACATTGAAATTGACATTGCATCAACAAGAAAAATCATCTTTTCTCAGAGAATCATAGAATCCTATATCCAAAGACACCGAGAAATAAACAGTGCAATAGAGTTTGTAAATCGCAGTTTGCAGTCCCATGTATTGAGGCGATCATAATGGCCTGCCTGTACACCAAATATTGCCCTAGGGCAGTGGTGGCGAACCTTTAAAGACCAAGTGCCAAAACTGTGATTCAAAACCCACTCATTTTTCGCAAAGTGCCAATACAGCAATTTAATCTGAATATAGGTGGCTGTGAAGGGGCAATGTCAGGTGCCCACAGAAAGGGCTCAGAGTGCCACCTTTGGCACCTGTGTCATATGTTTGCCAACACTGCTCTGCACTTCCAAATATAATACAGCATCACAGAAATACAGGCATTTGTATAAAGGTGAAACAAAAAAGTGCAAAAAACCCAATCAGCAACCCAGTTACTGTTGGTTGTGAGTTGTGCTTGTGAGTCATCATCATTGCCATCCTTGGAATAAACTACTGTCTATGTTAAGGATTAAAAATAATAAGAATAAAACACCTTTGTGGGGAGTTCACTTATGTTTTCATAAGCCCATCAAGCATGGTTAGATACTGACTGACTGACTGATTTTATACCACCCATCTGATTAATAGTCACTCTGGGCAGTTCATATAACAGTAACAATGACGTTATTTTTTAAAAAATTAAATTAACTAAATTAAAATGAAAAACCAACTTTAAAATCGTTTTGTAGAAGCTATAATCCAGTATGTCTAAGGACAGCAGTTTCTTATCACTTATGTATACACCTTTCTTCTCACACCACTTCTACAATAAAAAGCTATAATTGTTCATGAGTATTTGCTGGTTACATACTAATATGCTCGGTTTGTTCAGGGCTCCAGTTTGAAACCAGTAGTTTGCTGTACATCTCCTTTCAGCACAGTTTAACAATACTTTTATGTCTACCTCAGTTAACCTTATTTGGCTGCAGTCCTATATCCATTTACTGTGAGTGAAATGTATCTTGTGTATTAAGACAGTAAATTGAGTAATAACTGTCTCACTGAAAAAAGGAAAAAATCACAAGATGGCAGGGTAAAATGCTTGGTCTGTACAGTTGCAGTGGGAATCAAAACATACACTTACTCCCAGCTCGGAGGGGCTATAATAATATGAATTTGTGTCTGATTTATCTACTGTAATATTAAAAATCATTATATCCTGCGACAGAATGGGGTCAGATTTCTGTGCTTCCACTGTATGCTCAGAAAGCAAGGACCTCAGGGGATGGAGCAGGTGATTTCTGCTTCTAGGAGAAGTTCTACAAAGTTTGGTTGAGAGCTCTGCTCTGAGAGCCTATCAAGTAATTCTTGTTTTCCAGCCCCTGCTCTGTCTTGATGCACTGTCTGAAGGAAACAATCCTTAAGAAACCTTTAGGTGCAAGTAATGTGCAGTATGCTATGGAAAGAATCATTTCAAATTTTTCCATGTCTTGCAGGAATACAAGCGCAAATTAACGAGTGTGTCTCAAGTACGGAAAGAACTCAAGTCCCGCATCCAGAGCCTTCCCGACCTATCAAGGCTGCCCAATGTCACAGGAAGTCAGGTGCACCTTCCGTTTGCAGGGGATGTCTTTAGTGACAATTGACCTAGAGATGCTCCACTGGGATACAGAATCAGTCAAATTGATATTATTTTTGTATATTTGTTGAGAGTAGCATTGAAGGCGATGTTCTAATTTATAAAGAATGTTAACTGTTGCTTTGTTTACTGTTTTACTGACAAGTGATAAACCGGGTGCTATGTACGAGGTGACATCTGCACGTTATTATGTTAAAGGAAGTGATTATTAAAATTAAATTTTGTACACACTTTGATTGGATCCAGTCCCAATAACAATTTTGGGGTTTTTTTCCTTTGAGGTTCTTGATTGAGTTTATTAATTTAAGCTAATGATACAATATCTGCATTAAAAAGCAGGCATTGGTATTTTGATTACAATAGATCATTTTTTTTCTTGGAAACTTGTCAGGAAGCATTTAACTTCTCCAGAAATATGTGAATATTATGTCATTTAAAAACTTTGAATACAAATCCTATTAAAAACAGATGTTGAATGACCAAAAATGAACTTACTTAAATAAATTAATGTATGATTTAGCATCAAAATGTTTTTAATGTTAGTGATTTAGCATTTTAAATTTATCTTCTGAGAGTTGATTTTTACCTGCTGAAGGATTGTATGTTTGCACCACATTTTTCTGCATCTGAACCGGTAACAAATTGAATCCCACAAAATACTCAGAACACTGTATATTTTCAAACTATTACCAGGAGGGGTAATCCTTAAGGCGGGAAAGTGGGATGGTCATATAGATCTTAAATATATCCTTCATTGACCACTTCTAAAAAGGGGCGCCATTTTATACAGAACTATTCAGAAGTTATACAATATTGCAGGAGTGGGCAACCTTTGGTCCTCCAGAAGTTTTTGGATCAGAACTCCCACAGTCCTTTATCATTGGCAGTATAGGCTCAGAATTCTGGGAGTTGCAGTCCAAAACACTTGGAGGTCTAAAGGTTTCCCATCCCTACTTGATCTAGTAGGTTTTGGTCCCAGATTATCTGTGCATAAAATTGCACTGCAGTGCTAAACGTATTTCTGTATTGTGCTGTATTCACTCTCTTTGCTCTAAGATGGAACTCAGTGGTTGCCCATGATAACTGGACAAATGTTGCAACAAAAATAGTCATTGCCAAAGTATTTATATGGGAAACCTTTACTACCAATGACTGAGAGATGACTGCATGCTTCTCCAGTTCTATTTCTTAATATATCTACTTGGTTGCTTGCATGAAGTTATTATTTCTTGTATGACTTAACATATACACTAAATGACCTACCACAGTTCTACTCTTGCAGATTTCTAACTCTTGATTATCATTTTGTCCAAAGCAGAATAGCAAATTTGCTCAGACTTCAGTGTTTCCCAACAAAGGAAGTGGTAATCTTATTTGGTGAGCAAAACAAAACACTGATAGGAAATCTGCTATTTGAACAGTACGCAAGTACCATATATGAAAGCAGAATTCCCCTTCCTGGTACCAAAGAGTAGTGGCTGCAATATCCAGACCACTTTGGTGTACATGACTTAGGTTCCTTCTTCCTTATAGTAGCCATGTTGTTAGTAGACAAGATTCAGTTAATTTTCACTCCTGAATATTAAGCAGTCACGTGCATTTAGTTTATCAGGCCCTATCTTGCAAAGTTTCAGCATGATCCAGCCAGAATTAGTCCACGAAGTGCAAAGGAACGGTATGTAATGTTTGGAAGTTGTGTCATGTCATGGCAACTGGACTTCTTTTTCTTGAGAGACTGAAACGTTTAGCTGCTCATCCAAACAGCTTTGTTAGTCTGAGGAAAGCTAGTTGTAAGTCCTCCATTTTATATTCCACTTTGACCTCTTGTAACCCTGTTCTGAAATAGGCTCATAAGATGATTCATAAAACAGGTTCCTGTTGTGGATTTCATCACAGCTACAGAATCAGCCATTCACAGCTACAATCTGCCAGCAGCAGAGGCTGAACTACTTGGGATAAAAGTCTCTGCCACACTCTCCAGTGCTCAACCACCACCATCCAACCTCAGCATCCAGGAGAGAAGTGCTCTGATATCCCTCAGCAGGGATGAGAACATCACCATTCTGCCTGTGGACAAAGGAAGATGCACTGTTGTCCTCAATACTGTGGACTACCATGAAAAAGTGTGTTGGATGGCCAACGCACATGTGAAAACTAAGAGACTCCACCAGCAATAACAAAAAAAAGTAATAGCATGCTTAAAACTCTTGGAAAAAGATAACACAATCAACAGGGTGACTTACCACAGGTTATATCCTGAAGAGACCGTACCCTGCTTTTACGGACTTCCCAAGATCCACAAGCAAGGAATCCCCCTCAGATCCATCGACAGTAGCATAATTCAGTGACTTACAACATTGCAAAATACCTGGTGACTATCCTAGCCCCACTGGTTGGACTCGCGGACCACCACATGTACAATTCAGAGGAGTTTGTTTCTAAAGTCAGGGAGCTGAAACTGGATAGATGAAACCATGGTATCCTTTGATGTTACATCTCTCTTTACCTGCATTCCCACCACCAATGCCCTATCAACTGTAAAGAGAAGATGTAAGAGAAGACAGCACCCTCACCTCCAGAAGCAGCCCCAACCAGACTAGATATGCCTGCTCCTGGACCTGTATCTGAACACCATATACTGTATTTCGTATACAGAGGGGACGTCTACAGAGAGAAGCATGGTTGTGCCATGGGCTCCTCAGTGTCATCAACTGTTGCGAACCTATACATGGAAGAAGTGGAGAAGAGGGCACTCAACACCTTCCCAGGGACACCATTCCACTGGTTCAGGTATGTAGATGATACCTGGGTGAAAATCAAGATTCAGGAAGTACAGGCCTTTACAGACCACATCAATGTGGTGGACCGTAATAAGACAGCTCTTAAGGCCTGTGGATATCCAGAGTGGGCCTTCAACAAAGCAGTGTGCCGACCCAGAAGAACAGTGGATCAGCCTGAGACCCAGACCCGACGGAAGAACCTTGTCATTCCCTACATGGCTGGAGTGTCCGAGAAGCTTAAAAGGATTTTTGGCAAACAGATCCCTGTTTATTTCAAACCCACAAACACACATAGGCAGAGACTATATTGCAGGAGCAATATAGTATATGCGGTCCAATGTAGTGAGTGTTCAGACCTCTACACTGGAGAAACTAAACAAACGTTAAACAGAAGGATGGCCCAACATAAGAGGGGCAACAGCTCAGGACCAGAATCAGCAGTACACCTCCATTTGAAGGACAAAGGACACTCGTTCAAAGATGAGGGTGTACAGATATTAGACAGAGAAGAGAGGTGGTGGGCGCAGGCACAGTCTACCTGCCACTTATCAGGCTGTGATTTCAACAATACCCAGACATATCAAAGATACTTCACGCCTTCACCAACCAGACCATAGCTAACGACCCATACTTTATGGGTTTCAGCACCTTAGACCATTGTTCACCTTAAGGCTATTGAGGCTGTTGTCTACTTATTGAGCCTATTCAGGCCATTGTTCATCTTATGAGCTTATTTCAGACCAGGGTTACAAGAGGTCAACGTGGAATATAAAATAGAGGACTAGCAACTAGCTTTCCTCAGACTGACAAAGCTGTTTGGATGAGCAGCTAAACGTTTCAGCCTCTCAAGAAAAAGAAGTCCAGTTGCCGTGATTCAACTTCCAGATAAACTCACCTGGATGACAGAGAATCTTCGCAGACAGTACGTAATGTTGAAATCCCACCCATGAAATAAATGAAAAATGCTTAACATTCACACCATGCTCTAATTTCTCTTTGAGATTTGTAGCCTGTGATGGGAAAATGTGTTTACCTTTATTTAAAAATAAAGAATTTCATTGAATAGGAAAATAAAAATAAATATAATTGATTACAGTCATCCCCCGCCATTTCGCGTTTCATATACTGCAGTCCTGGTATATTGCGGGTTCTTTTTCCAAGGAGAAAGGTGGGGTAAAATACTCTAAAATAGATAAATAAATAAATATGAAACAAAGGGCTCCTGAGGCAAGCTGCATGGGCCATTTTGAGGCCTCCTGCACTTACCTCAGGCTTGGTGCTGCCCCGAATGGGCCTCCAATGGGTTTCCTGGGCCTGTCGGAGGTCCGAGAAGTGTTTTCCACCAAAAAGCCTGGGAAGCCCGTTGGAGGACCATTTGGGGCAGCACCAGGACTCAGGTAAGTGTAGGTGGCCCCAGATAGGCCCCCCAGTCCTGACCTGACCCACCATCCACATATCGCGGATTTTCCATTATCACGGGTCAGGTTGAGTCCCTAACCCCCGCGATCTGCAGAGGATTACTATATTAAGAAAAGCAAGCTGTCTTATCCTAGACATATATTTCATCCTTACAAATATACTGCAGTAGATCAGCAAAAAAGATCAAGGGTAAATGTGGAAGAGGTAGAAGTGGGATTTCTTCAGCAAGTTACAGAAACTGGCCAGGTGTTAACAGAGAACTCATCCACACAGCAAGATATAGGTGGAGATGTGCCCTGATGGTAGCCAACCTCCACAAATAAGATGGTACTCAGACAGTGACTTGTATTTTAAATGACTTGCCCTTAAAATGTAGCTAAGGTGCCTTGCAGTGACAATTGGTTAGTAGGTAAATTTATACTTCTGGATTCTCTACAGGGACTCAATCTTAAAACAGATGTGAGTTTATTAGTGACGCTAGCTATTTATATAAATGGTAACTTCTTTTTTGCTTGTTCCATTCTAGATTTCAGAGGTAACTATGAGATCAGGTCATAGCAGGGAATGCATTTTTAAAGTAATTTGAGGGATACTGGCCACTGATACATGCATTGTTCTGTCTGCACATCATGAGAATATCATTCTAGTTTTAGTAATATCATCTGTTTGTATACATGTTGCTAAACCAGATTAATACTATACAATGACTTTTGGAGCTTGTGTATCCCTCTTCCTATTGAAACAAATCAGCTTGAAACCATAGCTAATGAACCTGGCTCATGTCAATAAGTGAGGGTTAACACTGAATCTTTGTCTTTGGAACCTAAAGAAGAGCCACAATAAACTTCTGGAGAAAAGTATTTCAAACATGATCCTACTTCAAGTGAGGAGAATGACCAATCAGCTTAAATCTCTAGGAACAACCCATTCACATTAAAAAAGTTTATTAGTCTCATGCTGGTTAGTTGTTTAGTTTTATGCACAATTAAAGTAATGAATAAATGAAAACTGGAAAAACATTTATATCCGTCTTTTTCAATGTTGATTACTGCTCATCTCCTCAGTATACTTGATACTTAAAAGTGTTGTACCACAATGCACAGAACATGCTTGGGAATATTCTGTGCACCCCTTATACTTTTATTCCTAAAATTAGGATAAATCTGACAAATTAAGATGACTTTTTGTGTAGCAAAGCAAATTACACTATTAATAAAACATTCCATACTGTGAATATTGACTTTTAATTGAGATTATTTCTAGTTATGATATAACCAAATATATTGGTTAATATTTTTATTAGCCAATATATGTAACACTAGCTCATTTAGTACACTCTGCAAGCAAATAAACATTAGGACCCTGTGTCGATGGGCGGGCAGACTTCCTACTTCATGTATGCATGCTTAGCGATCTACTGTCAGTCACTTTGAATTTAAATAAGGGGTCGGTAGACTGAAGTCCAGTAATAGATCTCTACACGATTTATAGAACATCAGTAAACATTTTTGACATCAAATAATCTAATTACAGTTGTCTTAAGTTGCTGATGAAGAATGCTTGGTGCAAAAAGCTATTGGATTTTTTCCCCTCAAAGTGGTCCACTTAGTTCTGATGCTGGCTGCAAATATTCTGAGTTAAAGCATAAACTTGGAACCATCTTGCTCCTTTCTCTTATCTCCTGCCTGAGGTTTTTCCCCCCTTCTGACTGATTTTCATGGATCTTAATATTTCTATTAGAATAGTTTGCCCATTCCTGCTTCATATAATCTCAGTGCCACTTTAACTGTTGAGTCCAGTTCTTTTGCTGGGATCCAAAGAGCTCCTTTTGCAATATGTTGGCAATAGCGCAATGCACTTGATAATTTTTCCTTTTATAACTATCAGGTATAAGAGCAAAAGTGTCAGAAACACTAGCTGAAATCCTGCAAAACAAGATCGCTCGCAGCACCACACAGGCATGGATTAAGCACTTTTTCTTCTTGCAATGTTGAGGTGCGTACGGCTCATATACCATGTGAAGTGGTGTACATCCCAAAACAGCAAAAAGCTTTTAATCTACCAGTGCCAGTAACATAATTTCCCCTGGATCGACAGGATTTCAGCCTCTGTTTTAGGAACAGTTTCCCAGATGGTGGAAGGGGTAGTAGGAAGGGGTACTTTTCTAGAGAACCATGGTTAAAGACAGCTTGAAGTGTGTGGTTTCAGTTCTTTGACTCTTATTTCATCATTTGTTTATTATGAGCACTCTCTTGTAGGTGTTTGTGAGTACTAGCAACAAACATCCCTTTTACCTTCTGTGCAAAAATGCTGCTACTGCTTTATGTAAATATGATTCATTACTTAACACGGTTAAGTAAATTGTAATTTCCATGCATTAAGAGCACATGTTTTCATATGGGAGTAATAAAATCCAAATATATTTGTGCTGCTTCCTTATGTTGTGCAATCTGTCCTTACAACTCATTTCCTCTTTTTTTTTTTTACACATGTACAGTTTAATAGGAAATCAACATGTTTTGGCCAGATTATTTGGGTCACTTGCAATACTTTTTAGAAGTGCACAACTATTGAACAAGAATATAATGGCAGAATTCAATCCAAGGAGATAGAAACAGTACACAAGCGAATAAATGTATTTACAATTTATTCTGAAACAAGATTGAACAACTGGGGCCTTTCAGATGTGGCTGAACTCCAGTTCCCATGGTCCCCAACTGGCATTGCTGATTAAGACTGAGAGAAAGAACTATAGAAGAAGCAAAACATCTGAAGGGCTACAACTGCCCACTTCTTTAAAAGTAAAACCCCATTTTAGGCATTTATCCAGGGAAGGCACTTAACGGAGGACCAGGACAAGACACCTCCACTAATTCATAAGCAAGCAATTATTATAGATCACCATTTAGCCCTTCCTGAAACAAAGATGCAGAGTAGCAAAGAATCCAAGAACTGTCTCTCCACAAAGGAAAAACAAATGAATACTTAGCTATCAATGGCCTTTTCACAACATGATACCGTGTTAATGAACAGACTAGTGATATGTTTAATTAGGTACAGTTATAGCTTCCAGCTACTTGAATATGTTAAAGTGACAGTAAAAAGTTTTTCAAGTCCCCCTTATCATTTTTTCTATCTTCTTCAAGGCGAAGTAGTTTTTTCAACTGAGTGAAGTGGGATTTGGCATTTCTAGGAGTTCTAGGGGAAGAACGGGGTGTTGATAGCCTCGATGTGGAAGTCCTGAAAAAAAAAAGATTGCACAAAATAAGCCCTATTACTATGGATCAATGTTATAAATGTAACATTTATAAGCCTCAGGTGCAAAACCCAACTCAAATAAGAAATATGCTACTTATTTTAAAGAACACATTTCTAGCTATTGACCATCTTTTTTGCTTTGTATATTCATAATCGGGAACTGACCCTGAAAATGTTGCATCACTCCTAAATTGGAGAACACCACTACCTCTCACTTAGTCATGACTGCATTCAGCATTTCTCAACCAGGCTAAAAGGGAGACGCTAGCTCTGCCACCCTCTGTCATTTGCTTTTCCCTATATATGCAGGAACAACTCTGAAGAGCAGAAGTCACACACCTTCCCTCATGGCTATAGATGCACTGCTATTGTGTGAGAAGTCTGTTGTGTACCAGAGGTGAAACTATTCTGCCGCTTCCCACTGAGTAACTGGTCCAGAACACCTCCTTTGGGTCTGTCGGTGTTGCATCTCTTCTTTTTTGTGTACAAACCACCTTCTCTTAGAGAATGGCAGTTCTTGGTCATGGCCTCCAGGAATCACACATAGGGGTGATGTGCCTGCACAGAATCATCCTTGGGTTCAGCATTCTGGCAAGAACCTCACCTCCCTAGACCTAAGCACCCTTGTGCCTGTGCCCTTGATTTGCCTGTTACGCCTTGATGAAGAACGCACTGCCTCAGCCTGCTTGTTGTGTTGTGCCTTCACACCTCAGACAAATAGGAAACACCTATTTCCACTTGAGGGTGCCCTGTGGGGGAAAATACCCTTCAGGCCACAGACTGCTGCATCCCCTTTGAGTTAAGAACTGCCTCCTCCCTTGAAATATTCAAGTGAGGCCTTAAGACTTACTTATTTAGGCAAGCCTTCTGAGCCTCCAGCCTTTACAAATTTTTATAACATCTTAGTTATTGGCTGGGGAGCTTTTTAAACTCTGCTGCAGCTACTGTTTTTAATCTTGTTTTTTATTGTATTATATTGTATAGTATTTTTATAGCATTTTATTGGTATTGTGTTGTTTTTACATTGTATTGATTTTATTGTACTTTTTTGAATTTGTTGTAAGCCGCTTTGGGTCCCTTTGGGGAGAAAGGTGGCATAAAAATAAAGTTATTTATTATTATTATTATTATTATCATCATCATCATCATCATCATCATCATCATCATCATCATCATCATCATCTCATTTTTGTCCCCCACCATAACACAATAAGAAGGTTCAGGCACCTTCTCTAGTACGGCGCAGGTGCTTTTCAGCCCCCTTTATTTCTGACTACCTGGTTAGCACGGCTTTCAAATCCAATCGCCATTTCTAGTTCTGGTAATGATGTCACCACAGAGCCCAGGCAGGTTGATTTATCTGCCTAGTAAGATGGGTGGTATCCTGAATACACAGGTATTTCCCACCTCTGGCAAGACTGCTTTTCCTGTTCCTTATCTACAATGTCTCTGTAAAGGGTAAAAATACCTGGGACTGAAGGAGGACGTTACTGTCTTCAATCCAGAATGGCTGCGGCTGGCAGGAGTAGTTCTATTTGAAGATGGAGTCATGTTGGGTGTTTTCATACCAAAATGCTCTCTGCTTTTTCCGTTATGCCTTGCTGTTTTTCCACACACACTGCAAGTAATTAGCTATTAGAGAGAAGGAAAGCCCCAGTGTCTAAGTTAGTATTTCTTAGAAACATGCAAAAGGCACTACTAACATGATGGAAACTCTTTGAACAAGGGTTCAAAATCCTAGGGAAGTAAACTCACATTGCAGCCCACAAACATGTACAAGAGGATTCTACTAACATTAGTGAGATCTTCTCCAAAGCAAACATGTAGTAAATTGTGATCCAAATAACTGGAAGTAGTAACATATTTTATTTCTTACATTTATTTTCTGATTTTCTCCATATGTTGTTCTGCTCTTTTTACTTTCACAAAAGTTGAATAAGGTAATTCAGACTGAGGATCTAATTTGCCCAAATTCACCCACCAAGTTTCATGGATCATTGGGAATTAGAGCCTTGTTCTACCATATCCCAGTCTTGAATCACTATGCTAGAGCCCTCTGTGTAAAATAAAGTTAAACCACCAGATGTATCCTTCTGGACACTGGAATCCCACTGGTGTAACAAAGCTTCCCTCTCCTGTGTACTAGGACATTAGAAAACATGAAAGGCCTCAGCTTCTCTACTCATGTGATGGCCTGCTCCTTCTTCTTCTTCACCAAGAAATATAGGTGACAGCCGGGTCTGCTGTCTGTGCACCATCCTCTGTGCAGTGCCTTTAGGAGGGGCAAAAGCCTTCCTCTTGTGACATCTGGCCCACCAACAGAGTCCCTGGAAGTAAATGGGCCAGATCAATCCATATCCTCATCCCTGTTCTCTGGAAACCTTGAATGTGAAGAGAAAATGGATTGATCTGCCGTATACAACACCGAAATGAGGTGCATATGTGAAAATCCACTCTATGTGGGGCTGCCTCTGAGGCTCATGCGGGAATTTCAATTAGTCCAGAATACAGAGGCTGGATTATTAACGGGTGAGACATTTTCACCCTATCATTCTCACTCTGGCCACTTTACACTGGCTACTGGTTTGTTTCTGCACTGACTTAAGGATTCTGATGATAACATACAAAGCCCCAAATGGTTTAGGAACTCAGTATCTCTCAAAATACCTTCTCCCACCAAGAACTGCCCAAGTCACTGGTTGCTCCCAGGCTAGGGGATTGAGGCCTCTTGACCCTGAGGGAGGTCCAGCAGGAAGAAACCAAGAACCGGACCTTCTCAGTGGTTGCCCCTCACCAATGGAACCTATTGCCCCTGACATTTATTTATTTTATTTTAGAGTATTTTTACCCCACCGGTCTCCTTGTAAAAATTACCCAAGGCAGCTTACAGAATGAGGGATAATATACAGTCCAGTACAATTAAGACATGTTCAAGTATTGAGAACAAGGGATTGAGGTACATCTTACAGCGTGGCTCCCTCACTGGGGATATTCAAACAAACACTTAAGACTGGCTTCTTTGGGCAGACTTTTCCTGAGTTCAGGTCACAATTCCAGTACCATATTTCAGCTTAAAATCCATACCACCTCTGCCTCTTCTAACCATTTGTTAGTTACATATTTTGATTTGGTTAGCTCAGATTTGCTTTATGATGTTTTCTGTTAATTTGTCTCTTTATTTTGCCTACTATGCTGTTTTATTTTACATTTTTTACTTATTATTTTATTGTATCTTTATTCTTTGCAAAACTACCCCGAGTGGCCTTGTCACCAGATGGGAGGTAGAGAAATCCAATAAATATGTATTGGGAAGCTGAAGTGTTCCAAAACCACTTTCTCAGTGAAAATAAATCTGTCAGACTTTAAAGTGACACAGCATTTTGCTCTTTTTAATAACTCCCATACCTTTAATTCTGCCAACATGCCAAAACAATTACCATGGCTACGCCTTTGGAGATTCTTCCATAAGAGTTATAGTTAATGAAACAATCCTTCAAGTTAATTAGAAGCCATTGGTGTTCTTGTACAAGGTTATTTCAACCATCAAAATAGATTTTTGAAATACAGTAGGACCCCCGTATCCACTGATTCACCTATCCACAGATAGCGGAGGAAAAAATTAAATAATTCAGCAGCTGTAAAGCAAGCTGTTGTCACAAACAGCACTATTGTCACAAATAGCATCTGTAAAGCAAGCTACTGTCACAAACAGCGCCCATAAAGCAAGCTACTGACTCAAAAAAAGCAGTCATAAAGCAAGCTACTGTCAGGAAACAGCAGTTTGAGGGTGGGTGGGCCAGCGTTCATTCTTACCCCGTTTTCATTATCCACGGGAAGGCCTGTAACCAATCCCCAGCAGATACCGTGGTCCTACTCTACTGCCCTCTCCGTTTTTCCTACTTCACAAGAAACATTATAAAGAGAATACATGAACACAGCTTAAAATATAAACTTACCAGGACATTTGTTGATGCCTTGTACCTCTTCAAAAGCTTTGTTTGTTTCAAATTGAGTTTATAGTTTTTTCTCTCTTTTTTAAGCAATTTCTCTACTTGTGGAGTCAGTTTCATTTTTGGCTTCAGGCGAACTCTGTAATTGCCCGGAAGAAAAATCTGGAAACAGTAACCGCATACCTGACTGACACTATCTGTGGTTTTGTCTGAAAAATAATTTTTAGAAGTTTGATAAAATACAACAACTTTTCTTAAAATGATACAGACTTCTATATCATATTATACATTTTGTGTATTATACTTAGGTCCCTTCACTGGGAGAAAAGCAGCATAACAATTAAAAACACAACTACATAGAGTTTGCACCACACAATAAGCTGAAATTCTTTAAACCTGTGAGTTGGACAAAAACTCTCCATAGTTCCTTCCAACTACCCAATACCATGATGAGATTAACCAAATTTTATCAAACACCACATTCCTTTAGGTATGACATATTTTATGAATTAGTCTTTCTCCGTCTTGGAAAAACATTTTATTGAAAAAGGGTATTATTTTATTTTATTTTAGTGTATCTTTACCCTGCCTTTCTCCTTGAAAGGACCCAAAGCAACTTGCAGTAATGAGGGACAATATACAGTCCAATACAATTAAGACATATTCAAGTATTGAGAGCAGGGCATTGATGGACATCTTACAGCATATGATACCCAGGTGGAGATTACAATAGAAAAGAATAGGTGAAGCAAAAGAAATTTCTAATATAATACCAAACCTGTACTAGTCACCTTGGACTAAGCAACCTACTCAGTGCTCATTCGTGCTTTGTGAGTGACAGATAACACTAAGTTTTCTAGGTCATAGCTTTCGTCTAGCCTTGTTCTGCATGCAATATCAGAAACAAAGTTGGAAATGAAGAAAGGATCTAGCATGTCAAGTGTTCCAAAGTCGCTATGGCCTTTAATTTATTTGTACGACCTTTCCCAAGACCGTCCAATAATATGACTGAAATCATACTACTAAAATATTAATTGCAAGGCATGAACATTTCCCATCTTTAAAAATGAATAATTTACAAGATTCCCTATAATAGCAAAATGTTTTGAAAGTTGATACAGCCCCACTGGGACAGAGAAAAGAGAAAAATAAGGATCACAAAGCCTTAAACCTGTGACAGTTCTAATAAAAGTGCATGTTTATTGTAACTCTTATATTGTCCTCATCTCTGTCCCAAGACAATTACCTTCTGTGCTGCTACGTATCCATCTGTGGGAAAGAGATATAAAAAGGAAGTATTATTTGTCTACGCCTGCCAATTTCACTAAGCTCATGTACAGATCATGGCATTTACACTTCTTGAGTTCTCTGTGTGCTTCACCTAAAAGATATCATTAACAGCTAGCAAAACTGGCTTTATTATCTCCACATGACTTGCGGATGGCAGGACTGAGCCTAAAAGAATGAGGGGGGGGGGCTCTCCTTTTAGTTTAGCCAATAAAGGTGATTCCAGATTTTAATCACCCAATGGCTGAAATTCAATAGCAAGTCACAACTAGAATAGGCCCACTGAATCAGGGGATCTAGTGAACCAAGGCTTCCATAAATTCCAGATTCGATGGGTCTACTCCAGTTGCAACTTAATACTGGATTTTACCCTTTTCATCCCGTCAGAGTGGTTTGCCAGTCCCACCTCCAATGACACTCTCGGGCTATGGACTTCCAGAATTAAAGAAGTTTCAGTCTTGTAATTTGGTGGGAACCTCCCAGGACAAATTATGGGACTGGGAGCCCTCAAACCGGCAGGAGGCACTGCAGCCCTCTCCTTGCCATGTGTTCCCACATCACCTCTTCAAACCATTAGAAAAGTGCCAAGCGGCAATGCAGGAGCCAGGAGGGCTCCTCCTTGTGATTCTCAAATGGGCATGGAAGAATGAGTTACAATGGAGACTGTCTGCTTTTAGAATATATCTTTTCTTCATTGAAAGCAGTACTGTATTAAAATTAACATATGCTAGCACAGCATCCACAATACAACAAAAGGGGTGAACTTTTATATGTAACCTGTGATTTTAATAGGAGAATTATGCATCAGGAAAAGGAAATGCTTTGAAGCACTTGTATGACTAACAGATGTTTCAGAGCATCTATGGATTACAGTCTACATCTTCAGGTAAATGAAATATAACATTGAAGCTACTGTGTTCTGGAAGTCGAGTTAGGGCAACTGGACTTCTTTCTCTTGAGAGATTAAAATGCTTCACTGCTCATCCAAAAAGCTTCGTCAGTCTGAAGAAAATGTTTTCTGTGTACACTACTACAGTGAAAAACACCTTATTGCTGTATAGCTCGGTGGTCTAGGCATCCGACTGTAGATCTGGAGTTTGAGAGTTCAATTCCCCACGGTGCCTCCTTGACAAGTGCTGTTCTTGATCCACAGGTTTCCTTGCAGCTCTGAGATGATGATGATTTGTGTGTACCAAGAAGCCCTGATCTGTATGTAAGCCTCTAGAGATGTTCTCCAGCTCAAACAAAACGACATACAGTATTACCAAAATTTAATAAAAGAAAAGAAGGGCAGCCAAAGAGCATGCAAAGCCCGAGACAGATCCTCCTAGTTTTAGGTACATGATAGCTGTTATTACAAGTAATGTGGAAAGAGGGAAACTGAGCCGAAAAGAGAGCAATGAAATGTGGTGTTTGAAGGCAGGAGCATTTGCAAACATGACCCCACTTTAACCAGATAAATGATCCAGAAAGCTTACCCCAAAAAACGCGCTTCAGCTGGGCAGGTGTCGACCAGCTGGTGTGCTGCAGCTTCCAAGAACTGACGCTTCCCTGTGTCCTTACCGAGAAGGGGGGCCGCCTCCTCTTCTCCCTGGGTTTAAAAGCGATATATGGGCATGTAATCTCTGTTAGCCACACCTCCGGATTGTAAAACACTCGGTTAGAAAACTCTGAAAAGCTCACAAAACCGCTAGGATCTCTGTCCTGAACGCCTCCGCGGATGGAACACCACCACCACAGTCGATGCAAGGGATCTCCAAAGCCTCTCCGACCCTATTAGTGCCCGGTAAGCCTTGGCAGCACCTTTTGAATCCACTCCCCCAAATTAAACGGGATGGCCCCTCCCTTCCTCTCTCACACACATATATATTGTGTATTTGTATTTTTGCAGCCCAACCTCGCTCCTCTGCTCCATATTTCGAAAGGTCCCCCCTTCTTCCTGCCTCTTCCGCGCTGCGTCCCGACTCGCCACCCGAATTTTTCCCGGGACAGGAAACGCTGGCGGGAGAGATCTCAGACGCAACCGCTTGTCTTCCGGTTAGCAATAGCGACTCCACCTCTTCTAAGCAGAAAAGGCAACTCTTCGTTTAATCTGATGTTTAGGATTTACTCCTGCAACGAAGTACAGAATGGCGGGGCTATTTGACTACACCTCCCAGAATTCTTCAGGCCTGCTAGCGCCTTGCAGAATTCTGGGAGCTGTAGTCCCCCCTCAAAAAAAGCGCAACTCGACACACACCCGGGTTTGATACATAAAATTCAATTAAAAATTAAGTACAATAAATTGAGTTTTGCGTGTCTCCGGAGAAGGCATGGCGCCTTTATTTTCCTTTGTGAAACCATAAAACTAAGAAGCAACGACACTGTGTTGTTACTGTTGAGTTTAATAAGACTGGTCTTTGGTCCTGTGATAATGCAGCCCTAAATGTTTTCTTTTGGTTTTGTAATGCCGACTCTGTTTTTGGAGGGCGGGGAGGGGGATGTTGGATGAGGATCATGAAATTTGTGTTCTTCCGTTGTGCTCCCTGCCTCGTTAATTCAAAGTAATGTTTCTGAAATTACAATTTTGTATTTAAGCCAAACGCGTTTTAGTAGAAGTTGTAAATGTTAACTTGCAACGTTTTCCTTTTATAAAAGAAACAAATGTAGACAATAATAAGAAATAACCCTATCCCAGTGATTCCCCACCCCCAATAAAATCTGAAGTCCCTCCAGTTTGGAATCATTTTACTATCTGAAATCTGAAATTGGTTGTGCAAAATACAGCTCCCATTTAGAGATATACTTCATACTTTGAAAGACAAATGTTCACAACCCAGTCAATATCCAGCAGTAATAAAACAGTACTCAGAAATATTCACAGTGTAGGAAATGAATAATGAAATTTGAGAAAACTTTAATCGATTATACCACTCCAGGTAAAATGGCTCAAATGTTATGTCATATATGTGTAAGTTTTGTGTGTCCAGTCAGGGTTTTTAAGGTAAGTGAGATATTTAACAATTTACTTTAACTAGGTCCCCCCCCCATGAGTTTCCATGGCCAAGTGGGAATTTGAATCCTGTTTGCCTGAGTCCTAGTCTATCACTCTGGCCACTACACCACTCTGTGAATTCCTAGGGTCATATAAGTACCACCTTTGTTCATTCTTCATATAACATGCATTTGAAGCTTCATGTTGCTGTGGTTAAACTGCTGTGCTGCACCTATAACTGTACTCACAACGTGGGGTTCAATCCAAGTAGTTTGCTCAAGATTCATTCAGGCTTCCAGCCTTCCAAGTCTGGTAAAATGGAGGCAATATGTAGCCTACACAATTAACTTGTTAACCACCCTGCACTCTGCTGCTTTCTTTTCTTTTCTTTTCTCCACTCTCCTTTCTGTTGCTTGGTATCAAACAAGCACGCGATTTGCTAGAATTTGCCTCAAACTGCTCTTTGACATAACAACTTCTCTGAGACACCTACTTTTTTTCTTTGGGTTCTCCACGAAAGCTTCCAAGTGGGAGGCTGAGAGGCTCTCACCATAACCATCAACTTCAAA
Source organism: Phrynocephalus versicolor (assembly GCA_023846285.1). Classification (NCBI taxonomy): domain Eukaryota; kingdom Metazoa; phylum Chordata; class Lepidosauria; order Squamata; family Agamidae; genus Phrynocephalus; species Phrynocephalus versicolor. The sequence goes on along the minus strand of JAHTLZ010000023.1, from coordinate 5,226,377 downwards.
TGTAAAGAAGCACAAGCTAACCAGCACACGCACGCACGCACGCACGCACGCACACACACACACACACACACACACACACAGAGTGCAAAGTAATACTTAAAATAGGTATTCAAACATGACCAGAAGGAAAGAACTATAACAGAAAATAAACTATGTCAATAGCTGAACGCTTGTTCAAGTTGGCAAGTTGCGCTTGCAGAAGTGTGCAGGATATTACATGCAGGCATCCTGCATTATGCAGTTTGATCGAGCAATTGAGAGAATATTGAACAAGCAATTAAGAGAAAATTGATCAAGCAACTGAGAGAAAATTGCAGGAGGGTGGATTGTCATGATTGTTGTGCAGCAGGCTGCAGAAGGACTTTGCTGATATTCCACCTTCCTGCAATTTTCTCTTCTGCTTCCACAGCTTTACATTATACTGTACAGTGGACCCTCGTGTAAAAAACAGTTTGTATAACATAAAATCTGTACAGCATAAAAAATTCCGGAGATAGGGGAAATTTGTTTGACAGAAGCACCTATGGGGCAAATGCATACAACAAAAAATGGTCATGAATAGGGATTACTCCGTTTTCAATGCATTCCTATGGGAAATTTATATAAACGAAATGTTGCTTAACAATTTCATTTGGAACAAATTAATTCCTTTATACAAGGTGCCACTGTATATGCATAGCTCTGGAACAGGATTTCAGCCATTTAAGTGAGACAAGAGGATTGATCTTCCTACAGATGGCAGGAAAAATACTTATAATATCAGTACAATGTGTAGTACTTAAAAGAAAGCAAAGGCTCTGTGTGGAACAGCCCAGAGCCACTTCATTGCTATGACTACTGTACTTTTTATGTTTACTGTACACAGGAGAGTTAGACGAATCCAGTTACATTAATGAAATTCAGCTATAGCCCACCATACAATAGAATATAATGCAATTGGCTAGAATGATGCTAAGTCTGGAAATATATATGAGAATAATTTGTAAGCACTAGACATGCGCTGTGCATTTCACCATCAAGAACTATTTTTCTTAGTACAAGATTATCTCCATTCTTATCTCCTGAGGGAAGGGGCAGCTGTAGACAAAAATAATGAAAAATACAGCAAGACAATCAATATTGATATTATATTGTTATTAATATAGTGCAGGATATAAGTTCTGAAGGCTACAGTCCTAACTTAACCTGATTACATGGCAGTAAGGCCAATTGAACAATGAGACTTCTTGCTGAGTAAACATGCGTAAAGTAATACAATTTTTGACCCATTTGTGACTTCACTTCTATTACAAAAGACTGTATTTGTTTCCAAAAGCTCCTAATATTTATTTATCCCTCTCTTTTCAAAGCACTATGTTACCCCAAAATTACATTATCGTACAATCACAATTCCAGTTGCAACCATCTCTTGCTGCCTACCAGAAAACCTGATCAGGAAGGAGGAAATACAAAGTTATTTTATGACACAGATTTGAAGTGTAGTTGTGCTCCTCTGTGACAAGAAATAACAAGAGTTCAATGTTCTTATAATCATCATCATAAGCAGTCAATTCTGACTTTTGGCTACCCGTCCACCCCCCACACACACACACACTATATATATATAGTGGTTCTTGTATAGAAGGTATTTAGAAGTGGTTTTGCCCTTTCCTTCATCTCCTGCTAGGCCAAGAGACGCTTGCCAGAGGATGGTCCAGCCGCATCACATGAGCCTCTTTCAGACTAGCTGCAGCACAAGCCAGTGCCACCCGGTGTGAACCCCCCCCCCAGGAAGGCAGGCGAGCAGACTGGAAGAGCGCTGCCCCCCCGCTCGGTGACTGTGCCCACCTGCCTTCCCAGAGGGGGGCGATGGCAGACGGGGGGGGGGACTGGTGCCTCCTCCACTCAGTGCCAGCACCCGCTCTCCCTCTCCTGCAAGACAATTTGGCACCTCCAGGTTCTGTGCCCAGGGGCGAATGTCCCCCTTTGCCTCCCTCAGCTACGCCACTGCACTTATGCTAGAACCAATTCAAACCTGAGTGGTCCAACTCATACCAGAAAAGTAGAAGGCCCTTGACAGGAACCAGAAAGGAGCTGGTAGGGACATTCTGTGGACAAGGTTGGTGCTCTCCAACAAAGACATCATCTGATCACCATCTTTAAGAGGACACCATCTCATCCCTGCGGGGCTTCAAACAGTGGGTTAAATAGCCCGTCTCAGTTTTCCATCTTCTACCATTCCATTGATGTTATCGTGTCCTCATTTCTGATTAGCTGCAGCTGTGAAAAAAAGATACAGACAGGGTGGGCAGAGAAGCCTAAGGATGGACAGCACTTCACTTGACCCACAGAGCCGCCATGTGGAGTCCTTATAAAAATCAGTGCACCTGGTTGTCTTCTCCCAGCCTGCTGAACACATGTACAGTCGGTAACAAACCAATCCAATATGTCAGAAATGTACTGGACTGAGGTGATGTTAATTGGCTGTTGTGGTGAGGAAAGGTTCCAAATGGCATCATTTCTTTCATGGTAATGTCTGCTGCCACACAAATTTCCTCAATTGCTATGATGGGGGCTCTGCTAAAATGGCCAAGGATGACTGAACTCCAGGTGCCTAAAATATCATTCCATATGATTATTCTTCCAGTATGATGTTCCGAAAAGCAGTGGGCTTTGCTTCATCTGCTTTCTAGATGGTAAGAAAAAAAATCTTTATATTCATTTCTCTTTTTCCAAGCTACACTGAGTAATAACTGTTAAGAAGTGTAACAGTTATCTTAAATCCCTTTTCTGTTGTTCCTATCTGGGGTGTGTGTGAAACTGGGTGAGTTGGAAAGATATATGAGGTTTAATCTATGAGTAAGTTGAGGCAAAAGGAGAAGGTGCCCTGAAAGTGCAGCCAGTCATTTGCTTCAGTGGTCTTCATTTACTGTCTTTACTAAGACGTTTACCAGTAGAGTGTATATTTGGCTTGATGTTGGCTGGGGATTCAAAACTGACCAAGCTCATGGAAAGCTATAGTTAATTTGAGGTTAATGGATATGCCACAATCCTAAATTTTCCAAGAAGCAGTATGCTTTTGAGTGGGCTGTTTTCTCTCATTTGTAAACTTTGAAAAATGCATGTCCCTGGAAAGAGGAAAAATCTATTCCTTCTGCATCAGGCACATAGATCAAAAGAGGGGGTGTGTTTTTTAAAGTAGCTTGATAAAGCACAGACAAGTGAAGATAAGCAACAGGAAGAAAAGCAGAGAATAGACCAAAGGTTAAGAAACAGAACTGAAGGGCTGTGAAGGAGCCTGCTGTAAAGCAGGAAGGGGGGGGGGAGTCGGGAAATGGACAAAAAGGGAGTTTTGGAAAAGATGGTCTTCATGCACCAATGATCAGAATGTCAGCTTCTACCTTGCCACTTACCCATTTCAGAAGCCATTCATCATCTAAGAAATTAAAGCAAGAATACAGAAAAGGATTCCTAAAGTCAAAAGGATTCCATTTTGTCAGAAAGAGTGAGTATAGATTATCAGAGATTAAATGATAATTTAATACATTGTGTAACAACGTAGTAAATTGTTTGCCTACATTACTCTGCTAAGTAGTGGAAGATGGTATTGCAACATTTCTGTACCTACCCCAGCGTTCAGGGAAGCAGGCAAAGAGTAAAATTATTTTTCACTATTCATCTTTGAGGCTCTGATTTTGGAGCAGACATGTGTACATATAATAGCGATCCCTGCTCCAATAAAAAAGCACCCAACCTCTTCCTATAAATATTAACCTGAAAATTTACTTCCCCTATGTTACTGTCTCTCATATACTGACATGTATTACAAAACAGGTCTACTTAGTTCTCCCATTAACAAGTTATTGACGTGTGCTGAAGATCAACCCAAGAAAAAAATCACAGATTGATCAGGGAACATTTAAAACAATTGTAAGTGTTAAATCTGCATTTATTTGTTTTCTTATTTTATATATCTTGCCATCTCTCAGGACAGAGCTCATATCAGGAGGGGTTGACAACAAGACTTAAAAGCATAAAAGCAGATAAAACGCAAGTACAGATAAAAACATTAGAACTGCTTTGCAGTTAAATACAGCTAAGCAAATTTGCAATGTAGAAATTGGACTGGATTTAAAGCCTTTAAAACACCATCTTTTAAAAAAAAGAAAGAAAGAAAAAAGAAAAGCACAGCACCAGTCTTAAAAAAAAAAACCTTTTCTCTGCAGTCAGTTTCTCAAAAGTATTATAGACCAACAGGTTGCGTGCTACCAGTTTTTTCACGGTACATCAGAGCTGACTGTTATCTCTGAGCTCAGTTGCTTAGAGCTACAGACACAATTGTGTTTTCTTTGAGATCATTTCCTCCTCTTTGAACAATGCATAGTATGTTATTCACTTTATATATTATCTGTTCTAAATGGCTGGTTAGTTTGTTTTACTCAGTATTCTAATTTATTTGATGTTAGATCAAATAATATTTCCTCATCTCCAAACTGATTGTACACATTTTGTCTCCTGTGTTTTCACTTTTTTAAACCCTGAAAAATTGTGCAGGGTATCTGTGGGACCCTTCTGCCAGGCTGCACTCCTGGTAGAAGAACTTAAGAACAGCCTTGCTGGAACAGGCCACAGCCCATCCAGTCCAACATTCTGTCTCACACAGTGGCTCACCATTTGCTTCAGGGTATTCCCAAGCATATGTCTTCACCTGCTTATGATTCCCAACAAATGGCATTGAGAGATATCCTGCCTATCTCTTCAACCCAGAGATTGTCTTTTGGCATCCATGATGATAGCCACTGATACCCTTGTTCTCCATGAACTTGTCTAATCCTTCCTTACAGCTGTCACCACTTCT